>OY812999.1:43069079-43524079 GCA_963681545.1 Germaria angustata
GGTATTTACTTAAAGTAGTTTGCAATAAAATCCAGTATCAGAATAACGTTCATGAATTTTTTTAAAAATTGATTTATTAACAAAAATTTTAGATTTGCTTGTCTTAATTTTTTTCGATTGTATTCCCATTTATTTATTTTCGTAAATTCATTACGTACTTAAATTGCTTTGAGGTTATTTCAAAAAGGTATGAGCTCATCGACAGTCTTGAAAATTGTATGAATGCGCCCTTCTCTTAGCATTGATTAAAAAAATTTCATTTACCAAACAAAAAATTAGGAGAAAATCTTTTAAAAAAATACATTATTTTTAATACCATTATTAATTTGAAATGATAAATGCAAAGTAAGAACACGTTGTAAATTTTTATATGAGGAGTATGAAAAATATGAAAAATAAATGTCACATCTTATCTAAATCCTACTAATGTTACGAAAGTTATAGTTTAGATGTCTGGATGTTTACACCTCATCCAATAAAAACTTCTAAGCAGATTGCAGTACATATATCTGATATATAAATAACTTACAATTTGGCTTAAGAATTAAAATATCCTTGATCATGGCCGAGCATTTGGTTTGAGCTGTGAGGGACTAACACCATTATTCTTATAATTAGATATTTATTACAGAATCAATCATAAACGGCCAAAAATATATATAGTTTTTAAAACATATAATTTTTAAGCATACAAAATATTTTCATTTTTATAAGAATCTTTTTTAACCAATATTTGGTCAACACCATAATTTTAAAAAATGTTGTTAAGGAAATATATTTGAGACTCCGATCAGAAATGTTTTATTTTTCTTTTCTTTATATAGACTGATATATGTCCATTAGCGTACACCGACAGATGAATCACATGTGTGTCAGGAGGCATTGCTATTATAATCTACATACGTAAAAAAATCTTAATTTTCTGTGATTAGCTTTTCAGTGATTTCGAATTATATATTCATGAATCAAAGCTGAAATAGACTTATATAAAGAAATTGGGTTTACAAATAGTTTTTGTATTCGAGTAGTAACAGAGAACGGGTTCATATATGTACGTTTTTTGAACTAACAAAGTCATATCAGCAAGAAGTGGGTACCAGCAAAAAATATTGGGTATTGGATACTTTAGTCAGCAAATCAAAAACATTTGTATGACCAGATGACAGCGAAACTTACCTCATATAATTTTTAAGTATCTAAGAAATTAAAAAAAGTATTTTTGCTCATAGATCCGGGCTCAAGGTTGGTGTATCCCCCGAGAGGTTGGTGTATGTCACCGAGAGTCTGCAATAAGATCAGGTCATGTATAAGGGGGCAGGGAAGAAATATTGAATAGGTAACATTTCCAAGTCAGGCAGTTAGGGGATAAAGTGTGTGGATTTCCCGACACAAAATCATAAGAAAAACTTGAGTCTCGGTTGTATTTGCAATGTTCAGTAATAAGTATCAAGACTAAAATCTGAAAGTGGCGGGAATAAGTTCCTGAAATTCTTGTTTCTTTATATAGTAAGCCTTCTGTTAGCTATTCAAGAGAAGAATGTGTCCAAAAACTTATCGAACTTGGAAAAAAAACATTTTTAAATGTGTTTTTTTTCTATGTGAGTACAAAATAAAAAGCCAGACATTCCTATTTGCAATTATTATTTCAACTAATCCAACATTATTTATTTCTCCTCGGGATGTGGCAACTAAAATGCATTTTAGTCAAAATATTTAATTAACTTATTTTGTTTAATTTCCTATTGTGAATAAGCTTCAATATATCCTTCTCTAGAAAAAATTTATTTCTTTGTCGTGATTTTATTAATTCACTTGACGAGAGCATAAAAACTTTACAAAAAATTGTCTTCCCTTCTTAATCAGCTTCATTCAATTTAATATTAAAAAAAACAAAGAGTAAAATAAGAACAAGATATAAAACACAATCAAGAAAATTAAAAAAAATTAAAATCTTCATGTTATTTTATCTTTTAACTACTCACCGTTAAGTTGCAAAAAACCGAACTGGCCATTTTGATAATCTTATTTTTCGATAAATCCAATTCATGTAAATTGTTTTGTCCCCGGAAATCTCTCTGTTGTATAAGAGAAATATTGTTCTTGGAAAAATCTGCATTAAATATTTTGCAACGAATGCGGCAGAAGTGCAATCAAGATGATAACGAGGTCGTTGCAAGCATGCAGGACATGCATGACCATGTAGCATTAATTCACACATCACAACAACAGACAACGTTCAGTTATGAAATTTTTGCAGCGACATTGTATTTGTAAGATGTTGCAGCCACCATGTTTGTATATTAATTTCGTTGTTGATTCCAAAGATTATTTTGTCGTAAATTGTAGATATTTTTTTCCATCATATTTTTGTATTGTTGTTCATATTGTGTTGAATTTATTTACATCGATTCGGAATAAACATGAAATTAAATAAGAACAAAAAGATTTAAAGCAGAAACCAAAACTACTTGTACAATTAACATTAAAAACGGATGCATTTTTTTGCATTTCACGCTTCATTGAGAAATATGTGATTAAGCTTAATTACACCCCAGGCAGTTGACAATGACATTTTTGTGTTTTTCATATTTAATGCACTGTATTTATGCATGTATGTGTTAAAGTGTTGTTAATAATTATGCTGATGATAAATTAATATGTGCTTAATACGGAGATATTTAAAGAAATGTAAAATAGGAACGATTCTAAATAAATTTATTTATTCTCGTATATCAAATATCAGTAGATTTTAAAATTGTTATAATGTCAAAAGAGTTTTGATTTCCAACAGCATAGTGTAAACAAAGTGGTGTTGATCTTGGCAACAAAAAAAAAAATCGGTTGTTATATATAATCTTTGAATTGTCGAATTTATTGAAAAACTACGATCATAGAAAACAAGAGCAATTCAAAAGGTTATTGCTTGTCATAGGTAAAGCTGTCTACAGGTCTAATATATTTTTTATATTTTTAGAATTGAATTTATGATTTTTTTTTGGTCTGTTTACGGATATACCAGACGGCATCAGAGGTCCTTAAGCCTTGTTGAGCACGACACTTTTACATATGTGCTCCAATTGCCCTTTATTGATTAGAAACCAAATATAATGTAATGATTACTTTCCAAAAAAAAAAGATTCATTATTTACTTGTAGATTGAACTACTAATTTGTTTAATTTATTTTTAATAAGTTGTATTGAAAGTAAACTGTAAAACTAAATTATTTACATTTGAAATTTTTTTACACTGATCCTTGTTTTCAAGAGCAAATAGCAAACAAATCCAATTGTTTTGCTTTCTTGCTATGAAAATTTGAAATAGCGTTAAATAAAGTCTAATATTTTCAAAAGTCCAATATCACCATCATAATTTGCTAAAACCATATTTTTAACCAACAAGCTATTAGAGTAGAGCAATACTTAATATGTTTTTTATGAATCATAATGACAAAAGATACTGATTATTAATTCATACGATATTTATCTGAAAATACTTTTGTAATGTTCAATAAAAATATTATTTCTATTAAAAAATGTTTTATCAAATGCAAAAAATGGTTAGGCAAATTGTTAGGTAATTTTTAAAATGCTTTTATGGCAAACAATTAGGCTGTTAGAGTAAGGGATTTTGATTTATTAAATGTGATAATTTGCACATTATAAAATTTATTTTATACTTAATAAAATTATAGATTCTGTGAAAGAGTTGTCTTAGAGGAGAGCGGCAACTTAACGACTAAAAGTTAAACATATCGGAAAGCTTAAAGAGTTTGAACTAAAAGTAAAATCTTATTTCTATACAATTATAAATAATAAAAAAGAAGGAGCTGCTTTAAAGCTATGGAAATATTTGAAATCGATGTTTTCGGCCAAGTCCATTTCCTGGCTTGTAGCGGAAGCAAAACTACAGTCAAGTTCGTAAAAATTTGATGTTTTCATTATGTGCTCTTTTCAATAATATTCAAAATCCCATTAAGCAAAAACCAAAAAAGCAAAATTGCCATTTAAAACGTTTAATTACTCGCAGCAATGAAAGTACATATTTCCTCGCAATGGGGTTTTAGGTAACCCCTTGTATATAAAAATATTATAATGCAGAAAACAAATTGTGTTGGTATGTAAATAAGCAATAAATGAAAACGAAAAAAACCTTAAAATTTTTTTGTTACTGGTGCTTTGATATTAATGATAGAAACTAATAATTTTGAAAATAATTTACTGTAATTCAAATAATATTATTTCTTGCAAATCTTACTATTCGAATTAAATTGTACTTTCTGCATATTAAAAACTATATGGTTCACTTACGTTGTTAATTAAATTCCATAAATCACAAAAATGATATAGAAGAGTTTTGAATACAATTTATAAATTTGCAAATTTTGACTTTAAATCGATAGTAAAATATTATATTGAGTAAGGCCGATAAGAGTTTTTTCTCATAGCCTTGTTGTAATTAAAGTGTTTAAAGCTTTTTTACTTTTTATTAATTAGACGGCTAATATTCCAATAAAGACTTCCCTACTTTGACTATTGATAAGGGCCATGTTGTTGAAGCTTTATTTTTTAAATTGACTATGGTTTACTCAGTCTATTTAGTCAAACTACTATGCATGGATATAACAGTAGCGTTCAGCAGTGTGTGTAAATGATAAAAGTCTTTTATCCAAATGTGTTTTCAGTTCGGACAATAGTCCTAGTCACCATAATCATTATCCATTTCTGGATGAATGTGTACGGCAATAAAGAAAATTGTGAAATTTAGGGTTATATCAATCCACATAATATCCAAGAACATCCAATACATCCCAAAACTGTTTACTATATGCTGTTGGTGGTGGCATCGGTCCACATTGTTTTAAGAACGGGTTTGATTACACCACTACCCTTAACGGCGAAATCTATAAATCGGTAATTACCCACCATTTTTAATAGGAAATGGATAATACAGGCACCAATATTATGTGGTTGCAATAGAATGGCAGTAAGAGCCACACAGCCTATGCCACACAGTACATTCTGCTCTAGCGATTTGAGAGCATTGTCATCTCCCGTAGAGGTGATGTGAGCTGGCCACCAAAGATCGCGCGATTTGACTCCATTAGAGTTTTTTTCATGTTGAGTTTTCTTAAGTCCCAAGTCTATGCAAATAAGATATTTGCATGATGTTATATTTTGTATATAGTGGCACCAATAGGCATTAAAAAAATAACTGCGTTTAATAATATCCTATTTACACCTTATTTTATTTAAATTTAAAAGTGAGAAGCCGTAAATAAAATACCTTTTATATGGAAATTTGTTTTCTTTCAATCTTATTTGTTAGTATATAAGGTGTTTGTTAATATTGTATTGTAATAAAATTAATCTCATGCTTATTTTCTATTTATAAGAAGCTGTCAAATTTTATTATGTTGTATTACAAATTAAAGCAAACTCAATTAAAAAAATCAAATGAAACACAAAAAATATGCTAAAACGTATAAATAAAATTCCGATATATAAAAATATCTATATATGCTGTAAGCCAATGGCTGTGATTGTGGCAAACTTTGATTGGAATATAAGGCTGTATAGCAAGTAGCTTTCTTTGGCAATATTGTGAAGCACAGCACCGGGACCGATTACATTCTTTGGTTTCGTTAACCCAATGCAAGTACTTTCATGCACTGATTGATTTTGCTATTGATTCAGCTTTTGCAACTAAGGGAGCCAGTCACGGCACTCTTTTATATCGATTAGAATTTTCAAAACATTTTCTTGAAATATATTAAAATTTCGATCGCTATCGAACGCCCTAATTTTTCCTGAATTCTTGCTGGAATATGGTTTTTATAATATTTGCTTAGATAAAAAACAAGTTACTAGTGCCTTCATATATTTAAAGTTCTGAACTGAACACAAATGCTCCTTTTAAATATTATTCTTACTTAATAATATCGTAAGTTTCAACTTAATTTCAGTTTAATTTTAAATTATTTTTATAATTGCAAATTGGGGAATAATTGCATCAAACTAAATGTTTTATGAATAAATTTAGCTGCAAATAAACTAAGAATAAATTGCCTTAAAGTAGAAACTAAGCATGGATATGTAAAAGCCTTGATGAAATTAAAAACATATTTTAAGGTATTATTCTATATTGTTATTAATGGTTGAAATAGTGTTTTATTATTATTAAAAGTTTTTTTCTTTAAATTGCTACTATGGGAATTAAGCTCTAATATAAACATTAACACAAATGCTTTCCTTAATTGCTTATCCTCAAAAATTTTGGTCAACAATTGTAAAAAACTTCATTCTGATAATCACAAAACATAAAAAGCATTGTATTTTACAATAAATTTAGAAAAACTAGTTGATCTGAAAAACTTTTTTGTTTCCATTACTTTTGACTCCCTTTTAGCGTTTCTCACTAAAAGTCTTTCCCCAACCAATACCTTTCTTTGAAATTTTACTTCGAAATTTCATATAGATTAGTTTAAACAACAATTGCCAAATAAGATGAACAGCAACATCAAATGACTTGTTGTTAACAAAAGCAATAATTTTATAATATTGTCAATGTTTGCTTGAATTGATGTTATTTTATTGATTTTGTGATGTCTTTGATTCATATTAAGATACGACTATGATTGACATACTTGTTTCATCTGTCAGTTTATTCTTATTCATTTAAATCTCTAGTCAAATGATGACAGCAAACAGAAGCCTGAAAAATACCGACAATTTAGCATCTTGATAAAATGGAAGATTGTTGATGGCATAAAATTAATTCCATTACAGACAGAAAAAAGAGCCATAATCAAGTTTATAAACATAGTTAACGATAAGAAGTTTAAGGGAGAAAAAAAAAATCGCACAAGCACACGTGCAAGCACACTCACACACAGACACACATACACATTCTGGTTCATTACTCTGACTCAATTCACATGTTAAGCAAAAGCTAAGGATTGAATATATTTGTTACTTTTCTTTGGAATCTAATTTATAAAATCAAATAAATATTTAAATTTTGTTTTTAACTTGAATACTGGTAATCATAAAATCCAAAAAGAGAAATGTTTAAATAAAACTGACATATTTTTTTTTAAATAAAACCGCCTACAGAGTTGATGCCTTTCCATAAATTTCATTGTTTAGCAATTGTATTTATTTTTCATTTATATTCTTAGGAAAATGAACACAAAATATATACAATAACTTAGCATTTTGGCGAATTAAAGAGATCAGATTGAGACATTTAATAGTCATAAATTCCTTGATTTGCTTTAACGAGTACACAAAAAACAAAAACAAACAGTCAGCCATAAAATTTGGTACGTTACGATTTAACTTTTTAACATTTTTTTCTCCACATGATAATGAATACCTGTTTGGTATCGTTTGAATTGAGGTAATGAAGGGCGTAAAACTCCCTCCCATTTTAGAAAAAAAGCAAACAATGTTTTTTATTATTTAGTTGAGGACTTACCTAAAATTTTTAAATGTTGTAGGCCCCACAAACACTCTGGGCCAATGGCTGGCACGTTTGAGTCTGTTATACGAACTTCTTCTAATTTATGAAAATTTCGTAATAAGTTGCCGGTGGTTACAGAGTTACGTGGCCCTTGTATGACTATTACCTGTACATCACTATCTATGCTTTCAGCGGGAAATCTTGTCAGGCCACCTAAAATTTAAATTATAAATTTTGATTGCTTCAAATCACTACAACCAACTTATACATATGCATATTTTTATAAAATAAATTATAAGCAAATTCAAAGAAAAATCAATTTTCATGTTAATTTTATATACCACGTCACTGATATGATATTTATATTCTCACAAGTCTTTTTGTGATGTTCATGAAACTTCAGAAATTTCTGTAATCAAAGAAATTTTGAATTTCTATACATCTTAATGGTGAAAATTTGTATGAGACACTTCAATTTGTATTTAAATTTATGAGATTTTTTGATGTTTTCTACTTAAGTTTAATTTTAAATAAAATAATGACAGTGAATGCAATATGGACGCAGTAAATGCTAGCAGATGTTGCCATGAACAAAACAAAATTAGAAGGCATTTAGTTTGTATAAAACCTCAACTGACTTTCAAAAACAGCTGACTGCGTCAGGGATGGTACTGTTCTAAATATGATAAATTTGTATTAAGTCTTAATTTAAAGCCAATTATTTTTCTTTAGTTGAAACTAAAGGTGGAACAGGATGTTAAATCATACAAATCAGCAAAGGAAGTTGGAATTAATATTTAATTTCAGTTCAAAAGAACAATAAGCTTTTTTTTAACATTTTAAGAGCCCAGTTCAATTTTAATATTGAAAGGGTTCAGTAATTAAGCCTTAAAAATGCAATTAGTTGAAAAATCCATAGTACACAAAGAATCGTTACCACGATCATTATTTAAAATATTTCGCTCGAACTACAAAAATTTCAGTAACGTAAAACTATAATTTAGATTTTTTACTAATAGCAAAATATTGAAATTTCACGAAAATTCTATTAAAAGCGTATTTAAGACAAAAGTTGCTCGAAGAGATAGTGAGTCAAATTACTTTATGTGTGTTGAAAAAATTTTTTAAAATTATAAGCGGACTCAAGTTGCCAATATAACATATGCCATCTCTGACATGTATTTTGTTTTACTTCCCTATAAAGCACAATTAACACGGTACTTTGATGTAATATATAATTTTTCAAAAATAAAGGGAAGAGACTTCGTATGATACTTTGTATCACCAAGTTACGAAAGAACTTGAAACCTAGAATGAATTTGCACAATGAAATGATTACTTCCTTTCTATTACTTATAGAAAAATAATAATTAGATGAAGAAACCACCAAAAATTATCAAAGCTTTTAAAAGTAGCAATTGTATATGATTCTTTTTTAAATCGCTGTAAGTATATGAGTGCATTATTTTTTGACAAACTATGATTTAAGCTAGACTAAGCAAAAGAATCAAAATATATATTGTAATCTATATAACTTATCAATATAACAGATGATACTATATTTGCCATTGATAGTCCATGAGAATTATACCGCCTGCGTCCCAAAAAAAGTCCATGATCTTATGGGCGGAAAAAGTCACCTTCGCTCTTCTCTGCAGTCAATTCACCCCAAGAAACACACTCAAAAACCTCTGTTAAGATTAAATGAGTTCCTCTTCAGTTAATAAATAAGAAAGCAAAATTTTCTTCTAGAATTTCTTACAATACGGGTAGCTTTTTGAGCTCAAAAATTAATAAAAGAATGTACATTTTATGCTAATATCGCAGATCTGCTGAAAGTAAATGACAACAACTTAAAAGTCTGTTCTTTTAAAAAATTGTATTTAACTTTCTTATCTTCTGTTGTATGCATTTTAAACTGGCTATTTAACACCTTTTTTATTTTAATTTTTTTTGTCCTTTCCACTAACCTTTCTCCCAAGACATAACATAAAATTATCGTATATTTAAGTTTATAAATGGTTGATATACCAGAGACTTGATATTTTTCCAAGGCGAAAGAAAAAATTGTAATATTTAAATGGCAACATTTCCATAATTACTTTTTATTTAAATTGCTATGGTCTTTTCTTCTTCGAGACACCTTTTATGCCTCCTCTCGTTGTAAAAATTTAATTTTTTGTATTTCTAATATGTCTATTTTAGTTTTTTACATTCATTGATATTTTTCTTACCCTTGGTGCAGATGGTTTGAAAACGTTTGAACTCATCCATATTACAGCTACATTCCACAGGACATTTTCTAACGTTGCTATTTGTAGGAAGCACTGGCACCGCCACCAGGCATAACATCAACCATTTTACTAACATCTATAAGTATAAGAGCCAATAGAAAAAAGTTATAAATTTATACATAAAAAAGTTATAAGCTTATACATATTTCTATGAAATATGTATATAGAAATGGATAAAACTGAAGTAGTGAAAATACTTGTATTAGTGAAAAGAAACTTAATATAATTTTTTCAACTATCGGTAATACTGCATTACATTTAAGCAGTATGACAAATAAATTTTTGTTAATTTGTTATTAAAAGATATGTTATCACCATTAATATTGCCAAAAATTAATTTTATGCTAAACAAACATTCAATAGACTAAAACCAACTTATTATGTCGTTCAAAGGCGTATCACAAGAAATGATACGTAATAAGGTGTTATCAATTGCAAAAATTGTTTCTCACTATCAAACATAGACAAAGTTAATTTATGCATTTCAAAGTAGGTTGTTTTCAAACATTTGTAAATAAAGAGGACATAATATTAAAGAAGCCTCTCAGCTCTTTGATTTTCGAAATCATCAAAAGGACAGTAAATTTCAAAATGCAATATATATTTTTTTAAAACCAAACATATGTAGATAAAAATTTAATAAACGGTTTCTAATGAAGACAGATTATAAAAAAAAAATTACAAAAATAAAATTATGTATGCGGTGGACTGAATGAAGCGTTAATAATGTTGCGACATTTTGTCATGTGTAAAAAAATTACATCGTAATCTGAAGTAAAGCCATAGTTTCTGGTCAAATAATTATCCTTCAAATTTAGTAAAGTTCTGATGTTCAATCTCTCATCAATTAAATTATTTAAACCTCCTGACATTATACAGCGTTGTCCGTATCAAGCAATGATTTTGTTATAACGTACGAAATACAATGTCTATTAAATGACAGCCTCTAGATTAGATGCAACAATGGATCTTTTTGAGGTAGTTTTCGATTCCCTTTTCGCACATTGTGGGCGGTGTTTCGATGATAACTTGTCGAATGTTTGCTTTCAAATGCTTCAACGTTCGGAAACTATTCATGTAGTCAATGTCTTTGACGAAACCTCACTAGAAAGGTATAATGGCGTCATGCGATTGATCTTCATGTAGTGTTGTGTGGCTCGTCCAGCTCATAATCCTCAATTGGAGGCCAAAAAACGGTTATCATATGGCCACAGTGCTCTGAATTGACGGTAATGGTTCTTCCAGCGTCGTTTTCGAACAAATACGGCCCAATGACACCCAGGGACCATAATACGAAGGAAACAGTTACTTTTTCCGGATGCAATAGCTTTACCACAATCAATTCTGGATTTTCTGCAATGTTGCCAATTCCTTCCAGTAGGTCGACTATAATGGCCATAATTGCCTCATTATTCTCGAAAAGTGGCCACATTTGAATTGTATTAAGTTTTAATTATTTTAACGCATTTTTAGGTTGTTAAACGATCCATATTTGTAAATAAGAGACATTTTATTAAATAAATGACATTTCAAATGAGAAATATTTGACAGCTGACAGCCTTGTAAGTTTGGCGGTTTTTAAAGAACTGAATGAATAACCCGATAGAACTGAAAATTTCATTAAGTGTTTGCATTTTTTCATCAATACTGCTCTATTAATGACGAGATATAATAATAGATACGGTGAGGCAATTGCAATGTAATTCGTTTTGACTAGAAAGTGATTAATCACTGTAGTGAATATCTGTATCACTGTCTTTTGCAAAATTATTTTAATTTTATATTTATATTAAAAACGTTACTACTCAATGTCCTTAAATATAATATAACATAAGTCTCTGCTCACTTTTTATAGATATAGTAAAATAAGCTATAAAAATTTTTCTCTTTGACCTGTTTATTGACGGAAGTGGCGATAGATATTTTTACTACGGCTTTAACAAAGCATAATGCCTTTCCTCTCATTACATTTTATTATAATTTTTTAGCTTCACTGGAAAATGTTTTAATTAAATTGTGTTGGTCTCAATTAAGTATGGAACTTTAAGGATCCTTTTCTTTATATTAACAAAAATAAAAAATCCAAGGTGTATTTAGTTAATAAAGTACTTTTAACATAACAGATCATTTGGGTGCGTGTTTCGACGTGTTGATAAGGCTACCTAATGAACCTAAGAAACTTTTATGTATTTTTATTATGAAAATATTTTCAAAAAAATAATGCTCAGTTGCCCTTGTGGGGTAGTGAGTTGATTACTAAGCCCTATAAGTGTGGATGATGTTTCTTCGATTCCTATCCATGACTATAGTCTGTTGCATCACAAGCGAAGATCTATGTTACTATACTCGTTGAACCAAAATTTGGAATATAATTTGTAATCGTATTCATAACATTTAAACACATAAATACAAATTTGATAATGTTATTATCAACTCAACTTCTAAATTTGTCGAAAAAAAAACAAAATAAACAAAATCAAACAAACAAAATCAAAATCAAATTTTTTATAATTTATTTTATATCAGATGTCAATTATCTGAATATGCACATATCAACGAACTGACGGTTATTACATAGTCTTAAGTTTTATTTTAACATAAAATCTTTTTTTCTTCTTTTTTTTCGCTTCACAAAGTTTTTTGTTACTTTTTGCCTTAACATAAAATGTTACTTAACCCTACTAGTAATTTTAGTTTTGTAAATATTTCTAAGTAGAAAAGGACTATTCACTGCCTGAACTCTTATCTATTTGTAATATCACTTGTAAAAATTCTTCCTATGTTATGTAAATAAATAAATAAATAAAATAAAAAATAATTTATTTTAAACAATCCCATTGTAAGGGCTGATATTGATAACTTTTTAGATGTTCCTTGTCAAATGGATCATCCTATTAAACCAATATCCCCAGCTGAAGTAGGAAAAGCAATTGATAACTTGAATAATAACAAAACTCCTGGTTACGATAATATCGATTCCAAGGTTTTAAAATCTTTGCCAAAAAAAGGAATTGTTTTTCTCACAACAATTTACAATTCTATATTAAGGCTAAACCATTTTCCATCGCAATGGAAATATGCAAAAATAATAATGGTAGTAAAACCTGGCAAACCCGAAAATAATGTTGCATCCTATAGACCTATCAGTTTGTTATCAAGTTTTTCAAAAATTTTTGATAGGCTCTTTTTAAAGAGATTAATGCCAATCTTGGAGAGACAAAATATTATACCTGATTATCAGTTCGGGTTTAGGCATTTAACATGGAACACCAGAACAGTGTCATAGGATTGTCAATAACATTACATACGCCTTAGAAAGAAATTTGTATTGTTCTGCTGTATTTTTAGATGTTCAACAGGCTTTTGACAGAGTCTGGCACAGTGGACTACTGTATAAATTGAAAAACCTCATCCAAGCCCCATTTTATTTGGTACTAAAAACATATATTCAAGATAGATCCTTCTTTGTAAGCATAAATGAAAATTATTCAAGTTTTGGTTGTATTAATGCGGGTATTCCACAAGGTAGTGTCCTGGGACCAGTATTGTACACAATTTTTACAGCAGATATGCCAACAATTGAAAATATAACTACTGCTACGTATGCAGACGATACTGCTTTATTAGCCTCAAACGAATCACCATTAATAGCTTCCGAGATGCTACAAAATCAATTAAATCTTCTTCAAGATTGGCTTCAAAAATGGAATATTAAAGTTAATAACACAAAATCCGTTCATGTTACATTTACGCTAAGAAAAAATGATTGCTCGCCTGTTTATTTAAATGGCACAGCTATACCGAGCTGCAACACTGTAAAATATTTAGGCCTTCATCTTGATCGAAGACTTACTTGGAAAGAGCATGTCAAAAAGAAACGGGAGCAACTTAAATCAAAAATAAGAAAAATGTTTTGGTTATTGGGCCCAAGATCAAGCTTAAGCTTGGAAAATAAGGTTCTGTTATACAAAACAATACTAAAACCTATATGGACATACGGTATCCAACTTTGGGGAACTGCAAGTAATTCGAACGTTGAGATTATACAGAGATACCAGTCAAAAACACTCAGGCTTTTAACCAAAGCGCCATGGTTTATCAGCAACAAAAACATACACAGAGATCTTCGAAATTTAATGGTAAAAGATGAGATCAATAACTTCAGTGAAAGATACCTTAATAGACTAAGTAATCATTCCAATGTGTTAGCAATAAACCTGTTAGACGATATAAACGAAATCCAGAGACTTAAAAGGCTTCATGTACTTGACCTTCCCTTCTGAAAATAGAAAATTTTTAGTTTGTCAAATCCTATTTAAATTACAGTAGTAAAATTTAATTTATTTACTTTTTTTTTTAGTTTTAAGGAGACTCAATCTATGTTATTTAAAAGTCATGAAATTTACTTATTATTTTGATTGTAAAATAGATTGTAAATAAAAAAAATAAAAAAAAAATAAAAAAAAAAATTTAATAATCAATAAGAAACGAATATTGCTCATACGCACTGTAAACAAATTATCTCAATTACGCTCTCTAAAATATGCAACACTTTTATGCGTGGATACATGCATACAATAACAAGTGGAGCGTATACTTGATATTCACAGCAAACAAAAATACGTCCCAAGGGATATATAATTGACATTATAGTTATATACTTCGAATTAATATATAATAAAAAAAATGGTTATGACATTATTATATCTGGACATATCATTTAAAAAAATGTGCTTGATATATATGTATTTCATTCTCTTTACAAATAAACCAATACATTAAAAAAGTTCCAAGAAATGTAAGCTTATAAATGTAATTTTATATATAATTTGAATAATTCGGCGATAATATTTAAAAAATTTATTATACGGACATTGTCAACATTCTTTTATTAAACTATTATTTTAGATAGTTTATCCAACTGCACGGCATTTAATTTTACAACACATCCAACTTAGTATCATATAATAAAATTCGTTAAAATAAATTTCTTTTAACCTTGGCTTGTCAAAAATTCACAAGCTAATAAAATTAAAATGTCAAAATATAAACAGGTTTATTACAGCTTAATTGCAAACCTGTGTACAAGTAATAAAACACTTTTTCTTAATTTTTTTTTTAGGAAAAAGAAATGGTAAAATGGTTAATGTTTAGGATTTTTAGATACATTAAATCAAGCATATTCGGTTTTTATTGAAACAGATGGTCTTTTGAAATTAATTATAAGATAAATGTTAAGTGTGCGATATATTTTAGAAAGAATTTTATTTAATTATGTTTTCATTATTTAAAGTTGTATTCTAATATTTAGCATTTTTGCCTAATTCATGATGTTCCTAGATTTCTTTAATACTCCAAAAACTGCAATTGTTATTATTTTTGTGCTTAATAACATCTGCAATTCAAATATAGAAAACGTGTAAAGAGAATCGGAGCTATAATTGTAAAAAATTTCAGATATTATGAAAAACAGGATATAAAAAATAGCAAAATGAACGGGTTGCTCGCCACGACAATCGAATATCTCAATGCTTGAAAGTTCACTGTTATTACTTTTTCATTTTAAAACAATATTTTATTTGAAAACTGTCTCTTGCTTTGAGTAGGCTGGTTGAATTGACGTTTAATAGAGCAGAATGATATTAATACTTTTGAGCAAGTACTAAGTAAAATTTTTAAAGACTTTTTTCTATTTCTGAATGAATGTGTTTTTAAATACACTTGACAATAAAATAGAATCACATGCTGGCATTTTAACAAAGAAATCTGTAGTAGTTTCAAATACGCGCCTTCATCAGTCTTACCTATTAGTGACCAGTGAGAGTTCTTATAATCGATCTTAATGTTTTTTCAATATAGTGCAATATTTGCTATCGTTTTGATTTGGCTTATTTCTATATACATATGTAGAAAGTTGAAGAATCCTTGCATGATTTCAGTGAATACTATATAAGAATTATTTTGATATTTGCAAATATGATTAAAAAGTTCAGGAAATATTGTACAAAAGTTTTCCCCTATTACATTTAAGTACATTTTTGAGTCCGATTTATAACAATAAATATTTTATACAGGAGCTTAAGCAAAAAATCTGTGTTGTTCAAAATATATTGCAAAGTACTCGAAGTATTATTATCATATAATGCTTTCAATGACGCTATATTTTCTCGGTAGAGGGCATTTTTCGGGAACAATGCGAACATTATAAGTCTCCCTTCAAAGTTCAAAGTTTTGTATTCTCTGACAGCCGGCGGTTAGCAAAGACTATTCTCGTCGTGATATACTATGATCTTCCTATATTGTACCTAGTGTCAGGCAAATAGAGATTTTATTCCAGATTTCTATATACTAATACATTTGAAATACAATTTCTACTGTGCAGCTTGTAATATGTACATGTAAAAATAAAGTAAAAAATTACAAAACTTTGAGAGAATTTCATCAATTTAAATACAAAATTGTTATCTAATGGTGTTTAAAAATTAACTGTCAATAATGGTGTTTCAAAATTAATGATCATTAATTTATATCTTGCATATTTTGCTATGGTTTCATTTATGAATATCCTTAAAACTTTTAGTGTATTACTTTGAGGAAAAGATGGGTGGAAAAACATGTGATCAGTATTTTTCTAAACTCTTAATAAAATGAAGAGTAACATCAGAGCTTCTTAAGTTTAAATCCTTAGTTTATTATGGCGAGTGAAAAAAGAAGCAATCCGGGGAATAATACTTTTATATGAATATTTTGTTTCAATATTGCGATACAAGCTATAGTTAAGAACTTAAGTTATAGTTAAGAACTCTACCCGCTATTAGGGCACTGAAATAATTTATTGAAAAGGGTAGGAATCATGTAATACTTTTAAGTCTTTGTAGTCTTTGAAATGAGCAAAACTTTATCATTTCGTTTTTAGATAATTTTATACTAACTTTTTATAAAATTCAAACTAAGAAATAAAAATTACCTTTCAGAAAATCTGTTAATAACAGAAACTAGAGTGATTTTCTGGCATTAGTTGGACTTAAATAAATAAAAAAAATTAAATTTCAAAATTGAATTCTTTAGCTAAATCAATTAAAATTAAAAACTAAATAAAAGACAAAAAAAACTTTGGAAAAATAGTCCTAGAAAAGTTTTACTAACGCAGAGGAAAGTATCAACAACTTTTTACAGCTTTTGATTAAGTGAAATTTTATTAAATATTCGCTACGATATAATTTCGTAAAGCAAACTTCTTTTGCCAAATTAATTTTTTTTTGTATAAGATTCTCAAATTTAATAAACAAGTATTAAATATTAGATGATATTTATTTTTCTTTAAATTTAAGGAATTTGTTGTGGGATTTGTGGCGGTGAAAGTCGGTGCCCTCGTTTTCATCGTCCATTTTTTCTGAGTTAAGACTATCAAATAATGAAGCATTTACTCACAATGAATTAAATCATTAAATGGATTATTTTCTTTAAAATTTATATAATTATTAAATAATGAAGTATTTATTTGCAATGAATTAAATTATTATTTTCTTTAAATTAATGTATTATTAAATGAATTATTTTCTTTAAAATTTATGAATTTACTAAATAATGAATTATTTCCGTTAATTTAAGTAAACTCTTAAGTAATAAATTATTGAATTATCAAATTATTAGATTACTATTTTGAATTAGTATTATTAACTAATGGTAGCGATTATTATCGCGTATTAGCACCAGTAGTCTGGTAGCACTAATGTGTACAGCACATCCACTGTAACATAGCTTGCTAACACAGCTGTCACATGAAGGGATACAACAACTGTGTATCGTCATGAAGAGTATAAAAGCAGCAGCGATCAACAGATCGAGGTCAGTTGCTGTGTGACTGTCGATCACAGAATATCCCATTTTGGTAGTTAAGCATTTTTAGGAGAAGTAGTGTTAGGGTGAGGAGATTACTTTAAGTGGTTATCCCATTTGGGTAATCTCTCACCAGTGATCAGTGGCTACTCTAAGTGGTTATCCCATTTGAGTAGTCCACTGCAAGTGGAACAGGTTAGGGTGAGTAGATTGCTTTAAGTGGTTATCCCGTTTGAGCAATCTATCACTAGGGACCTAGGGGCATTGGCTACTCGAAGTGGTTATCCCATTGGAGTAGTTCACTGCAAGTGGAGGAGGCTAGGGCGAGTAGATTGCTTACAGTGGTTATCCCATTTGAGCCATCTCTCACCAGCGATTTAGGACCAGTGGTTACTTTAAGTGGTTATCCCATTTAAGTAGTCCACTGTAGGGGTATAGGAATATTTAGGTCACACCAGGGCGAGTGGTCGACTCTAAGTGGTTATCCCATTTGAATAGGCCATCGCCAGGAGTAAAGGCGTAGGGTGAGAGGATTTCCTACAGTGTTTATCTCATTTGGGCAGTCCCTCACCAGTGGCCAAGACCATAGGGTAGCCTGTAAGATTAAATTGTAATCAATTGTAGTTGTAAGATTTCATGTTAATAAAGCAAATTAATATCAATAAGAATTGTGTTTTCTTTCCCTATCGCGGTGGTCCACAAAAATAAATAGTTTTATGACAGGATTCTGGACACCGGCGAGTCATACCTCAGCACAGTCACAGATTATATATATTATTTCCTCGTTTTAGCGAAAAATTTTTTATTCTTAATTATCTAATGCATGTTAATTCACTTTCATCAAGCTTAAAGTCTCTTATTTTTTAATTTTAGTAATCGATATTTCGATTATTCTATTTTTCGTTGTAACAGAATTTTAATTAAATAATGCTCCGGGTGGCAAAATATACCCTAACATTTCGGTTTATGTCCAATATAAAACTTTTCAATTGTAAATTTTTTTATATCTTTTTATATCTTTCAAAATCAGTCTTGTTGAACCTTCGTAGTGAACAGACGTGTTAGCGGAGTTTTTTTTTCTTTTACATAGTAAACAAACAAAAAATACAAACAAAAAAAAATTTTCGTAATAAGTACTGATTCGTAATATTTACAGTTTTTGCTAAATTTGCTTTACTTTCATTAATAATATTTTTCGTATAAACTGAAACAACAAAAACAAACAAAAAAACACAAACAAAGTGACTGAGGAATACTCTGTATGAGTACCTCAAAAACAAAAAATTGTGAAGTAAGTTCTAACGGCAGAAATGCCTATTTTACTGTGAGTTGTGATATTCTTAATGCACAAAATAAAAATAAAAAATCGGATGACAGTCTTTTTCTAACGGCAAAGCCAATTTTACGTGAGCGATCAAATTCGCTTACTCCGATGCCAAGTAGTGATTCTCTAACATTACCGCTGACTAGTACTTCTCTATTTAAATCAGCGCCATTATCCGCTCCGGGCTCGTGTTCATCACTGAACCCAGTTACCACTATAGACAATAATATTGAGAAACCTAAAGTACCTGTCGGAATGGACAGATATATCACAGTAATAAAGCGCGGGCGAAGCCCAAATTCATCTAAAATCTCATCGGTTCCCAAGATATCCAGGGATAACGACGTCACAACAGTTAACCGTCAAAACCGTTAAAAAATATTGCAGGAGGACAATGACAAACCCGATGCATCCTCGAAAAAAACCTCAAAACCACCACCAATCTATCTTAGACAAAAAAATTCTAACACACTTATTAAGAAGTTAATCTCGGTCATTGGCGAAAAGGCATTTCACATTGTTCCAATAAAACGTGGTAACATTGATGAAACTAAAATTCAAATATATGAAGAAAAGGATTTCCGCAAAATGGTTAATGAATTGGAAAAAAATAAAACAAGTTTTTACACATTCCAGCTTAAGAGCGCTAAAGGCTTACAGGTTGTATTGAAGGGCATAGATTCTTACGTTGTCCCTGCTGAAATAAAAGATGCTCTCACCCTCCAAGGATTCGAGGTAAAAAATGTATCCAATATAATAAACAGGGAGAAGATCCCCCAACCTTTATTTCGCGTTGAACTTGAGCCAAATGATAGATTATTGAAGAAAAATGAGACCCATCCCATTTATAATTTGAAATATCTCTTATACCGGAAAATCACAGTTGAAGAACCACACAAGCGTTCAGGACCCGTACAATGCCATAATTGTCAAGAATATGGCCATACAAAAACGTATTGTAAATTACCTACTGTTTGTGTTGTGTGTGGTGAATTACACAATACTGCTATTTGCAATAAATCGAAAGACCAGAGGGAAAAAAAGTGCAGCAATTGTGGAGGTAATCACACTGCTAACTACAGAGGATGTCCTGTATACTCCTTCGTTAAACAGGCTATGAGTCAAAAACCTAAAGTAACCCCAGCGCAAACAGGAAATACGTACTCCGCCACTTATCCTCTAATGGCCCAACCAATCACTCCACAAGTATCGTATGCTGATGCTGTGAAGATCAACTCCGTTCCAGTGCAAAAAGTGTCACCACCAAATAATACAACAAATGCTAACCCAAGCTTTAATTTCAGTCGCCTTGAAACTACTATTGATAATCTGGTGCAAACTATAAACAACTTTACCACTAATATGACTAGCATGATGCAAGAAATGCTGCGAATGCAGAACACACTGCTTCTAGCATTAGTTAACAAGCCGTGAATACGTTAAAAGTATGTTTCTGGAACGCAAACGGCATTCGCCAACACAAATATGAACTTGAGCACTTCCTCACGGAAAAAAATATTGATATAATGTTGGTATCTGAGACTCATTTGACTTGGAGAAGCCTTTTTAAAATGAGTGGCTACACCTTATATGATACAAAGGACCCGAGAGGAAGAGCATGCGGTGGATCGGCAATTCTAATAAAGTCAAGACTCAAACACTACATTCTTGAGAACATTTGTGAGGACCATCTGTAGGCAACAAATATTTGCATCGAAAATTTTTGTACAAATTTCGTGATATCATCAATTTACTCCCCTCCCAGATTTTCAATCACTGAGGATCAATATGGGGAGTTTTACAAAACTCTTGGGCCTTGTTTCGTAGCAGCTGGGGACTACAATGCAAAGCATACGTTCTGGGGATCGCGTCTTATTACACCTAGAGGTCGAGCGTTGTTCAACACAATTTCAAAAATGGGTTTGGATGTCATTTCGAGCGGGAAGCCCACTTACTGGCCTACTGACCCACAAAAAATTCCAGATGTTATAGATCTTGGCGTCATGAAAAATATCTCTAGGGATTTAATTCATGTTGAAGCTTCTCATGATCTCTCCTCTGATCACTCCCCCACGATCGTTACAATTTGTAGCCCACTAAGAAGTGACTTACCTCACCCATATGCGAAGTTGATAAATAAGGTTAATTGGCTGGGGTTCAAAAAATATCTCAGTAGTCATTGTACGGAGAACATCAGGCTTAGAACTCCCGACGATATCGAATTCAACATTGCCAATCTTACCGAGAATATTAAACAGGCTGCTAAACATGCCACTACCTCCCATCCGCAGACTGGGTTTAATAGAATCTATTCTGCGGATATTGAACGTCTCGTATGTGAAAAAAGAAGAGCTAGAAGGGAATGGCAACAGCACAGATCACCACAACATAAAATCAGACTTAGAGAATGCACTAAACGACTCCAAGAGTTGCTTGCATCTGAAAAATCTGCTACTCTTAAGAACTATCTGGAAGGTCTCGATGTCACAGCAGCATCTAATTACTCTTTGTGGCGCGCTGCTAAAAAACTTAAAACACCCGTTGAGTCTAAATCACCCTTGCGCACTTCTACCGGAGGTTGGGCAAGAACCAATACTGAAAAAGGTAACATTTTTGCTGAGCATTTAAAACACGTATTTACCCCAAACTCATGTACTGGTGCTGTTGATTTGCCGAGTGTAGTTGCTCTACCCCCTCGACCCATAAAGTTTAAGATGCGTGATGTGCAAAAACTAATTGCTGAAACCAACCCAAAGAAGGCCCCGGGTAGAGATGGAATTAGTAACAAGATGCTGATGAATTTGCCTCGTATTGCTATTAGAATCCTGTTATTTATTTTTAATGGCATTTTACGATTGCAGTATTATCCACACAGCTGGAAACTTGCCATGGTCAAAATGATTCCAAAGGCGGGCAAAGATCTTACTAAGGCTGAGTCATATAGGCCAATAAGTTTGCTGTCAACAATTTCAAAGCTCTTCGAAAAACTGCTCATGACAAAATTGTCTCCAATTCTAGCTGATAATGGGTGCATACCGGACCATCAATTTGGGTTTAGAAGTCAGCATAGCACAATTGAACAAACTCATAGATTGGTTCATTTCATAAGAAGAACATTTGAGGAAAAGAAGTATTGTTCTTCCCTCTTTATTGATGTTTCTTAAGCATTTGATAAAGTGTGGCATGAGGGCCTGATTTTGAAATTGAGGAGATATCTACCAATGAACATTGTGAATCTATTGGAAAGTTACATTCTTGTCCGGAAGTTCACTGTCGTGGAAGGAGACTTCACGAGTGTGCCCGAAACTATCTCATCTGGGGTGCCACAGGGGAGTATACTGGGGCCAGTTTTGTATTTGATTTATACCAGTGATATGCCTTTGAGCAGTAATATCCTCATTTCTACATTTGCCGATGATACAGCCTGCCTTAGTATGCATGAAAACCCTCACGAGGCTACCCGTTATCTCCAGGAATATATTAACCTGTTGGAACCGTGGTTGAACTTATGGAGAATAAAAGTAAATGAACAAAAGTGTGTTCATGTCACATTTACGCTACGAAGAGACACTTGTTCCCCCATTCGTATCAACAATCAAGTTGTTCCTCAACATTCACAGGTGAAATACCTTGGTATACACCTTGACCGACGGCTTACTTGGAAACACCACATTGACTCTAAGCTAACACAAATGAAGCTTAAATTAACCCAGTTACATTGGCTGATTGGTAGAAATTCTACCCTCAGTCTAGATTGTAAACTTTTAATATACAAGTCGCTTTTGAAGCCGATATGGTGTTACGGAATTCAGCTATGGGGCACTGCTTCAGCTTTCAATGTAGAGAGAATACAACGTATGCAAAACAAAATTTTAAGGTTAATAACATCGGCTCCTTGGTACATGAAAAATTCAATTTTACATCGTGATTTAAATATGCCACTCGTGACCGCAGAAATTGCAAAATATGCAGGCAAATATTTAACGAAACTCGAGTTCCATCCTAATCCCCTTGCTCGTAACATCTTGAACTTTCCTGGACACATCCGCTTAAAAAAGAGGGATACTATGGCCTTAATACGCCACACTTCAGATGGAATTTTTTGAATATTTTTTGTGCTTAACACATTTATGTATTATTAATTACTATCACTAAGTTTATGTCCGACACTGGTTGGGCCTAATTATAATATTTATACTTAAGATTTGAACACTTATTGTTAGTTCAGTTTGAAGATACAATAAATTCATATTTGCAAAAAAAAAAAAAAAAAAATATCTTTCAAAATATATTGAAGTTAAGACGTTCTTTCTTTAGTCACTTTATATTCTACTGCACTCAGTGTTATAGTCGTTTATTATACTAAAAAAATCTGCCTTCTCTGATAGTCTGTAGATCGGGAAATTTTAGTTTCTGTATTCTAAGAAAACAGCAATTTTAGCAAGTCTTCAAGATCTTTTTTATGACAAGTAAATTTTTGCTTCTGGTCATAAAAAATACGTCGCCAGTAAAGTTTTCTACTTAGAAATTTATATAGTTCTGTTTTTGAAAGATTTGGGCTTATAAGGAAATGTTTTGTAAATATTTTAATTTATTTTATTCTACGACATAATTTTTAGCCACAAATCAGAAAAGATGTAAATATGTATGTATACTCGTATATAGAATTTCATTTTTAATAATTTTACACTTATGACGAGACTGTAATCGTAATTTATTTGATTTGCATAAATCAATTTTTGTATTCATAAAACTTGAAAAGCCAATAAAATTGTTTTTTTAGAAAAGATATACGAGTATACGAATCTTTCTTTTCACATATATACAATAACATATATAAAATATTGGTTGTTTGCATAAAACTAAAAAACAGTATTGAATTGTTAAACTTGAACAAATGGGAAAAGTGCCCTGAAGCAATTTAGTAAACTAGAACAACATGTATAAAAATATAAATAAAATTTTATGTATTTTAAAAGAAACTTTTCAAATAATAAAAATTCAAGTGAAATGCAAGAAAAACTGTGCAAAGATTTCATATTAACAGAAACAGAATTTAAAACTACTAAACGGAAGGATTTGAAAAGAAATTTAATATAATTTTTTGAACTCAAGCGTGTAAAACAAATACCCGACATATATACAAAATTAAATTTCAAAATAAATATAAAGTTATATGAAAGAAAAAGGATTTTGCAATTTTAATTTCAATGAACTAACATGACCTTTTTGTTTTCAACTTAATACATAAATAAACTTATATGTTTTAGGCAAAATGTTTTGTAAACTTATATAATGCATTATGGCTAAGCCCTTGTCATTTAATTTGGCCAGCAAATATCAAAGTTTCTTAATATTTTTATAGTTTGGGTATTCATCGCAAACTTATTTATATATTTTTTAAGATTTTTTTACAAAAAAGCTCTGTTTAGGGGATAAGTTTTGTGCAATTTTAGTCCTTTAGGTCGTTTCTGACCACCATGACAACATAGAAAAAAAACTCTCACTATAATGATATTAAATGTGATTTTTTACGCTTTTGGGATTTGAAAATTGGAAAAAAACGAAAATGAACTAAAGTGAATAAAATGTTTATTAATGGCCATAATTGAATGCCTGCCATGAATTTTTAAATGTTATTTCAAATAAATGTTGTCTTCAGCTAAGGAGGAGGCGGTTCATCCCTGAAATTCCAAAAAAAGCCTAGTGGCGTCAAATTACATGATCTTGTCAGCCAATGAAATGCTACAAAACGTGACATTAATTTGTCGACAAACACACCTCCCAATAGAGTCATGGTTTTTTATAATTGTGAGACATGTGGAACTATATTCTTGAAGGCACAGTATTTTGAGCAAAAAAATTTGATGATCATAGCAAAGTTCTTTGCCTTAGTAACTGTAATATTACAATTTTTATCGTTCTGAAGAGGTAAGAAGAGGTTTTAAGTCTTGCAGCAGCTGTATTTTGTGTGGTTTCATACCGAAGTTCTTACCTAAAGCCTTCCATGTTGTCAAATAACACCAGCCCAATGGTTGACTGTGGCGATTATTTGACATATTTACGATCTACATCGATACTGGCCGATACAGCAGCAATATTCTCTTCGCATACGTCCAATAAAGTGAAACTGGTGCAAAATTTGGCAACAACAGCTTAAATAGCCTGTACGATGGCTCGATTATGACGACCATAAAAACAACATCTCTTTTAAAGCATGAATTTTGATAATAAAACTTAGTGAGTTGTTAGCGTTACTCGTTATTAAGTGATTTCACGCTGAAAACGCAAACCTTACAGAGCATTCTTGGCATCACCATATGGCAAAAAAATCACACTTAAAACACAAATACAAAAAAGAAGTCACCCGATACAGAATACTACATTATAATAAGTTTCTTTTAAGTAAATATTGCTTATGTGTACTATTTTAAACTCGGATCAGCTTTTGTAGCCAGAAGCGAACAGACAATTTTTTACCAAATAAATTTAAGCTCTTTGGCAGATTTAAGCCTATCTGTTCCATCTGTAAGATTATAAGCTCTTTTTAAATTTAAGAGAATCAATCCTCGTTTAGTGCTAAAATTACAGCAAAACGAGCAGTTCCTTTTTGACTTGTAAAAAATTAAGAGAAGTGACCAAGATAAGCGCCCGTTTTGCAAATTATTGAAAATGAAACAATTACACTACATTTTTTTTCTAAGTATTGGTTCTTGTTTAAGTAAAATGGCTACTTTCGTTTGAAGAAACTAGTATCTAATTAAATTATCGAATTAATTTGGGACACCCTTCGATTGCTCTAATAGAAAATTAGATATTATATTCTAACCATAATAGTATATACTTGAGACAAATTATCCTAGATGCTTACTTATATCATAACGAATTGATATTTAGAGCTTAAAATATGACTGTGTTAATTTGGTTATACTATTTCCAAGTGCAGTATATAAAAACCAATCACTAAAATGTGCATTTAAAGTTTTTATTGTAATAGTTTTTTAATATTTTTTTATTGAAATGTAATCGGAATATGGTTCCTTTTATTTGTAAAATAAATATTCCAAAAACATTTTTTATTATTTGTTGCTGTTTATATAAAGACATTTTGTTGGTGCAAAGCAACTTCATAGTTTTCCCTTGAGATACGTATTTTACTTGCTCACCACAGGGAGCAAAGGTGCTGTCGGAAGTATATTAAGGTTTAGATTCTAAGCAATAAAAATATATCTCCGCCTTGCCGACAGTATTGATGCAGCAAGCACAAACAATAAATTGCTCCATGTTACTCTTATGAAATTTTTTTATTAATTGGCTGTTTTCCATGAATATACGTGTATTTTCACTGATGATTATATAGTCAACTGATGGTGTCATTATTAAATAGAGTAATTTATCCTATTCAAACCAAACCTGTACAATAGGTTAAAGGAAGTTGATATTTTGAAACAAAACTAAATTTTTAATACGTTTGTATCAAACCAAAAAGGTGTCACAAAAAAAGGCGCTAAATACCGTGTTTATCAAAACTTTCTTTCGGGGAAATCTCTCAAGGAAATTAAACAAAAATAAATTAAAACTAAAGTTGATTTTAGTGGAATAAAACTAGTCAATTATTATTGCTATTTATTATCATATTAACATCATTAGCAATGTGGCTATCAATTTTTATTTTTATTTCTTTTAGGATGTGAAAAAAAGTTCCAAGGTACTAATTTAATACATTATGACATTATTTGACTAATCAATATCTGTGTAAAATATAGCGATGGGAATAATTATTTAGGATGACACAGTAATATCAAATGCATGCTGATTTCAAACAACCCATACTTTCCAAAGCAGGTGCTTAAGGAATCATACCAAATGTAGACTATACTTACTCGCCGTATTTAAATTCTTAGATTTGAAAATTATACATCGCCATCCTGGCATGTGCGTTTTGTCATCTGTCAGAATATAAACTGTTGCGGTTGTAAAACAGCCATTGTTTCAATTTGGGAACACCTTTTTTATACACAGAAAAATAATTTGTTGAAAAAAATTTAAGATCTTTATTTAATTGTTAAAAATCTACTGTTCCTATTTAATGACCATAAAACCCTGTATAAGATTAAGTCTTCCAAAGTTTGTGAAGGTTTCACTACTTTTCATAAGGAACAAAAATCCATAAGCAAATCCTTGTTAATAAGGAAATCATCACTGTCTTTCCTAGTTTTAGCTCTAATTCCTTTACAAATGTGGCTGCCAAAAAAATTTTTTTGGAATCCTGTACAAAAATGTTAACAAACAGAAAATATACAAAAGTTTATCCAGTTTGTATTTAAGCTGCTTTTCTTTTTTTTCATTTCTGTAAGACTTCATTTTTGTTCTGGATTTTTGTCCAGTTTTCGTTGTTTTCTTTTGAATTAAAATAATAGCTTAAAACAGTGTAAAAGTAAAAGAATATATATATGCGTGTTTACTTGAACAAAAATATACAGTGGCTCACAATAAAACTGGTCCAGTTGCGGGTATGATGTCTGAAGTCCAACAGTATAAAAATCTAAGCAAAATTTAACAAATTAAAAAAAAAATATTTTAACTCAGTCATGCTGTACACAAAAGTTGTTGTTTTGTAAAATAAGACAAAAAACCATTTACAATTAAAACGGTTCACCTTAAATAAGGCAAACTAAATGCGGATTAAATGGAAGTCTATATATTGCTAATATTTTGTTGGATAAATTTTCTAGTAAAATACAGATTTTGACTAGCTCTTTTACAGGCTGACCTTATTTTATTTCTCTAAGTGGAATTTCCTTAGACTCTTTTGGTTCTAAACTTGATGTTGTCTTCTTTTGATTTAAAGTTTTCATTATATTATTCATATAATGTTCAGATGCAGTGGTTTGGGCAGAATTTCGATTACCGCGGACTTGGTGCAGGAGATTGAGCACTTTATGGCGAGTTTTTAATCACTTTGCTTAAGGATATTTTTACAACACTAAGATACACAGTTCATTACATTTTTTCCAACAAATTGGTAATTGCACCCGCAGCCGAACAAATACCACAAATTGGAGCTAAACAACTACCCACAGAGGGGCTATTAAAAAAATTTTATGTTTTATATATATAAGTAATATTTGAACTTTCATTCAACCTTTATATCATGTGCCTATTTGTAAGTGTACTTTTTCTATTATGACATGGATTTATGTCTTATTTTCCGTAATATTAACCTTTGATACAATATGACTGAATTAATATTTTTAATTATTTGTAATATACAAAATTTATAATAAACATTATAATTTAAATTGTTTCTTTTTCATACTTTTTGAATGTCAAAGATCTTGTTCACAAGTGGACAAATTTCACTGTTAGCCACTGTATTCGAGCACTTTTTACAATCTGATTCCTGTACAGAGTTTCTTATAAAATATTTACATCTGACCGAAATCTAATAGATTTAAATTGAAGTATTTATACATTATTTTTTTTTTAGATGTAACAAGATTTCATGTTAAAAATAAAAGCAGTTTACTGGAATTTTTACTTTAACAATTTTAAACTACATATATATTTAATCTACATATATAAATATTTCAAACGTAGGACATGCAAAACACACTCTTCATAGAGTAGAATTTTTGCTCAGCGCACTTTTTCTTAATATATTTTTGGAAAATACCGTAGTTGCATCTTCTATTGTTAGGTGCTGAGGCAGATATCATTTATACGTACAGCTTTGATTATGTATTTTTTAATAATCGTGTATGAAGGGAATTTTCATATTGGATTTGATTTGTTTGGCATTCACACATGAGATTGAATGTTTTCAAACTGCTCAAAGTTCACCGACGCCTGTAGCCACAACAAATAATAAATTTTTCAAGGTCTTATTGTTTAAACGATTAGTTGGGGAGTATATTCTAAAAAAAATTTCAACATTAAGTATTTTTACTTATAATATACACAAAAAAATTTATAGTTTCTGAAAAATAAAAAAAAATTTACTATAATTTGCAGTTGTAATTCTTTCAAAAAACTCATAGTTTAATACTGATTTATTTTTAATATACAGAAATCCCTGGAAAATTATTTAGATATTATCGGATTATACGTTTATTGGTTTCTAGCTGCCGGTCTAACTAGTCTATCAACTATTAAGCAAATTCCCATCTAAAATGTTAATTATTCAGCAAAAAGTTTACCATTTAAGAATATGCATCATATAGTAAGAAAACATGCACAGAAATGATAAGAATCTACTAAAAAATTGATGGCATTTTTGCCGTGATCATGGTTGCCATAATCAACTTAGTGTACAAAGAATTTGCAACATTATAAAGAAATTTTAAGAGACTAGAAGCGTTACATGTGTGTTACAGAGATATCAATGGGTCGTATTTTTTCGAAAATTATGCTGGAACAAACGTTGCCGTTATTTCAGAGCTCTATGGCCGTATAATAAGCAACTTTTTTCTGCCTGCAATTGAGGATTATAAACTGGACGATATATGGTTTCAACAAGACGGTGCCACATGCAACACAACATGGTTGATTTTGTCTTTATTGCATGGGAAGTTTCCAAAAGTCATAATATTACGTTTTGGTGACGGCAATTGTCACCACTGTACTTTTTTGTGGGTCTATTTCGAAGACAGTGTTTAAGTGGATAATTTTGTAACGTTGTAGCATTTGAAAATCAATATACGTCAAGCTATCGCCGAGACACCGCGCTAAATATGCGAAAAATTGTTCGTTAACTACATCAAACTTTCTTTGCTGCAACCAATCCAATGTCTTGAGATAGTATTTTATATAAAATGAGAAGTCTAAGCCTGAATTGAAAACAAAAATTTTATCAATACATTATATTTTATTGATGATTGTACATTTTTTTTTTTTGAAACAAGAAAATGTATAGTGTGTAAATTATTGATCATATGTCAGCCAAGATAAGTGTAGTTGCAAAATCGCGCTGGTTGGCATACAGTGAGAATGCCCTTAATCAAACTTTTTATAATGAAATAAAATTAAATGCATTTTAAAAATGTATATATTTATTAATTTTATCGACGTTATGGTATGTAATTTATGGTTATTTTTATTCAGGCTCTAGGTCATATATTAATTTTAGTAAAACCAATTTGTTTTATTAAATGTTATATTTTATTTTTTTATTCAATATTTCGATCACCATCGGTTTTCTTCATCAGCTAATTAATATTTTAATCATTATATTACTTTGAGTAAAGCCGTCTTTTTCTTTTAAAATCAAAAAGCTTACTAAATGTCTGTTTTCAAACAGAAATTTAGTAAGCTTAATGTTAAAATGCTTAAAGCATTTCAACATTTATTTGTATATATGTACATCTATACATAAATGTAAATGCTTGTCTAACGAAACTTTGAGCAAGAAGGCAATTTCACAACAGTTTTTCAACATGAGTATAAGGTGGCCTAAAACAGAATATAAGTAACATCAAATTAAAACTAACAGCAGGTGTTGATAGCAGCATTAGAGTAAAATTTCTTCAAAACTAAATTATAAATAAATGGAAACTAGGCTCTTGAATATTTATAGTACAAAACAAGATGAGGAAAGCTTTAACGAAATTACTTTATTGCCAAATAGTTTTAATTGGTGTGGACACATTTTATATATTGATACATATACGTCTCACGTTAAATAATTAAAACAACTGCCCATAAAATAAAAAGTACTATTTTTTAGTTTGGTTTTAGTCAAATAATATATTGATAAAATTAATGTCGTTGTAAAAATAATATTCTGGTATAATTTAGCAAAAGTGTTTTACCACAGAGTTATAAAATTTTAATAAAATTTGTATGGAATACTGTCGCAACAAAACACTGCCCCTACACTGAGTAAGAGTAAAAGTTGAAACCTTGAGAAGGTTTAAATTTTAATCATATTAGGATCTTATTCAGCTCATTGGTAAGAAATACATTATGAATTATATGGCATAAAATACAGCAAGTTAAATAAGGTTATAACATCACCTCTGAGTTTTAAATAATTAACTTACCTGGAAATGCAAGGAAAGACAAGGCATCTGAATTAAATTTTATTTGCTTTAGTGTGAAAGGATACATATTTGAAAGGGTTAAAACATATATTTTTGCAAAAAACATTGATAAAGTAAATTTAAAACTTCCTTAAAATCATATCTAAAATAATAAAAATTAAAAGCACTTTGGTAAGAGTTTTGTAAATTTTCTTTCTTTTTTTGCCTATAATAAAATGATATATTAAGTTTTTGTTGAAGATATATGTAGAATACGGAAAAATATTTTATTAAAACAAAACAATTTCTATGATCTTTTCCAACTTTTCTAAGAAACTTCTAACAGTTTCCCATCAGCAAATATGGATTTAAAATATAGATATAAAGGCAACATTTTAAGCAAAAACTTTGTTTCTCTTATATTTTACATGCAAATGTTAGTTTTTGTTAAACAAAAACATTAAGAAAGTTTCCTCATGAGCTATAAAAGTTCTGTCTTTTGCATGTTTCTTTTAATTTGTATTGGCAAAGTCCATTTCATAGAAAGTTTGATTTACATAACATTGGTAAGAAATTTATGTAAAACATAAATGTTTCACTCTTATTTTTTTATATTAGTTTTAATTTGATATTTTTATTTGTTGTAGGCGCGAGCTAATATTAAGCATATTTTTATTTTTTATTTATGTGCAATTTATTGGGCTGTTTGTATATTTTCATATTTGATATGTTTGTGTTTTACACCGCCAGCTCATGTGATATGCCTCAAATTGTGCTCTTTTATCAAACTCAGAAACGTTGTAATTATTAAGGTTAGAATATCCTAGTTATACAAGAAGGAGTCAGTTACTTCACTGACTCAGTCAGCATCTAAAAAGAGAGCAGGCAGTTCCTGTAAACTCGATCATAACATTTTTAATAACTTTTATTTTATTAATATAGAATGGATTGAAAATTGTTTTGTTATAAAAGCCCATGCTTTCAAATACCTTAAATAAAAATGAATAAGAAAACATTTTAGTTAATTAACGCCATGTGTTTGTGAAGCTCGAAATATTATGCTAAAGAGGGAAACCATATATTTTGGTTTGATTAATAAAAATAAAAAATATTATAGCTCTTTAAATTTGAATTTAAATGGATGCTGTGCTCCTCACAGAACTATAATATTACCATATCTCCTTACATTCGAAAATATAAAAAATCCTTAGACTAATTCCGTAATTTGATTAAAGTAGCCCTTATTAATTTGTTTTAACCTACACAAGGCAGCTAATAAGTTACGGGACAATCAGTTTTTGGGATTTAAATTAGAACTTTATTTCTATGGTTCCAAATATTTAAGTTAACTGGAATATTTTAGAATATTGTCTATATATAATTAACAGGAAATAAAAATGATATAATTCACTAGTTTTGAAGTTGACCAGAAATTAAATAAAAGAACACAATTTCTATTTAAATAGTTTTCGTGTTGCTCATATGGTAAAGCAAAAGATATATTATTTAAATTGTAGGCAAAATAAAATAATTTTTCCGATAAAGGTCCTAGAAACGCTATAAATTGTGAAAAGAACTTGAATGGTATGATGACTTGTGTTATAAAAAACACCTTTCTATTTTTTTTTAGAAATATTTAAGATTTAATATATTTCATAGCGAAAATCTAGTTTTTGTTTTTGAAAAGAATTCTTGAAATGGTTTTGTTAAAATATGTATAACAATTATTATTGGGCTGGGAAATAGTCCTAGGAAAATAATTTCTTCTCAACTGCCAGGACACATTTGTAGTTGCGTTTTATTGCTGAATATTAAAATAACGATATTTTCAATTTTGGTAGGAAAATGATTTCTATTTGCCTCATGCATTGGATAAAAGGATAGTTGTTTTGGTGGGCATATCAGATACCATTTGTTAGTCAGATTAATAACGCTCCCAGGAAAATCTGCACTTCTATTGAAGACTAGAGCGATATTAAATATAAAAATGAATACAAACTGCAGTTTGAAACTTTAATAAGAATATAATAATAAAATTGATAGCACCACTTGCCTGACAAAAGAAGATATAAAATTCTTAAAATATACTTGTAGTCTTATTAGTCTTATCTTAGAAATTTTAAAAAATGTGACCGAAAAAAACCAAACATAATTTAATGCAAATCTGTGCATTTTCCATCGTAAAAAATTAAACATTTGCAATTAATTAATATTAAGCTACGAAAAATTTTGTAAAAAAAAGAGCCTAAGAATATTTATTTAACTAAGTGGTTGCTATTTTATGTTTACAACATTTTCAGATAGATCACTTCCATGGGATTATAATGGCAGCATTACGTATTTTTAGTTAAAAGAAAGATAATCCGTTTAAAAAAATATATTCGTTGGTATAGCCTTATAACTATGAGGAATATGTCAAAATAACCGTGGAAAGAGTTAAAAAAGCTTAGGATTATGTAAAAAGCTGCAGGAAATAAAATTATAATATAATATTGAAATTTATTATTTGGGATATTCTCCCCAACCAACCGTTATAAACAATTACAGCTTTTGAAGAGCTAAAGCCACAACAAATAATGCATTTTGCAAAAGAATAGATGAATTTGAATTTTTTTTTAAATAAACAAATCCAATTTTAATACAAATATTTTACCACTGAACGATATCTTAGATTAATTAAATTCGAAAATAAAAATTAACAGATAACAAAATCAATGATCTTATATATACTCTGCCAATATTTTTTTTTGGCAGCAAATATTACTGAATTACTTTTCTTATAGCTATTGCAAAGTGAAAATGGATTATTTAGTCTGCCCTGTCCAACTCTCATTTAAATCTTCCCTTCTAAGTTCACAAATCGATTCCATTAACAATGTTTATTACAAAAGTTATTTTCAATTTGATTCTTTATTGTTATTGACACTTTTATTGTTATTAATTCTGTTTTCTATTGTGCTTTTTATTACTTTTTTTTAAACATGTGTCTGTGGTCATATTGTCTATGACTTCCTTTCTGGTTTTCTTTTTTTGGGATTTTAATTTAAACTTGGTCGAAATCTTATAACGCATAATTTTTTTTTTAGTTTTGCATACTTTCTTAGTTATTTTAGCTACTCTGAAAAGATGACTATGGGTTTTAAGGAAAAAGAAACAACTTTGTTCAAAATTGGTTTTCGTTAGTTTTTTTTTTATTAAAATTGAAAAAAGCATGAAACTTAATTCATCAGCATACAGTGAACTTGAATGTTTCTATGCAAACCAACTGCTTGCAGATATATACAGGGGATATATGAATTTATCTTTGGAAACCTGAGCTAAAAGCCTTATATTCATGTTATAAAGTATGTGACCAATTTCACTTTAGTTAATAGCAAAATATCAAAACTATTCTATATAAAATGGTAAGCTTTAAACACACTAAAAAACAAAAATCAAACTTTGTTTTTGATTGAATATTTGCATCAAATTATTGAAATGTGCAAAGCAAAACCTTTTATTTTTTCATGCAAAGTTACTCTAAAATTTTAGTATTAATAGATGTCATATATACAAAATTATTAAAAAAAAATTAGAAATTTACGGCAAAAGAAATTTAAAATATGTAGCAACAAATAATTTGATAAAGTAAAAAAAATACAAAATCTAAGGAAAAAGAGGTATTGTAAACAGGAATGTTCTATGAGAACATAGAAAGAAATAAATTCTATGAAAGGAAGGATTCCTCTCTGCAAATAATGGTGACGACATTATGCCATCGGTCTAGTAACTTAACATATAGCAAACAAGTACTTACGTTAACTTATAGCCAAGTAAACAAACAAGCAAGTAGTCGGTAACTTACCTCTCATTCTGGGTTTATTAAGTTTATAAACTATTAATTCATGGAATAATCTTGCATGCGAGTAGTTTCAAATTAGTGCGTTTAAGATCATTTGCATAGAATAATATTGAGTGCACTAGAATTAATGTCACTAATTGCCACTGGTTTAAAATAGCTTCCTAAATTAAATTTCTGCATGGAAGTCAATATCGAAGAACAAGTTAATACATTGCTTTTCTTTTTTAGTGTACAGGTTGATATGTACAGGTTAAAATGTCGTACCAGCCAAAAGAGATAGTGATTTAATCACAAGTCTCCAAAAGGCATTGCCTCATTATAAACTGCTTTATAAATATATATATATATATATATATATATATATATATATATATATATATATATATATATATATATATATATATATATATATATATATATATATATATATATATATATATAAAAGAAATTTTTTAATAGTAACAAATTAAGAAAAAAAAACAAACCTTGGTAACAGATTGTTAGTTTATGTTTTGATTATGAACTATTATTGCGGCAGCAAACCAAAATTTGAATAATAAGACGGTCGAGTTATTTTAAGAAACTAAACTTTTATTTCATAAAACGTTATAAAAGTATAAAATAATTACTCCGAGAAAAATGACCTTAACTCGTTGATGAAAGTTTTTAAAAGGGAAGAGGAAACCTCACCATTTTTAGTTTTTGACAATGTAAGAATTTAGATTATTAGAGTTGTATGTATTTGGCTTGCGATTCAGCGTTGCAAATTATCAACACAAATGATATTGTCACGTCATCAGCATTTGATTTTACTCAACTGGCGCCATATTTGGTTATAATTATCAAATACTCACCCAAAACCCTTAATGTAAGTGGATGAGTCAATTAACAAATACAGTTAATATTTTAATGTTAAATATTATTATGAACTAAGACTGAAGTTTTGCTATATTTTTAGCCAACAAATTCAAATCGCAATTCTATACGTCTACTACTGCATGTTAACGTTGCGTTGCTTAAACCAAAGAAAAATAAAAATCGATTTATTCTTACTTTATCAAATTAAACCTTAAACATTAGACCTTAAAAAAACGGGAAACAAAATCCGATCGTGTCTTGATAAAAATTTTCAATTTACGGTACGCGAAACCTTTCTCGATCTCCAGCTTTATTTATCAACTCCATTGTAGTGAAGCACTCTTTATGCACATCAATACCAAAAATTATTGGCTGAAGTAGATCTTTTATATATTAATTTTTCATTTTTGCTGACGCTATGCAAATATTTTAACGTAGAATACGTTATACGGTAAGGTAGGGGTGTTGATCTTGAGCACAAAATTTTGAGAAAATGTTTGTCAAATTTCATCCACTTTTACTTTTAAACATATTTTAGCAATTTTTATATATTACTCAGTTTTGGTAATATGTTTTGTTTCGAATTATATTAAAAAAATTATATGTCTATATATAAAAGTTTTATGTATTATGTAGTTATTGTGTTTTATGTAGTTATTGTGTGTGTATGTACATTAATACAAAGGATTGGCGATGTATACGTTCACTATATCAATGGCGTTTTTCTATTGTGCTGCCATATCATAAAATTTATTGATAGATTTAAATCATTTATCAAAAATTATATCTAATTCACATATTTTAATTGCAAAATGACCAACGTATTCTACGTCTGACCTATGCGCCCCTGTAATCTAACACAGGTTTGTATTTTTATTTTTTTTATCAAATTCAGTCAGTTACCAGAGTATGAGTAATTTATTTTACACAAAAATATCAATCATACGCCACTTCAACTAATAGAGAACGCACTTAACCAAATATTAAAAAACTGTTGCATATTTTTCACCTGCAATGTGGCATGATCTTGCATACCAAATTGATTTTTAATTACTATGTGAAATTAAATAAAAATATGTAAAGTAATTTTATTACATATATATATATATATATATATATATATATACATATATATATATATATATATATATATATATATATATATATATATATATATATATATATATATATATATATATATATATATATATACAGTCGAATCCGCTTTAGCGCAACACGCTTTACTGAAAAAAATCGGATTACTGAAACCGATACAAATCCCCGCACTGATTTTAAACGCAGTTAGTCTTATTCACTTCGCGTTAGCGAAACATCGCTTTACTGAAAATATCGTATTACTGAAAACCAAAAGCAAGCCCACAACTACGTTTTGTATGAAACTTACTTCGCTTTAGTGAAAAAATAAACAATGACAAATTTATTTATTAGAAATCGATTGCATACAAATTTGAAAAAAATTACTCAAAGTCAAATTCAAAGTTATTTTAAAAACAATGCATGATTTTGATTATTAACTGTTATGTTAAGTACATATATAATGCATTGCATTCTGAGACTGAATTCTTATTAATTTATGTTTTTTTAATAGCATGCATACAAATGTAAATACTCAATGCATTGTGAAACTGAATTATTTTAATTTATATTTTAAACTTTTATTTTTTTTTTTTAAATAATTAAAAAATATGAATATGTTTTTATGAATAATTTTTTTTTAATAAAATTTTTATGACGTAAAAAAATATACAGATTTGATATAAAAAATATTGTTTTACAGATTTTAAGCAGTACGCTTAACTGTAACAAATTTCAGTAATCTGAACTACGTTTTAGGGAAAAAATCGGATAACTGAAAAGAAAATTGGGTTTTGGCTGTTTTCAATATATATATATATATATATATATATATATATATATATATATATATATATATATATATATATATATATATATATATATATATATATATATTGTAAAGGAACAATGAAACATTTAAATTGGACTACAAAATACACTGAACCTAAAACCGTAAGTAATATGTTTTAGTGTAAAAAGTAACAATAAAAAAGTAGTAAACGCCTAACGAAAAAAAGTATTTAAGGCAGCTAGATTATTTCTTAAATTGACAAAAAGTTATAGTTATACTAAAAAAATTCTGTACATCAGCTAAAGTGTTTCTGTTAAATATATATATTCCGTTGGTTTGAATAAAAATTTTATTAAAATTAACTGAAAATCATTTCAATCAGTGAGAGTATTCTAATAACGGCAGCAAATAGCAAGTAATATATGAATCGTTCAGTACATACTAGAACTTATCAAGCCTATTTTGGTGGTACTATATCAGCTCATTAATGTTTATTTGCTTGTTTTATATATTTCTTCGGAAAGATTTATTATATATCTTATAATTAAAAATAATTTTGCTTATAAGTCTATATATTTCTAGGTTATTGTCTATGATATGCTTTAATTAATGAAGAACTAAACATGATCTTATTCCTAATTTAATTCCAACCCGTATAGAGAATATAACAATGATTCTTTTGAAGGTTGCCTTTCCGCCTTTTCAGTGCTCATTTGTACTTTATGTTTGTCACTAATATTTAGGTGGTGATTGTTGTACTATTATGCAAATTAATATTTCTTCTCTAAATCAAAGAGACAAAAAGGAAGAAAATATATTTGATATCAAGCAATCATCGTGATAATTTCTCTTTGGCTTTAATTCTATACCATTTTAATTATCGCTGTATGAATAAAGTTAAATATAGGGTTCATTAATATGGTTTATCTCATTTATCCCGTGTTTTCAAAGAGGCGAAATGCTGAACCGTATAGGTGTAATATCATTCGAAAAGGGCATTTTTATGTTTAGAGTGTAGGTTAGAATTAAAGATGAACTATTCTGTTTGACCCTAAAACGTTACGTAAATGTTTCCATATTTAATTCTTTGTTAATTAAAACGTTATAAATAATAGCCTATTAAACTTGACACATAAACGAAACGTAGTTCAAAACAAATAAATTTACCATATAAATTGTAAGGTCATTATTTAATTAGGCTACAAAACCATGTAACTGGATTAAATATAATGAACAAACAAAGGAGGCTAACAACACTTTGTTGAATGATTTTCTTTTTTCACATAAATGTATTTTCTCTTATTCAGGTATTTTCTTATAATGCCTAAGTAACTCCAAGCACATACATACATACAGTTTTCGAGGCCACCAAATTTGATGTATCAAAAGCTACTTTTAACAAATTCAGAAACACGAATACGCATGTTTCAGGAAATATTTGAGAGTACTTATATAAATTTAAATTATAAATTAAGAGATATTGATTTATGCATTGACTTTTAAGTCTTCAAAATTATATATTAGAACTGGAATTGAATAAAAAAAGTAATGGATATTATTCGAATATTAAAACAAATTATTCAAAAGACAAATTCTATATTATAAATTTACCGCATGTTTAGTACCGGGTAAATACTCAACACAATAAAACGCTTTCTATTCATTCTTGACATCTCTTGTGAACATTTGATCTTTAGCAGGCTTTAAAATTGAGTACATGTGCCTAAAAACCTCTTTATAGATTTTTAAAATATTCTTTATTTTAATTTTAATTATAAACTAATAATTCTTTATATGTTTTTTTTAAATTATTTGAATTAAGCGAATTTGCATAAGAATATCATTAACAAGTCGAGTATTTGGAAAATGCGACTATTCATAACGTTGCTAATAGATACAGATTATAAAATACTTATTGCCTTCACTTTTTACTCTAGGCTGTGCTACATAAGAGTTCCCTGTTTTTGACGCACAACACATTTTGCTATACCATTGATTGTGGAATATATATTTTAAGCAAAGTATTAAAAAAATTACAACTAAAATATTACTTAAGTTCAATGTGTTATTAATTTATTTTTAATTATTGTGTCACTTTCAGGTAACAACGACAATTTACTAATCGTGGTTGTTTAAACCTTTAATAAGAATTTAAGCTTAACTAATATTTCAATTAAAAAAGTGCAAGCAATATAGAGATATTATTAAAAAAAAACTCAAACAAAACATACTTTTAATTATTTCCTAATTTATTTTATATTTCAAAGTAAATTAAAAGTGTAAATTTAAAAAATTGAAGACGTGTTAGCATACCTGATCCTTGTTTTTTCTTTTGCATAAAAATGCCTAAGAATAATTACGAAAGGGACATTTTCATACAGGGTCTTCAATTTATTTTACTTTTGGAAACAAAACTTTTTTAATGAATAAATTTAAATAGAATTATGTTAAAAAACAAAGCTCGCCTATTGGATATGCTGATGATTATTCTTAATTTCATTTAATATTATAATAGGGATCAGTCTTACATACATAGAGGTCATGCACATAGAGAACACACGACTGTACGTGTACATAACCAAAGATATATCCTTACGAATAGTATCGTGCGAAAATCTAAAAAAATTTAAAAACACTCATAAAATTCAAACTTAAATTTACATGTTAAGCCACATAGAAACTCTCCTCCATACACACACTCACACACAAATGCATATACTTATGGTTTAGCATTTTTCTAATATTTTAAAACAAAGTAAATCCGGCAAAATGTATAAGTGAGCGCATAAGAATAGTCTGTGTTAGCAAAACTACCACCAAAACTTATAATTTAAGGTACTTTAAGTACATTCACATCCATGGCTGCAGTGTTTGAGTTTTTCAGAGCTTGAAATCTGCTTAAATTTTTGGTCATGGTTTTTGTTTTTTCAACCACTAAAAATTTTCCATTTACATTATTTTCTTTATAAAAGTAAAATTTTTTTAATAATTTTTGTATGCTACTATGCTAGGTGTTTGCCGCCTTTCTCCCCTTGAAGTCTCTAAACTGGCCCATCTAATAAAATGTTATTTTAGCAGCAGTTCTTATTTCAAAGCTAGTGTAATGTACATTTTGCAGAGTATGTTTCCTTTTTTTACATAAATTTTGCTTATATGGCCCAAACATTTAAGTCTTATACACTATAGGAAACATGGTTTGTGGATTTAATATTTAAGGTCTCGCGTTTATATCCACATTAGGGGTCCATGATGTTCTTATGTTATAAATTAAATTTAGCTCGTTAAAGCCGAAAAATATTAACTCATGCCTGTCTTTTAGGGGAACGATTTTTTTTTTTGTTAAAACTATTATAAATAGATATCTTGCTCTCATATTGATTTTCTTAGTTGGGTGCTGTATTTAATAGTTACCAGTGTGGGTGACTTCAGGGTGTTGGTATGAATTTTTAAATTTTATACGCAACAACTTTTTATACATGATGATGACTATAAAGATATTTTTAGTTGAGATTGTTAATGACAGTTTATTTTGTGCTTGAAAGAATAACAAATATTACAAAAACTTTTGAGAAATGAGAAACAAAGATAAAACCTATTAACAATAAACCAGCTATAGATCCGGGAAATTAATTTAAAAATTGCATTTTCACACTTAATAAATGATGCTGAAATCTGAGGCCAAGATAATGAATTTATTAAGAGATAGAACTTATATGCTTGAATGGCTGATTATTGAGCGGTATATCTGAGCAGCCAGTTTCCAAAATATCATCGTCAAGGGGTTTTTAACTAATGTCATTGCACGAAAATGATGTCTATGTTTATAAAAAAACTTGTGCGATTAATAAAGTTCAGAATATTTCATCATCCCATAAATACGAAAATTCACATTAAGGCAAATTTGATCGTGTATACAATCCTAAGAAAATTTTTGGAAACATTTTGGAATAATACCGATTGTTTGTAGGATCTTTTGATTTCTTGTTGCAAGAAGTCGGAACAAAAGTTAGAGTAAAAATTTGTTTCGTAAGTTTATTTCATAAGTTTGTATAATAAATTTAAGAAAATTTAGTGCTACGATAAAAGCAATTTGTTTCAAAATATGAACTCCCGCATTTGAAAGATTATTAGAAAAAAATGTAGAGAAAATATATAAAATTTATATTGAAGCCGCTTGAACTGAGAATGAATATTAAATTTTGGAAACTGGACATGAACCATGAAAAAAATTAAAATGATTTCAAACGGATATGCTAAACTTCAATGATTTTTTATACAGAAAGTATGGAACAGCGGATATAAAATATTTGCAGCTTTCAGAATAACTATGGCCCATAAGCTGTCAAGCCATATGTCGTATATATAAAGCTAAAGATTTTTTTGTGGTGATATATTTAAAATTATAGAATCCAAAGAATTTATAATCAAATTACTATGGACAAATTTTATAGATTTACGGGTATCCTAATTTATAATGTATCATTCGATATCTTTAAGCAACAAAGTACTCTGTAAAGTTGCTAGTATAATCATATTTTGATCACCAGTGACAGTCAGAAAGTTAATTACATTTATATCCCTGAAATCCTTTAAGTTTTACTATAGCCATAATAGATTTTTCCAATGTCGGTCAAATAAACAAGCCACAATAAGGGAGAATATTAATCCCGATCCTAGGAAGTGACATATTGCGAGATGGTAGTAAAGTTTACCGTTTTCTAAATTTTGAAATGATTTATTAAATATATTAGAAAATTAATGTTTCTGAAACTAGAAAATACATAAAATACCATATAAGAGGTGCCAAAGTTTACCACAATCTCCGCAGTTAAAGGTTAATATGTAATGAAATTTGAAAATAAATTGAGATCGCATGGCTTGAACAAAAAAATATTGAGGCAACAATCATATTCGAAATGCGGAAGATTACCCCTATCGAGAAGAGATTTCCTGCCCGAATCGATACTTCGAAAGAGTGCGATTGCAAAACTTCTTAAAGAATAATGTATGAAAAGGATATTACCAGATGATCATTAAAAAAAAAAATAATAATAATAATAATAATAATTAAAATTTTGAAAAAAGGTACATGTGTGTACACATGTATATATCTATACATAATATACATTTATAGTATATATGAACGTAAGTTGACTCAGTGCTGTCTACCGAGAGTTATGAGATATTAAATACTGTTTATATGTTATTGCACTAAGCAATGTCCACGGCCGTAAAACTATACCGATATTGTATTGGCTTGTAATGGTCTTGTATGAATTGAAATTTGAATGTTAATATGAATTAATTTGGGGGCGTTTAAACAAAAGAAAAAGTTACCTGCACACTTTGCAATGAAGCAATTTGTGGCAAAAGAACTCAATTAGCATCTTCCTGCTCACTATTGACGGGGCTACAAACACTTTTCCACCAATAATATCGTAACAAACCACCACTTTTAGGAGATACAATGACTTTTTCATGAATTTTATGAGAGTTTTCTGTGTTCCAGAAATTAAGAATTTTTGTTTGTTAACATAACAATGGCTTCGTTCCTCATTATAATTTTTAAAACTTACACATCAATGAAATTAACGCATTTGGCATTTGTCGCCATAAGCAAAAATGCAACCTCTTCAAATTATGTTATTACTTCTGCATTTCATTTAAATGCTTGGAAAGCTTTCAATAGAGTAGAAGCATAACAGAGATTAACATGTTTCAAACTGGATTTCATTACCTATTTGCACACTAAGAAGATTTAATCATAAGCCACATCTCAGGCATATTTTAATTTCATATACGTATTCACATACAAATTTGTTTCGTAAAATGTTTTTAAGAACAAATTTTTTAATAAATATGTGGAGTGAATGTAGACTGGAAAATATTGTATTATATTTTCTGTGAGTATATCCCGATAATCTGATTGCCTTATATACAATAGCTTTTTTATAATAACAAACGACAAGCAGATCAAAAATTTTTTTAAAATGGTAGAAAACAAATAATTTTTCATTTATGCAGTTTTTTCTATGTGAGGATTTACGTCGCAAGCAGAGTTATTATCCTATAAGTAAATTATATAACACTAAAAATGAGAAACAGAGAGAGAGAGAGAGAGAGAGACGGTTACATAAAAAGCAAAAGCTTATATAAGCAAAAGCATGACTTTCTTTACAACATATGGCTTCCAAGTTAAATTATGTGATCTTTCAATTTATGCAAAATTTTCAGGACAGATTTCAAAATGCATACAAACACATTTCAACTACGGGTATTATTATTTTGAATGAGAGGAAGTAGTTTCCAGCATAATATTATTTCTCTATGTATGTTACCGGAAATTCGAACATATATGTATATGCGACGCGCAAAATAGAAAGGGATTTAATAGTAAAAACCGGGTTTGTTCAGGAGAGCCATTTTAAAGATTTAAATACGTGTATCTTTGGTGTAGCATCATAAAACGCGCTTATCTCTGAGAGGGAACACTTTTGGGGCATGGGATCGGTCTTATTCGATGCTCAAATATTGTCAACATAAAAAAAAGTGAAAATTGATTTTTTTACCCTTAGGTCTCTTTCTCTATGCGCTGTCACATATACATGTGCGTGAATGCCGAATTATTAATTAAATAATTCATTGCTCGCTAAAAAAATGTCATGATTTCCTGTTGGCTTTGTTTCCTACTATTTATGCTACTTTCATATTACATAAAATTTTGTTTCACAATTAATTATTCCAGCAAAAAAATAGGGAACAAATGGGATTTAATATGGAAAAATGCTACCAAAAATCTGAATGTCAATTAGTAAACCACTACTTGTAATTTCCATCGATTGCTTTACTTAATTGAAAGAAAAACAAATTTTTTACTCAACGATTTATTGGCAAATATTTTATTCAATAACTTCTCTTTTTGTGATTAAGTGACGCCACTTTGGGCATGAGTATATACAAAAATTTCTTTGCTTTCGTCTTCATATTCAGTTTGAATTCCCATTAATAATATTTGAGATAAAACCTCAACTGTGTAATATGATTTATGTCTGGAATTGCCCTTGTGGCTAACAGCGACCAAATATTCAAGAAAAATTAATGACTACAAAAAAGGATGGTTGTGAGTTCTTCTGAACGGAAAGCCATAAATTACAAATTAATTAACAAAGACCACTGCGATTGAAAGGCTTGATGGAAAATATAATATTAACCGTGGTTTGGTTTTTTTTTATGTACGCGAAATCTACTTTTTTGTAAAGTAAAAACTACTACAATTTTAAGCAAAACCAAGTCAAATTTTAAAAATTTTTAAGGACAGTTCAAAAATATGTTAAAAATCACAAGCATTTTTTTCTAAATAGACAGTCTCTCTTAGTCCCAATATATTTATTAGACTGATATTAATTTTTTTATATGTATGATATCCTTAAAAAATTCCGTCATATATACTTTCAAAAAAGAAATAAGTATTCTTTATCTATCGTGACGGTTTTAAGTAGCACTACTTCTTTCAAAATATGCAATATAAAGTCCATAAATATAAGGTCTGGTATTACCTGTAAATAATACAAGGCTTTGTTTGTTCTGTCGCAAAATGCAGCCAAAATAAAAAGTCATAAACCTGTATGATGCCAACTGCAGAAGCCATTGCCGAGAGCAAAAATAGCGTGAATTATGAGATTTTAGAAGCAGGGTCAAATAAATTGTTTCATCACTGAGAATTAAAAAGTCGAGTATCTCAGAAATATGGTATTTATAAAGCGTGGTGTAGTGGCGTGATGTAGTTGTTAAAGTGCTTGCTTACAAAACCAAATACCTCAGGTTCGCTCCCTGACAGAGGCAAAAATTTTTCATCATGGTTTTCATCATGGTTTTAAAATTGAAGTGGTTTTCAACCCCCTCCCAAAAATCCATCCAATAAGCCCCTGACTACCCCACTCGGTCCCTGGAAAAGAGGATAACATCATGACAAGCAAAGGACAGGCAGAGCCACCACCTTCTGGGGAAAAAAAGAGGGAATCAAGGATTAGTTTCCTCACCAAAACACTAAAATAGAGAGGGGTAGTTGTTTCTAGACAACGACAGATGGTGGCGCCATGGCACAGATGGTAGACCTGCTATAGCACATCAATCATCTACTTAGCTGAAACAAGAACCGATTACAGAAACTAATACAAGGCAAATGAGAGTCAGACATTGAAAGGCTTGGATTTATCCAACTGATGCCACCAGAATGGCATCGTAAAATTAAATCTCTACAAGAAAGTGTTTCATTAAATGCCAAATTTTTTTCACTTGGTGTTCTTTAGTTTTAAACAGTTTATGTCTGTTTTATTCAATTAATTCCCTTTCACAAACACTATATTAAATGAGACTTAGTCTTAACAGACAAAAAAATCTCATTTAAAAAGTACAAAAATAATTATTTTATAAAAATTTTACTTGGTATAGTTTACTTGCTTCCCACGAATGCGATTATATTGGCCAAGTTAGAAAATATGATAATATTTTCTGCTACGTGACTCAAAGAAAATGATATTTTATTGGTTGCGTTTCCAGCCAACATAAGTGAATATTGTTTTTTTTTGCCATTCGACTTTATAAAAAATATTTGCAATAGAGGAAAACCCGAACAAATTACGCTTATGTTATACGTAACTGGCAAGTGGTTAATAAATTGTTAAAATTATAGTTGTTTCTTATTTAAAAGAGAAAAAACTAAAACCTTGAAATAGTACATGTACGTTAGCAAGATACTACACTAGAGCTTCAATCGTCAGCAAAACTAAATATTCTAGTTTTCGCATCCCGGATAAATAGAAATTCAAGGCTTAAAATATTTTCTAAGAAAACATTTTAGTATTTGTCTTCAACCTGTAAGGAATTATTCAGAAAGTACCTTCTTCATATGGCTAAAGTTCCACTGAAAATTCACTTAATGATGCTAAAGGTAATATTTAATTTACAGTGATATATGATAGTATGATAAGTTTCACATGATAAAAAAATTTACATATAAATACACATTTGATTGTGGCATGGACATTATAATGGTAAATACTGACACAAAATGAAAATCAATATTTATGCAACACAAAAAAATTATCTCCATCAACTTTTTAAAAACGCAAATTGTGCAGAATATTTCTTTTGCTCTACAAAATATTCATATAAATATTGAATGTAGATTTAATTTGTTAATTAAAAAGGAAAATATTTTTTACAGAATCTCGTTTAAATACCAAATGAATGCAGGCGTTGGAGTTGATAGTAAATAAGATTTTCTTGAGTTGAGACCTTAAGATAATTGACTTAATAATATTCATTGAAGTTTTTTTTAACTATTTTCCCAATTAACTAAATAGGGAGTAGTTACTTAATTATTTGGATGGGGCTTTCCAACGAGCTATTAAGAGTGAACTTTTTGTTTCCAAATTTATATATGTATACAATAATATTTACTATAATTAATAAAACACTTTGTTTGCTTGCCACAGACCTGTTCATAGGAATTTGTTTTTTAAGTACACAGCATTTCGAACTCTATATTTTGTATTATTATTCCAAAACCTTAATTTTATAGTATTAGGTAAAACACAATAAAATATTTCAATAAATTGGTATACTATAATCTAAAATCAATTGTCAATTTGACACCAATAATAGCGATCTTTGACTTTACTCTACTAGTATTGAGTTGACTTTTTTAATTTTTTATATCTGTCAGCATTTATAAGAACAGCAATGTAAAATTAGAGATCACAAAGCTGTAAATACTTTAAATAAAATCTGACACCTCTAAAGAAGTTTTTAACAAATTCATGAAGAGTTGGGTAAATTATAATAAAAATCATTATACTTTTATTTAGACATAAAAACAAATAGTTGATCATACATTTCTCTTAGAAAAGCACCCATCAAGCAATAAAAACTCAATATGTATATTGTTCACTAAACAAAACTAAAATTTTTATTTGTTGTACGATTAGCTTATATCCTGTTTCCCCAATCCAAGTAACTCAACAATTTTTTTTTAAATTGAGTACAAACATTTGCTTTGCGATTTTAAACAACAAATGTGAAGTTTTGCCAAATGAAAACGTGGGAGTTTCTGGTTTTTTACTTACTGTGGTTTCTCCATTGCACTTTCTAGTGTTTCTTATATAAAAAAATAGAAAATCAGGAAAGAGTATTTCTGTGGCATAAAAAATACAACTTTATTTTATTTTTTAAATAATTTAAATTTGTTGAAATTAAAAGAACTTGTAAAGCATATGTTTTTTTGCTTTCCTAGCAAAAACTTGCAATGAGATAAAATTACTTTTCTAAATTATCAAAAATATAACAAGTAATAATAATAACTACTTGATTCAGCTGTGTTCCTAAAATTTAAGACAGATATGATCTTTAAGATCTAACATTCCTTTTGCTTTTAAAAATTTATAACAAAAATGTGTACCATTTACAGTGACTTTGCTTAATGATACATCTTTTGTCCCCAAATGTACAGCTGAATTCAAACACATTGGCCCAAACTAGACATTCCAATACTGTCTTTCATATGTTTGAGAATTATTAATTTTTTCATATACTATATATATGACTATATTTTTGAAAATTTACAAATTGTTTCGACAGTTTTGTACACATAAATATAAAACATGTCTCATAAATATAAAACAGCTTTTTAAATAATCTTAGCGAGTAAAATTTTGCAAGTAACAAATTTCATAAAGACAAACTATTACTATCTAACGCTCTTCCTTAAATATTTCGTTTCAAATGTTTTAAGTACATGGCCAGTTTTCAGTAACAACTAGTTATCAACTACAACAACTAATTAGCCAGAACTTCTAGTAAAATTTTTATTTGTTCACACAAATAAATTTTTCTTTGTAAATAAAATTCATGCGTAAATAAAATAAATACGTTTCAGTTTCCAGTACGGCTGCCATTTGCTAACGCAAAAATCGTATTTTAATAGGAAAAACAAAGAATCAAATCAAATACTTTGGCAATAATAAATTTAGGGAACATAAAACGAACAACTTAACAAAACATAAGTCGGATATAACCCATTTGTTTTAGTGCTTGTCTCTATAGCGCTTATCTAAATGATACTAAAGTGATTATCTTCACAGAACATTAAGGCCTTTTACTAGGATTCGATAAAAGCTTTAACAATGTTAGTAAAAAAAAATTGTTGACGATTAAGGTACCGGGTAATAATGGCTTAGTGGCCAATTCACATCATCTTTACAACAGATAATCACACCAATAAAACTGTTTATCAAGGCTATCTGATAAAATTTTCTATGTAGGTCGTATCATCCGTTTTACTAAAAGTACATATCATGTACGAGTACGTTCTTATTATTCCATTCCATTTCGATTAATTATTCTAAAAGTATACTATTTATTTTTGATTCCTTTTAAGAAATCCTCTGTGACAATTTGACATTGACTAGATGGCTAAAAAAATAAATAACAATATCAATATTAATTGTTTTCCTTTTAAATATGTAACTGAATCAGATAATAGTGACTGAAAATTAAAAAATATACTTTGCACACTTTACAAAAATAAAATGACTGACATCAGCAAAGAATATTCACGCATCGCAATTAGAAAATTCTTTATACTTCTTTTGTTTTCAAGTTTAAAGTGTGTCATTAAAATATAGTTTGTTTATTAATGATTATTAAAGTGCTTAAAGGAAAGGAATAAGCAAAATTTACTTTAATATAAAGTAATTAAAGCTTATTTGAACACAATAAAGTTCTAATACAATAAATCAGGATGAAAAAATTAAATGAATTTTAAAATGGGCCAAACCAATAAAATAAATAATAAAAGATGCTCTATTTACTTACGCATGTAAAGGGTGATTATTTTTAGCAATTTTACATTTGGCAAAACTGTTTTTAGCAGCTCAGCTGTTTTCGTGTAACTTGCTACTGTTAAACATGTTTAGTTTGGTCCATAATTAAGCCATGAATTGACTTACTAACGAAAAACGTTTGCAGATTATTGAATTTTATTATCAAAATTCATGTTCGGTTAAGAAAGTGCATCGTTCAGTTTTTTATCGATAAATTGTGTTCAGTGAGGAAGCTCATTTCATGTTGAATGGGTACGTGAACAATACATATTGCCGTATTTGGTACGCTGCTGGTGTAGATTATGAGCGTATAATTGGACCCTACTTTTCCAAAGACGAAGGCAGGAACAATATTGTGTTTGGCAAGCGCTAACTTGCGATGATTGAATTTTTTTTTGCCGAAAATAGAAGAAATGGACTTGGCTTACATGTGGTTGCAAAAAGACGCTGCCACATACCACACAGCACGCTAAACAATGGCCCAATTGAGAGCAAGTTCGGTGAACAATATATTTCACATTAGGGGCCGGTCAATTGGTCGCCCAGATCGTGCGATTTAACACCTTTAAACTATTTTAAAGCTCATATTTAGAGGCACAAGCGTGGAACAGTTGACGTAGTGGAAGACAATATTGAATAATTTATTCATGAAATACCGGCCGATATGTTGGAAATAGTATGCCAAAATTGAACTCATTTTAGGCGTAGCCGGGATCTACATTTATCATATTTAAACTGTATATTGTATAGATTTTTCTATTGACTCAAACAAATATTTTATATATTTCTCTAAATTTTATGTGATTTTTTTAATCAAATGCGAAAGCTCTTAAAAATCACCTTTTATAATGTTTGTGTTTCCGTGATGGTGAAAGCTGTATTATCTCAGCCCTTATTTAAAGTTAATGCCATCATTGTAATCTGCACGTCATGTTTAATTTAATTTATATGAATGTACATTTTGTTTGACTGCTTTTACGTTTGCATGACTATAAAATTGTTATTTTATTTGCGTGTGTTAATGTTCCTTTTACTATGACGAACACAACATCACTTTTGTGTTCTCATCTAATATAATGTGGGCGTATGCGGTTGAGTACGTACATTTTTACTGCATATTTAATTTTCTCTTTTCACATTTTGCAAAATGTGAAGATGAAAGTGGTTTGGTTGCACAGGAGTGACAAAAATAATAAAAACACATTAAGGTAAATGTGTTTTTACAGCAAATGTTAGTACTGTTGGTAAGTTGCTAGGAAATTATAAACAACATATACATATAAACATTAACATGCATATGTGTTTTTAAAAAAAATTTTTTAATAAAGAGGATAATTTCTTAATAAATCAATTTTACAAAAATAAACTTTTTTATGCATTCCTGAATTAAAAATTAATTAAAATAAAATAAAGCTTGCATACCTGAGAAAAATAATGTCCATTAGCAAACATTCACTCAATTAATTATTTCACACAAATTTTTTTTTTTTTTGTGGCGGCAACTAACTAATCAGTTGACTTCAACTTAACCCTCAATGGTTCTATAATATATGTGAAGGTTTTTATACAAGCATATATGATTCAGAATTTTGCAAATAAATTTTGTTGAAGTTCACTAATAATGAATAACAAACTCTCACTTATAACAAAATATTTATAGGTCCATAATACAAAAACCCTACAAATTTTTACACTGACAATGAACGAAATAAAATCACAAAGTTTTCTATTAAATTCTATGCTGTTTATATAAATTTTTATCAGTATTTTATAGAGTGATAAAATAAATGAAGTTTGTGAATAGACACACATATATTTTATCTACTTCAATGTTGTTTACTCTTGTAAGGCTCTTAATTGCTCATAAGGAATTTAATCGCCCCGTCATATTTAGTTTTTATATAAATTAGCTCCAGTCTCCTGAAAATTAAAAAAAGAAATTCGTATTATTTTTATACATATATAAATATATGTATATATAATATATACGGCAAGTACAGTAGTGACTACTACGCACTTCTCACTTTACCACATTGGTCAGCGTTGAAACCATAAAATTAATTCGTATTTCGGACAACTGTGCAGCCAGAATGACACGTATAACATCTCAGGAAGGTGACGAATATTTGAATTTGCTGAAGTTGACTGTTGATAGTATAGAAAGCAGTTCTATCTACAACTAAGAGACTGAAAAGCCCACAACCCAATAAATCAATAGATCATCGGCCTTGATGGTGACCTTTGCATATCGAGCAGAAAATTCAGTATAATTTTAAAAGACAGTGGCTCCAAGCATTCTTAAATAAAAAATAAACATAAAAACCATTTTTCCATTAAGTGCCTTCGTCATATTCTTGTCTGTCTTCTGCTTCACTTAATAAACTATGTTACTAAAAATATATTGCAAAAGTTTTCTAATGGCTAGATTTTGTTTATCGAGAAAAATATAACATTATCGGGCCATTCTGTTCTGCTCTATTATAATTAATTTACTTTCAATAATGCCATTAGCAGACAGAAAATGTGTCACGCGATAGAATACATACACGTACATGTGTATGTACAATAACACGTTTCATATTATTTCTTCCTGTATTTCCACAACATACAAAGTCAATTCAAATCAATTGAGATTCTTTCTCTCCAACCCCCTAAACTTTTTATATTTTCTAATAAAATACAACTGACAAATTTATCTTTTGGATCGGTTAATTGTATATCATTTTATCATAACGAAGTAAATGATTGACAGGCTGATTGAAAGACAGGATATAGCTTGCTATAGTTTTGTTGAACAGTCCAATTAACGTTATATTATTTTGGGTGGGGGTACAAGAAAAGCTCATGTTTAAGTGAATGTTATAGTGTTGTCTATAAATATTGTTCTACTCTTGGTGAAACTGATGGATATGCAAACATAAACTAATTGCGTTCAGTTAATTGATTATATTTGATGATATATAAGAGGGCTTAAAAATAAAGTTTTTTTCTTACTGTACTCTTTATTGCAAACAGTTTTTATAAATTCACTGTGAAAATTTTTGTTAAAATGAAAGGATATAAGCCATATCTTGCCAGTCATACTAAAAATATTTTATACAAGAATAGAAACTCTTGTAGCACGAAAAAAGGATAAAACATTAAGCATTTAAATTGAGTAATTAAGAATGTAAGTGTAAGTACCACAAAAAAAAAAACATTTAAAAACATATATACAAAATAACAAAAAAATATGTAATACATAATATATATATGTGTACTAGGTAGTCCCAAAACAAAATTTTTTTTGGGGATCAATCATGATTTAAAAGCTTTTTTTCAGATTTTTCGGAAAAGGTTTAAAGGTCGCTCAAGTCGAATTTTTGCCAAAAAAAAAAAAACGGCCGTCAACCCCGATTTTTTGGCGAAAATTCCACTTGAGCTAGAGGTCGCTCCGAAAAATCTTAGAAAAATGTTAAAAATACTTCAACCCATAAGCTTTCAAATCATGCTTGATCCTCAAAAATAATTTGGTTTTGGGACAACCTAGTGTACATATATATTATACAAAAAACTCTTTTACCGAAACGCACGAAAAACTATTCCAAATATACTTTGGTTTAATTCAGACGCAAACTAAATGAATCCAAATATAAAATCTAATTGAAGTAAAAAGGAATGCTTAACTGTTTATTTACACTCCACACTCGAAACAAAATTCAAGTCATCGGCCTTTAAATCAATGCAAATAATTTTAAGATTGTATGAATTTTATTATAAAGCGTTTAAATGTAAACTGAATATTGACTTGATTTAATAATGAATTGTATTTGGATTGGTTTTTTGGGAATGGCAAGTGGTAACGTGCGAAATGATTTGTTCTTCTTAAATCCTTAAATAGACTTGAACTTTAAATTCGATTTATTTAATTGAATAGTTGAGCATTAATATTTTGAATTTTACTTATAAAATATTATAAAAAACCCAAGTTTGATCTGCTAACGAAAAAAAAAAGATTTTGAAGAAAAATTGAGGAAAAAAAATTTATATAAATTTTTTTTTAGAAATTCTTATTTTCTACAAAAACTCAATCAGTTATAGTATAATTTCTTTTAATAAATAAGAAAAGGGGCCAGGGGGTATAATGATACAGCAAAACTTCTGATAAGTTCTACTTGGTGAATCCAGGGTGATCCTTGTCTAGTCAACTTAATAATTTCCACGATGTGGTCCCTGGGCGATGTTTTTACACACGTCAAACATCAGCAAATTGTTATAGGCGTCTGCTGCATCTGTTCTCTAAGTGGTTGGTTTTATATTAAGTGGTTTGGTTGTCAGTTGCAAACATCTTGACGACTATGGTTGTTCGTACATATGTTCGGGGAGTGATGGCAGGATATGAAGGAAATATCAATATGAGCGGTATCCACGAGCCAAATTCATGCGCAACATATATTTTATTTTATTTGTGCTAGTGAAGATGATCGTTAGTTAGTATTAATGAGGGTTAGAGAAGACTAAAAAAAAATAGGAATTGTTGATAAATTCGACTTCTAGCAAATCTTAAAAAGTTACTGAATTGCACTACAGGTGCTATATGTTGACTGGTTCAGACTGTTTGTCTCTACCATTGCTTTAGGGGTTTTTTTGCCTAGACCAATAGAAGGACTATTGAAAGATTAGAATTTCTATAATAATAGGCGCTATTTTTCACAGCTGTGAACTAAAACTCTTTCAGCTTATCCTTCGATCACCCTAAGGCTCCTCCCAACCCAAAACACGATTATAAAAAGATGTAGGCAATCATTGAGATGATATTCTTGATAGAAATGTAACAGAGAAATTCAAGTGCATTTTTAATCTGTTGCAGTAAGTATTAATGGGTGGAAGATTTTCTTTTACACTAAAATATTAAATATGATGATTTCAATCGAATTTATAGCTTCGATCTTGGTGTGAGTATTTCTTTCTACGGATTGTAGTGCTAAAATAAGAAAGCACGCAATATACATATAAAAGTTTTATTCAAAGTTGCATTGTTGTTTTATTTCTGCAAGCTTTTTATATTATCGGCCTGCGTTGCATGAAGTTTAGCGGTTCGTTGATGAATGTATTGTGATTCTTAGGTACAATTTAAATTAATGGACTTGTTTCCTTTTGTAAGGGAAAAAACAGTTTGCTAAAAATTATAAAAAAATAGTTGACATCTCATATAGTAAAATTAATAATTGTTTCTCTTACATAGCAAAATGAATATATGATTAGATAAAAAAAATATTTTTATATAAAAATATTATATCTCATTAACTAAACTTAAGTTTCCTAAACCCATCCGTTATAATTATCTTTGCACATTTTTACAAAGCCCCATTATATTAATTTTTCAATTAAGCTAACCATTTATCATAAATTTTAATTCAGCCTTCAGTGTATAGACCATTATTTTTAACTTGAAATTAACCTCATAAATTAACAGCTAAGCTTTCAAACAAAACCAGCTAAAAGATATAAACGATAGGTGGTGCAATGAAATATAAGACCCCTTCAAAATTTACAAGAATATTTAAATAAAATTATCTTATCGTAACGCCAAAAATTTAAGTGTGTGTCCTTAAATATATATAATAGTCTTATTAAAAAAATATTCATCTGCCATAGGCAGAAATCAAAACAATCCTTTCTATTAGTAAATATTCGAAGAACTTATCGCACAGTTTCTGTTAACATTTTTGTTTACTTTAAATACTGGAAAAACTATACGATAAAAATATTTTGTAATAGACGCCGAAAATAAAAACAGAAATAAACATTTAGGCTCTTTTATACAAAAAGGCATAATGATAAAAAATAAACATAATCTGTAATAACAGCAGAATTAATATTGCAGACCACACGCATAGATGCCACAAAAGCATTAATGCCACTTACGTTGATACCGTCAGATGCGCGATTAAATGATAAGGTAACTTTTAGCTTAGATTGAAAACAATGAAGATATGATTTCTTAAAAACAACTTCCATTTTTTAATAGGATAGTATTCACTAATTCTTTCAAGCCTTTGAAGGCTTTCGATATAACAAAATAATTGGAGTTCATAATTTTTACAAAAACTTTATAAATATGTTACTCTGTAAGCGGCACTAAGAGCCTTGGTAAAGTTATTTAATATAATCGTTAAGCCTGCTTATATATTGCGTTTTTTTTAGAAACACTGCAACGGTAGCCTTGCCGGAATTCATACACAAATACTCTTGACTGCAATCAATTAAGTTTAGAAGATTTTCGAAAGTGAAATTTTTTACAAAACGTATTGTAAGCTTTTTATTTTAAGAAATCACATGCAAACCACATAAAATTAAAAAAAAAATTAAGCTGCAGAAATATTTGGAAATAATGTTAAGAGGTGCTTACCCGAGTATACGAATACACTCTAATTTAAAGTATACCTCTGGAACAATGGTAGTTTTAAAATAAGAAATACTAAAATTTTAAAATTTATAGATTTTAAGGACTTGCCACATTCGGTAGAGTAGAGAGCCGCAAAAAAAGACACAAAAAACGTAAAAGAGTCTAATACATTGACGCGCACTTTATAATTTAATTTAAAAGGCAAAGCATTTAGGCGAAAGTACCAGTACTTTACAGCCAGTATGACTACATTTATATGTGTTTGTGTATTATCACTCATAAGCACACACACAAATTTTTTTTAGCCTTGGGTGGTCTTTCTTTTTTCCTTTTTTTGTGGGTTTGTAAATCGGCATCACATTTCATATACATATATGATTTTTGTCCTGTTTGTTTTTTTTAATATTTTATCTTCTATCACAAACATCTATATTCTTAATGTGCGAGTACGTAATGCTGATATGAATTATAAAACTCTCAACGACGTTTATTTAACAACAAAAACAAGACCAGTAGGAAAATAACAATAAAGTCCTTGTCATTAATACGAAAGAAATTGTAAGCAGAGGAAGTAAGAATATAATACGAAAATTAAGTTATTTAAGATTGCCTAAGTTAAAAATATTGATAATTGATAATTTTTTGTCTGTATAAATTTATGTAGAAAAGTTTGAGTAACGAATCGATTTATAATGTTATGAAAGCTTAAAGTACTGAAAATGTGCAGCAAGAGATTTTGTTAACTTACCTAGACAATTGTTGTTTTTGGACTATAAATTTTATAAAAATATTAAACTAATGTAACTAATAATTTTGCAGCGTTTCAGACAAATAAAAATAAATGTATTCGAGGTCGTCTAAACGATCTTGGTTACGCAGGTGATATTTTCCTATTAGGTCACAGCTTCTTAGATCTTGCATCAAACCTGCGAAGTATATTGATAATGTCAAGTCCACTCTGCTCTACATTTGCTAGACATGGAAAGCTACACCTCGGGATATACAGAGAAGACAGGTGTTTGTGAATCAATATCTTTGCAGGATATTGAGACTAGAGTGGTGTCTTATAACAGGCTTTGGGAACAATCCAATGAACAAATCTTGGCCACAGAAATGAAAAGATCAAGGAACGAAATTGCAAGAAATGCCATAGATTGGAACCCGCAAGAGACTCGAAGAGAGGACGTCCAGCTGATACGTAGAGAAGGCAAGTCGATGGAGAAGGAGCGGGAATGGGTATAACCTGGGGCGAAGTGAAAGCGCTGGCACTAGACAGGCCCTAGTATATAATTTAGGTAGACGTATTAATTTCAGCACGAGAGGTCACTAGACGCCCATCTGTCATAATAGAATAGATTTCGTCATATGTAATTATTACGATTAATGTCAAATGCTTTTTAATTTTCATTACCCTTACAAAACAACTCTGATAATTTTATAATATTTTCCAGAAGCATAATGACACATTGATTCCACTTTGTTATCAATTCGTCAACACAAAAAGTATTTTCAAAATTCACCGTACTTTTTTGCAACATTTATTTTGAAATCGATTGATTTTCATTGTATTTTTGATTTATATATATTAAGGTATTAGATTCCGGTTAATTGCCTGTAAGTGGCGTGGTGATTTTCGATGGATTTTGCGAATATTTTTTTAAAATTATTCCACTTCGTTGTATATTTTCTTCAACTATATATATATATATATATATATATATATATATATATATATGTGTGTGTGTGTGTGTGTGTGTGTGTGTGTGTGTGTGTGTTTTCATTGTTTCTTTCGGGAGCATAGGTCCTGAAATTATAATTTCAGGCTTCGGATATTTTCAGATAAGTTGGTGATTAGTCTACTATGTCCTATTCTGATGATGGGGCTGCTATCTTAACCAACAGACTGTCTGAGTATTAAACACATTTTAATAGCGAACCTTTTAATGTACGAATAGACGCCCGTTTACAGCCGCCCCATCTAGGAGAACAGATACCTCTCGCACTTTGACGATGGTTGGCTGGTGTCAAGAACATCTCTCAGGGACCACAACGTGCAGGTTAGTGAGTCGACTTGACTCTCTGGTCACCCTAGACTTAATGTATTGTTATACATATAAATGGGACACTTTCAGATCCATATGAAACCTAGCTTTTTGGGGAAGTACTTATTTATTTACTTTAGATTTAGGAGTGCTATATGAGCAAATATTATAACATGTTTTTTGTTGCTTTGCATAACAAACAAAAAAATTTATTAGCAGGGTATATGTACATGATTGCTTGATCTAAGTTAATATCCTGAAAAATTTTCTTAATTTAAGTTTATCTAACGCATACTTCTTCCAACCGTTTGTCATTTTTTGTATTCTGATTTGTTTATTTAAATTTATTATGTCCTTTAACTGATTACTGCACGTACTTACTATTAAACTCAATTTAATGGAAGCACATACAGATAAACAAATTATTACGATTTTACAACTTCTTTAAGACAGGCGTTAACCAACATTTATTGCTACAGATAGAAACCAGAAGAGTTGTAAAATATTAGAAGTACTTAACAGGTATTATAGTTTATGGAAAAGGAGCTTAATTTATTTATAAGTAAAGGTATTATTAAAAGAAACGTAATATTCTAGTGCAGATAAATTTTATATTTCTACTTGTACGTTTAAGTAACTGCAGATATAAATGATGGATATAGTTAAATTAAAACAAAAATATGTATAAAATGTCTTATTTTTTAAATAATTTCCGTATATATACGAAAATCAATATTTTGTGTATCAATTAATTTATCTTTTGGCATGAGTGTGAATAGTAGGGGCTGTTTTTATAAAACAAAGAATAAATTTTGTTCGCGTATTTATATTGAAACCTAATATAAATTTGTGTGTGTTATTGTTGTGTTCCATATAAATATATGAATGAACTTTCATTTTCGTTTTATAAAACAGACAAAATTATTTAATATTTATTTTGATTCTATGATTCCTATGACTTCATCATAGAACAGTTGAGTTATCGAAACTACATTTTTTTTATTAGTCAAAAAGGTTTGCGTGTCAGAGCAGAATAGAAAGTCAAAAAATAAGAGGTGGTATAAATTTTAAGTATTGAAAAATATTAATGAAAATTTAAATACCTCTAAAAAATGGCAAGCGTCAAAGTCAAAATTGGTCAAACATATATAAACTGAAATAACGTCGTCTATAAATATGTGTCGCAATTTAGTTTAATTAATGACAAAAATCTCTCCAGACTTGTCTGACTTTGTCAATTAATGGGGCAACGCCCCATAATGTTTTTTACCAAACATAGTCCGGAAGAAATAGAAATAGATGTTGCTTATCAAAAAACTTAAAAAGTTTATTTAATACTTAAGTCATTGAAAAAATCTGCTAAAATAATGAAACTGCCAATAAATTTAATTAAGAAAGATTATAAAACAACGCCTTATGTTCAACATGAACTTTTATATACTTGAGCGATATACAGTATCAGTTCATTTATATAAATAAAGGGAATATATATATATATATATATATATATATATATATATATATATATATATATATATATATATATATATATATATATATAAACAATAAGCACTTAGAAATAATAAGAATACGCCAAAGTATAGCTTTTATTTTCTAATTTTTTTTACTCAGTCGCAACTAGAAAACAATTCTGTGGAATTTTGACAAAACAACCAATGTCGAAAAACTGAATTTTACAGGAGGACCAAAAAACACTTTTATAAGGTCACGTAATCGTCCCAGAACATATCGAAGCAAATGTAACCTATTTTTATGGTGGAAAATTTAAATACCTTTATTTTCCAATTTGCATCTTTCTTCCAGATATAACTGTTGCCGAGAAAATATCCAAAAACCGAGATGTGTTGTTTTGTCAAAATAATTTTTGATCGAAAAATCAACCCTTCTCTAGATAAAGTCTTTTTTCATACTGAAAAGTAACAAATATTTCGCAACCTTTGTCGGGACTAGTGCTTTTATTAAAATGAAATAAGAAAAATTCAGTGACATATGTTATTTTCTTAAATAGAATTCAGTTTATTTTAAACGAATATTATAAAAAGTTATGCTTTCTATTAGGCCAATTACATATATTTTTAGGTATGAAAAAGAAAAATTGGAATAAATTGAATTAAAAATACAGTTCATATATTATATTATATTGTAGTTCACATTTATATTAAATTGCTTCAATTTTTATAATTCAGAAGAAATAAAGAATAATTCACTCTACAGCTAATCAATCTCCTTCAACGTGCAAGTTATTGTAAAAATTATGAAACTCTGCATTTATAAATGGCAGAACGGACTATATATATATGTCAAAGATTTTACGTCAGTACCTGTTATAAATTTAACCTGACGGTGCTCTTCGCACTGGGTGAATAAAGTCGTTCACCATCGTCCCGTCGTCCCTTCCAGAGGCACATACTGGGTTGAGGCAACAACATGTGCCCCTAATAGGGACGAACATGGTAGCAAATTCTGTACAGGCTGCAGAACCATGTACAGACACCTTGCTAGATTTCTAAAAAAAGTCGTAAATTCTAAAATTATTGAAAATTCCATACAAATTGACAATCTCTTTGGAGCAGTGACGTAGGTACCCTCAAAACAGCTGATAATTGTCGTAATCTTATATATCTACAATACTTGTAGTCAATGTATTCACTTGCGAGAGAGTCAATGCTCCTCCAAAACTTTGGAATCTTTGTTTTTTGTCTTCCTCTGTGCATTGTTTATATTTTTCTATATTAGGAAACAACATATTTTTATCAAAAACGTCTTAATTCGTTACACGTGCACACGACAAAAGCACTTGATTTGATATAGGTTCCTCTTATTCCGTTAATTCCCACTACACTAAAGCACTCAAGTTAACATAGGTTGTTTTGTCACAATGAATGCTAATGATCAAATGGCTATTAAAAGAACTTAACTTTAGAAGGGAACATGTTATTTTCGTTTATGCATTTGATAAATGAACATGAGTGCAAATATGTTGTTTTGTCAAAATAATTTTAGTAAATTATTGGAAAGTCATATTCAAATAGGTTCTTTTGTCAAAATTACGTTATGATATTTTTCTTTGTGCCCTGCAGCATATTTCGATATGGGTTCTTTTGTCAAAAGCAGATTGTAAAAATTGCGAGATAGGTTGATTTGGGGGCTTCTATATCTTCCGATCTACACTATCTACAAACATGCTGAAAAAACAGAAAGATGCGCTTTTAAAACTTATACATATGGTTGAAAAAGTGGAAAATTGTCCGATCTCGAGTTAGGTTGTTTTGTCAAAACTCCACAGAATTATTTCCATATATCATTTAAAAAATTTATGATTTGAGATACATTATGCTGCCAGGAGCAACAAAAATTCGTCAAAAGTCGTAAAATTTAATAAGAACTGTGTTGTAAAGACTCCTCTCAAATCCTAACAAGGATAAAAGCAACCAATAAACAGGGTTATCCATTTTTAAATTTCAAAAGTAAATTCGAGTAAAACACACACACATACACACACACACAGCTATAATTTTGTATCAACTTTAAATTAGTTATAATGACTTACTTTACGTAAAAAATACAATATTATTTAGATGACCACTCCTGGATTGGTTGCAGCCATGGATATTTTTAAGAAAGTTTTCGAGGCTTTATTGCACATTTCGGGCAATATCTCGGCAATAACTTAAATTATGTTGCTTTTAAAATGCCGATCTTTAGAAATTTATACGTGCAGGCATGGTTTTTCGTCAAAAACCTTACAGAAATTGTCTAACGATGTCAAATCGCATGATCTTGGTGGCCAATTGACATTGTCAAAACGAGAAATTACGAGATCTGGATACCTCTCATGCAATAAAGCAAAATATGTTCGTGCTGTATGGTTCTTAATAGCATTTTGTTGAAGCGGCATATTGTTCAGCTCATATTTCTTAGCTGCAGGCCATAGCGCTTTAAATTAACGATAACGGGTCTTCTAGCGTCATTTTCGAATAAATGTGGCTCAATGTCACCTCCAGACCAAATAGTCACTTTTTCCGGATGCGAGAAATGAACTTCACCGCTGAAGAAAATTATGTTTGAAAAATCAGCGTTGAAAGCATGTTGCTCTAGCACTCAATCAGCATATCAACGTTGTGAATGGTCAGCTGGCTTAGTTTGTTGCACTAGTTAGACTTTGTATGAGTGGAGGTGCAAATCGAGACACAAGGTAAGGTAATCTCAATTGCAGAGATCGTGGTAAAATCAAAAAATTCGTATTATTTGCAAGACTTTCTCTAGCAGAAGCGGTATTTTCACAAGTGCGCAGATTCCAATGATGCACAGGCCTGAGTACATCTGTTGTGCTTTCGGCTTTTTTTTTATTTTTTCTATAATCTTCAGGATTCGTTGCACAGTCGGTCGATTATGACGACCATCATCCCTCTGTAATTCTCAAAAATTGGCCACAATTGAGTCACCACTTTTGTAGTAAGTTTTAACTTCTTTCACGCGATTTTTCATAGTTAAGCGATCCATATTCTCAAATGAAAAGCTTTTAATTAAACAAATAACGTTTTAAATGACATATATTTAACAGCTGACAGTCTTGCCAGCTGCTAGCAGTTTTAAAACCACAAAATGGATAACCCGATATCTACCTAAAAATATTATTATTTATTAAATTCGCAAATATACTTATAATTTAGCGTGTGTAAAAAAGTTTGCTTTAATTGTTCTAACTAATATTGACCAGAACTATAAATAATAGATTGTAATGTGAGTAACGCATCTTGTATTCATTGCATGTGTATATCCTTTTTCAAAAGAAATACAATGGATTTTGTGTCCAGCTTTGTAAGGGCTGCAATATTTAGTACTTTTTGTCAAGGCAAATCAAACAAAACTATTATCCAAGGACTTTTACGCACGCTCCTCGTACATCTTTTTTTATATGTCTCATAAGATTTTTTATAAAAACTGTGGTAGTAAAAGCTTTATTTTTTAAATCTAATATGAAATATGAGATCCAAATATCAACAATTATGTTTCAGGCACTTTCCTAGAATGGTACGAAAAAGCGTTTCCTTACATTCGATATTGCAAAACAAATATTCAATACAAAAGTTTATATTAAAAAATTTTAACTAATAAAAAAATAGTGTTAGTTCTTGATCCCATTGGAAGAACATTATGAAGTTTTCATTATGAAGCGCGTTTTGTATTTTTTGAAAAAAAAAAAAAATTTTTTCCGGTTATTTGAGAATAAAAGATATTTCTAATTTCAAAGGTCCTTGTAGCTCCCTTTCATTATATCTATTTCCACATTTAAGCATGGAAATGAATTACATTTGGCTAACATCCTTTTTCAAATTATACAATTCTTGATACTTTCATATTAAAATTACAGAAATTTCATAAATCATATAAATATTTTAACTCGTCTGTTAGTTGCGAAATCAACTTGAATTTAAATTAGAATGATCTGATATGGATGTACTATTACAAACTCCCACACAACTCGCATATACAAACGCATAAGTGTTCCAGTACAAAGGACGATAATGTAGTACTGCTGCAAGGATAAGCATCATCGTTACTTTAGCAATAATTAAGAGCCAGCCGTTGTGTATGGATACATATATAATACGCACAAGTAGACAAATTATCTTTGAAAATATGTATGTGTGAATGAATCTACGAGTATGATGTTGCAACAGTATGTTATTCTTTTTATTATACTAGATTGTTAATTTTTCTGACTGAGATTTGTGCATAAAGAAATTCAGGCTTTACATAAAAATGCCAGTAATATTAGATTTGTCATACTAGGCGACCTTGTGTGGTCTCTAAAAAATCTATTGCCTTATTTACAGGAGTATGAATTTGTTGTACTTATTATATTTACGAGTATTTAAAGTATTATTATAATTTTATTATATTATTTTTTTTCGGAAAATATTTATAAAACGTTTCTTGTAAGAAAAATTATTTGTTTTTTTTTTTTAAATTAGTTAAGATCCAAGGCTTATTATATCTGCCCAATACAAACCAACAGATGATCACATTTATGATATTCTGACGTTGTCAGACTCTATATTAATAAAAAAAAAACCAAAAATTTTATATACCGTTTTTGATAGTTTTAGCAGGTAATGGTTGATTATTATTGAAAATGTGCGTGAACCCTTTAAAAGGCATTGATAAGGCCACTATAACATTTAATTTATCTTCCATTTTGTTGCAAAAGATGGAAATAATGGAGCAGTAAATGGTGAAAAGAACCAAATACATATAATGTGAAAAACAATATATATATATATTTTTTTAATTTTGGACCTCTTCTCATTTTTAAAAAAATGCCCCGAGAAAAAATTGCAAAAAAGAAACAAAACTCAATCATATTTTTCTATTTGTAATCAAGAAAAAACACATAAGTAAAATAGCTTTAGAAAGCTTTTGTACAAACACAACACAACAAATAATTATAATTGAATTCTCATATAGTATTTGTAGTCTGTGGAATGAGCTCGAATGCTTTTCAACCATGATTTGGCTAAAAGGGCACTGATGATTTGGTTAGCGCCAATGAAATGCAGGCATATACCTTGCCAAACCAACAACAAACAATAAAATATTAAAATAGTTATTTTCGAGAATGTCTCGAATAAAAAACTTAATAATTATATTTCTTTACATCAGATATACATTTAGGATTAAATTTTACTTGTACCAGGGCGCTAATACAAATAGGCCTTGCACAGCATTTTTTAATTTCTTTTATTTTGTATCTTTTTTGTAGGAAAATAAAATCTATGAGAAAAAAATCAAATCTAAAGTAACAAAGTAACAAACAAAATGTGTGTCTGGAAGTTTTATAAATCAAAAATTTAGCTGCTGACTTGAAAATAGCTTTCACAAAGATCACGCGTTTTGTTTGAAATAAATGTAAAATTTTAGTCTGTTTCTTTTCTTATTTCTAAACATATTTCTACATTCTAGTTTGACTTGTTGCAACATGTGCTAGAATTTGACTTTTATATTCAAACAATAAATATTTTATAGATTTGGAGTCATAAATGACTGATATTACGAGTATGTAAAATGCATTTCTTATTAATTTTATGGGGAAATTTTCCTAAGCACGGGACTTACTTGGACGTATGTAGAAAAAAGAAGTCATGAGCAATTACGCTACATTTAAATCATTTCATTTACTGAAACATTAGTGCGTTTTGGAATGGTTTTCTTATAGTTTTGAAATCAGGACAATTCAATCAAATGAAAATATTTTGCTTGTTTTATATAGGTCATGAATTTTTCAATAAACTGCCAGTAAATCATAAGGAAAATTTTTAGTTTGGGAATGTTCAACTGAAGTGTCTTGAGTCAATCATTATTATTATTTTCTTCGTACAAAATAATTATATATTTTTAGTTCAGTACAGCAGGTTAAACTTTTTATTAGCATCTGCGATCACCTTAGAAAAAAAAATAATGGATTAAAGTTAAAGTTTCTTGTTGCAAAACAAGAAATAACTTTTTCTCAAGACAACGTCTTCGGATTTATATTTTAATTGACAAATAACTACACATTGCAATAAAAAATATTAACATGTAAATTTTTACTGATTTTGTAACCATCCACAATATCCTTCCGAAAAAGTCCCGCAAATTGCAGAAATATACATCGTAATCCAAAAAACTCTTCAAAATAGAAAGAATAGAGATTAACAGATGAACTTCTATATAATGCACTTACAACCACCGTGACAGCTTTAAATATAAAGAAAGCTCAAATGTACAGAATGGCACCTCTGTTATGTAGAAAAATCACGGATTCATAGAGATTTAACAACTTTATTGGTTTGATGTATGTTTGAAAAGTATTTTGATTCATTCGGAGCTATTTGCCCATACATTTTAAATTATAAAGAATAAACACCACCGAAAGTTAAGGATACTTCTGATCTTTATCGATTACTGAACACATGATTTGAAAACGCAGATGTAGTCTGGAAATAATTTATTTTTATATAACATTGGCTGGAATTAAATAAATTTGTTTAACTTGTAGTGAAGATACAATAAATAATAAATGGAAAAAATTGGTCTTCCGTAGCATATAGTATGACAGACTAACTATTAATAGCTGAAAGTACAATGCTGGTAACAGGGCTTCCCTATTTGAATCTTGTTAATTTTTACAATATTGTTATGGCCATAAGCTTCCTACCGTCTCAATAAAGGTTTAAAATTCATCACCTTTAGACTGCAAATTTTTTTCATGTCCTTTCAAAATTTTCTTACTGTCAGTACAATTAAAACTTCAATTTTATAGGCGTAGCCTTGGTAAACTTCCACAAGATGAGATAAAAGGTAAGTTCACAGATACCCGCACATAATAAAACTGTATTATAAATTAAAAAGTATGCGTCACCATTTCCATGATAATTTGAAAAGGTTGTTGTTTTTTTAATAAAAATCCTTTTACATTAATAAAGAACTATTCATACCTTGAAAAGAAAAAATTTGACATGATTTTTTTTAGAAAATAATCCCTTTCAAGAAGCTTTCGAATTTTCAAGGAAATGAATGAAAAGTTAGAAATTTAATTATCATATGGTTTTGCCATTGTGGTGTCTTTATTGGTTAAACACTCACAATTAACACAAATAATTATATTAAGAATTATATAATTTATATTTTATAATTGTTTTATAAATTGCTTTTATATTTTCCAATATTTTTGAAATTCTAAATTTTCTTAAGAAAAACAAAATGACAAATCTATATATATAAAAACAAGGTATTCCTTGATGAAAATTAAATATTATTTTTTATATATTATATGTACAGTAATATTATGTACACAGTAGTACTGTGTACATAATATTACTGTACATATAATATATAAAAAATAATATTTAATTTTCATCAAGGAATACCTTGTTTTTATATATATAGATTTGTCATTTTGTTTTTCTTAAGAAAATTTAGAATTTCAAAAATATTGGAAAATATAAAAGCAATTTATAAAACAATTATAAAATATAAATTATATAATTCTTAATATAATTATTTGTGTTAATTGTGAGTGTTTAACCAATAAAGACACCACAAATGGGAAGTAGTTGTAGGTACTGTGTACATAATATTACTGTACATATAATATATAAAAAATAATATTTAATTTTCATCAAGGAATACCTTGTTTTTATATATATAGATTTGTCATTTTGTTTTTTTTTTTTTTTAAATGTAATATATCTATATTAGCTCCTGGCAGGATCGCCAATTTGTGGTGTCTTTATTGGTTAAACACTCACAATTAACACAAATAATTATATTAAGAATTATATAATTTATATTTTATAATTGTTTTATAAATTGCTTTTATATTTTCCAATATTTTTGAAATTCTAAATTTTCTTAAGAAAAACAAAATGACAAATCTATATATATAAAAACAAGGTATTCCTTGATGAAAATTAAATATTATTTTTTATATATTATATGTACAGTAATATTATGTACACAGTACCTACAGCCATACTTCTGCCTTTAGCAACTATTTCATGAAATAATTTCAACAATTTACGGGTGTATATTTGCTTTTTCTATTGCGTGTGCTTATTTTTTAATTAGAAAAATAAATCTCACTTTGTGACATTATGCTTGTAGAAAGTTTAAGTATGTTTTTTTGTTATTATCTTTTTCAGAAATTTATTGACATATTGACACTGTGCTGTGAATATTTTTCAGAGAAATATGATATTTATTAGACACGCGATATATGGAAAAAGTTTCCATACCATTAATTCATTTTTCATCTTCTTTTATTGCAACGTTTTAAGGGTGCAAGAGGCAAGAGATTTTATACCAATAATTTTGTAAATATAATAAAAAATATTCGATTTAACTAAGCTAAAGTTATCCACTATGATGTTGTACCCAAAAGAGGACTTAACTTTAATTCATCTCAGCCAATTTCAGGCTTAGGCCAATAATATTACTGCTAAGAATTTCTTATTTACTTCGAAATACTACATCCAGTACAATTTGGTCTTCATCAAGGATCATTATCAACATTAGCCCAATATATTAGAAAAAGAAATCGTAGTTATTTTTCACGACTAACTTCTTCAACGGAGAACACAAAACGTAAGATTTTAGCTTTAAAGTGTCATCGGATGACATGCATTTGCTATTAAAAAAGGCTCGTCATAGAAATGAAAGCTCAGTGTACAAAGTAGAGAAACTATTGTTTTTAGTCCCAAGGTGATTTATCGAAAAAAAATTATATTTTTTGTGATGTTTTAAATTGTTATTTTAAGGAGATTAATAAAGGTCCTTAGAAGGCTTAGGTCCTCAGAACGCGTATGTCTAGGAAATTATTACAAATTGTTGTCAATTCTCTTGCAAACACTTTTTCTGGTATCCTACAGTTGCTAGAAGTAATGAAGTCGATATATTTGTTACACAATCAAGCAAAAACGCAATTTGAAAAACAGACAACGGATCATTGAAATGAGAAAGTATATGACCAGGAAATATTTTATGCAATAATTATACTGCTTTATGGATAATATGTCATGTGACATTGTCTTGCTTAAACTACATACTGTCCATAACAACATCATCCAATTTCGGTAAGAAAAACTGTGTTTTTATGACAGGATATGAAGTATCAACAACTGTCAGAACTGCTGCTGTCAGACATTTATTTTTTATAACACTCCATTTGTACCAAATCTATGCTGTGAACTGTCAAACAGTTTTTTTTTCAGAATTGACAACATTTCATTTCGCAAATGGGGGCGTATTCAAATTCAAACTCTTCTGCTAATTGGGAACTCCTTCATGACGGACAGTTGTAAATTATAATTTCAGAAAATAAGATATTTTGACGAGATCTTTGAAAAAAAATTTTCATATTTTATATCAGATCAGCTTTGTTCAAATTACACTGTTTGAATATATTTTAAGAGCGGACAATATATCATGAAAGTATCAAGCCATATAAAAGATGAAAATTTATAAAACGACTGGTGCCATCAGCGGCAGGTGAGAACCTAAATTGTATAGCTGTTATTTGGCCCAAGATACGTTAAAAATCATGGATCCTATGTGGTGATATATATATATATATATATATATATATATATATATATATATATATATATATATATATATATATATATATATATATATATATATATATATATATATATTGACATCTTAATGGCCAAGGATCTAGTTGAATTCTCAGCTTATTAAGAAAACTATTAAGTTGATGGCTTGAATTTCTTGGTAAACACTCTATTATATTTAGTAGGACTAAGAGCCAGAAAGTTTTCACGAAAACACATTAATTAACAATCCTATCAAAGGTCACCAAGTGATAAGTTTTCTAGCTAGTTATTAGCTGAATATGATCAGCAATGTGCATATTGAAAAATCGTACAGTGGGAAAAGGATGGTCCCTATGGACCCCTATGGCAGTACGATTTCCATATTTAGTAAATTGTGATTGTTTTTTTTTTCATATGGATGCACAAAAATGTTAGTCTGAATGGATCTATATAAATTTCTAGCTTATAAATCATTTCACAAAGAATTAAAGCCCCTATAAAAGTCAAAGTATATTAAAACACTAAGGAAACATTTATTTAATTGTGTTCAGACAGATTCAATTATATTTGTTATCGGGATCAAAAAGCCCTTTCAAAATTTCGACTGAAATGAACTCAAAATAACAGTTTCATATCAGAACGACTCAATTTAAGTTAGCGCTAAAATTTGGAACGATTTTCCGTCATCCCACGTCAAATTTGGTTTATGAACAGACCGGTTTCGGCTTTGTGCCATCTTCAGTATTCTCGAATACTAAATCGTTTTTCTCGCTGTACGTTGTCTTTTGTATGGTTCGTTTTTTTCTTTCTTTGCCCTTTGTGTTTCTCTCTCTCTTAAGACAAAAACTTAAATCTAATAATGTCGTAACAACAAAAGCAGATAAAGGAAACACAACGGTATTAATCAGCAAAAATGATTACATTACCAAAACGGAGCAGTTGATAGAAGACACTAAATATCGGAAAATTAGGAAAGATCCTACAGACGAATACCAGGCGAAAGTCAGGGAAATAATCAAAAAGGCAACCAAAATAATAACACCAAACATATCGTACTCGTTAACACTCATGAACCCATGCGCTCCATCCATGATTGCTCTACCGAAAATACATAAGCCGAATACACCAATGAGACCCATAATTAATTACAAATCGGCCCCGAGCTACAAACTATCGAAATACCTAAAAACAATACTGAAAGACAACTTGGACCTAGAAAACAAACATACAATAGCCAACACCACGGAATTAGTTAATAGGCTACAGAGCGTGGTTATAACAGAAAACACTAGGCTAGTCTCATTTGATATAAAAGACTTGTATCCATCAATTCCAACAACAGAGACAATAAACATTGTACATAAAACACTGCTCAACAAAACAAAAGACGTAGAGTTTTCAATGCAACTCGCAAATACGCTAAAAGCCACATTGGAGCAAAATTATTTCAAATTCAACAACAACATATATAGACAAACCAATGGACTAGGAATGGGTAATCCAACATCAGCAATCCTAATGGAAATATTTATGCAAAATTTAGAAGAGAAATATGTCGAGAACCTAAAAACCAATTTCGGGGTTACATTCTATGCGAGATACGTAGATGATATTATATGTATACTGGAAGGAAATAAAGGGGAACAAATTCTGGATCTACTGAACAAACAACACAAAAACATAAAATTCACAATGGAAGTGGAAGAAGGCAATAGCATAAATTATCTAGACTTAACAATTCGGGCAAACAAGAGCTTAAATAGGATCGATTACGAAATATACAGGAAACCAACTGCTACAGACACAATAATACACAATTCATCAAACCATCCTCAACAACACAAAAACGCGGCAATTAGACAATTAGTAACGAGACTTGAACGAATACCACTAACGCGGGAGGCATATAGAAAGGGGTTGAAAATAATTTATAGCATAGCGGAAAACAACGGGTATAGGAAAAAATTGGTAGACAAAATCAGAAGAGATATCAAAACAAGTGGGGAACGGAACAAAGAACAGGAGCAGGAGAAGAAAGCTTGGGCTACTTTAACATATATGGGCACATCAACATACAAACTTGCTAAATTTTTTAGAAAGCACAACATTAACACAGCATTCCGAACAAATAACAATTTGGGTAGAATACTCCAAGACAGCACAAACGAGACAGACTGTCTGGATAAACAAGGAGTATACAAATTAACTTGCACATGCCAACACAGTTACATCGGACAAACGGGACGAAAGATAAAAACCAGATTTCGGGAACATATGAGAGACTACAACAAAAAAATGAGAGAACCAGGAACAACACCAGAATCGAACTTTGCGAACCACATATTCAACAAAAAATGTACACCAGCGCATATTAGAAAAACGGTTAAACTGTTACACATACAGCATAAAGGACGGCGGTTGAACGTATTAGAAAACATGGAAATATACAAACAGAAAACTTTTGACGGAAGAATAATAAATGAACAAATAAACACTGCCTCGGACATAATATTTGAACCATTAAAATATTTTTACACAAAAGAGAACAATAATTTAACGGAACCGAACAATATAACAACAGATGTACAAGACAAAAGGCCAATCCAAAAACGCACAATCATAGATTACTACCTGCATACAGATAATACACCTATTAAATAATCGCAGACAGGGAGCACAGACATGGTATATAGAAAAATGAGAGGAACAGGTAGCAGGTAGAGAGAGGGAGAGAATGAGAGACACATAGGCGTACAAGGACGAGAGAGAGAAACACAAAGGGGCAAAGAAAGAAAAAAACGAACCATACAAAAGACAACGTACAGCGAGAAAAACGATTTAGTATTCGAGAACACTGAAGATGGCACAAAGCCGAAACCGGTCTGTTCATAAACCAAATTTGACGTGGGATGACGGAAAATCGTTCCAAATTCAAACAAACCCCGTCGGAAGAATATCACAAAAATAGCGCTAAAATTTAGTATATTGCCAAAAAAAACTTTAGCAATAAAGCGAGACATTTATTGGGCGAAAGAGCTCTACTGAGCATTGCTTTATCAATTTGAAAAACAATGGAAAATTTGGTGTTATAATACACGAGTTTATAATATAAATGAAATGCGAAATAATTTGTAGAGGTATCGTATTTGACTTAATCCTTGATGCAACACTTTCTTTGATACAACAATCTCCGGATTAATAATCCAGTAAAAAACATTCCAATTCGGCTTCAGTCATTAATACATAAATTTTGATCTGATGAATATATGTACGGAATTCTAGCATGTTTATCAAAAGAATCGGGACCGATTTCGTTGCAATTTAATTTGTCTGCTAATGCTCCTATTGATTGTATTATTTTTGATATTTGCTGCAGATTAGATTTAAAAAATTTGTTAATTTCTGCTACTTTTCTTACTTTCAAAATAATGAACTTAACATTATTACGAAGTATACAGTAAGTTCTTATAATAGCTGTGACGTATTCTCAAGCCAAATCTTTGTATTCAATAGCAGGTTTAATCTCTGTGGTGCTTCACAAGATCATTGAGCCTATTCCATAAAAATTTATGTAATTGAACGCAATTGTTGTATAACTTAAAAATTTTTGTATTAAAAACAGTGTTTTTGCAGGATAAGCTTTTGAAATTAAAACAAGGCCCTAAGAATGATTTCTCAATACTCCTTTTTTATGTCTACTTTGTGTTAATAAAGTCTTGAATATTTATTCCTTTATTCTTTGATCTGGTAGTTGACACCATTAACAAATCAGTTTTTAAGTCACACTTCCATTCATTACAAATTTAATAAAAGAAAATAATTGCCTGTGTGTCTCACTTTATCCTTTTTAATATGAATAACTGCAGCATAAGCTGAACTTCCTGATTTATTCACATATAGAGAGAATATTTCTAAAGTTTTACACACACACACATACTAACATGTGTTCTAATGTGTGATATGAGAAACACTTATAAATGAAATTAATTCCTTTCAAGTAACAACTGTGGTTATTCTCTTTTCACATCTTCGTTATTAAAGTTTCATTTGATAAGGATAATTTTTTTTTCTACGAAGTAAGTGTGTGAAGAAATAATGGTTTGAAGTGTTAATGTTGCTTTTATCTTAAAAAAATAGAGTAAAAATAATAATAAGGAAATGTGCTGGATCTTTTACTTTATGAAAAGGATATCTCTTGCAATGAATTTATTATGGGTTTTTATAAAAAGTGTGATATTGGTAATTAAGATTGTCCTTTGCATCGTTTATTTAGCTTTATATTTCTTTGTTTAATATGAGGTCTTTAAATAAGCTAAAATTAAATTTTGCCTTGTAAAATGGTTTTAATAAAAATATATTGCTGATAAATGGATGTTTTAAATAAATACAAATTGCATGACTTAAGTCTTAATTTAATAAGAAACAAAATGCTGGCATATGATTAAGAGTAAATGATAGAAATAAATAACATTGTAATGAAGTTTTTTTTAATGGAAAGAGAAAAATTTACTGTGTACCATTAAATGTTTATACATATTTATAACATTATTATTACTTAGATGCCATGATTATTTGATTGATATTCCCTAAGGTAGTGGTAGAAGGTTTTCTACAGGAAGTCATTATATTCAATTTATATTTTTGTCAAATTTTATTAATAATTATGACTAATTGTAACGCAAGCTTATATTAATTAAACAGATTCACAAGATTCTTGCAGTAAAGTTTTTCCTTTTGTAAAATTTCTAATAACTTTGGAAATTATGTGAAGTCTTAATGACGTTAGAGAAATAATAAATGTTTTTTTAACCTCACAGAATATTTATATTTAACGGCATACGATTTTGTGCGTGCAGTCAAAAATATGGCGAGGCGTTAGAAATAATTTCTCAGTTTTATAATAGACTATCGTCCTTATTTTAGGTATAGTCTGGTCTCTATTAAATTCAACTGCTTAGATATTTGCATGATGATGTCGTTAGTAATATCAAACACCAGAAGACTGAAATATATCCCAAGAAGGCTATTTGCGAAATGCTGCTATGAAAACGTCATCAAATAGAGCACTTACATTTAAATTAATCAAACTATAAAGGACATATTTGCTTGGTTGCTCTCCGAGTATGCAGCACATTTTGGACTCTTGCAAATGGAGTGGTATTTGTAATTAAATAAAATTAGTTTAAATGCATCTTCCAAATGTGGACTTTATTGAAAAGTAAACATCTGACGAAGATTTTTTATATGCAGTTTTATTAGTCAACATATTAGACTAAAAACAAAAGCCACAAATATTTACTACATGGCGAAATTAACGGTAAATCCCACAATAACAAAAAAAATGCATTGGACAAAAGTTTAAATACATGTTGAATATTACTCTCTTTTTTTACTATTTTTCCAAGTTAAGCACTGTTAGTATTCTTTTCGCGTTGAGTCAGTTGAGTCGAAATTATGGGCAAAGGAAAAGAAATAGAATTTAGCGTAAATTGGAAAAATATTAAATGTCCCATTTTGTAGTGTACAAAATATCATTAGAAAGTATAAACACGAAGATTCTTTGGAAAATATACCTAAAAGTGGTCGACCAAAAAAACTTTCCAGTCGAGATGTTAGCCATATTCTCAGGGAAGTGGACAAAAACCCTAAATTAAGCGCCACAAAATTAGCCAATGACATCGAAAACACTCTAAACAAACATGTTCATCCAGAAGCAGAGTTCCACGCAAAATACCACTAATAAGCGAAAAGAATAGACGGCTAAGATTGGAGCTTGCAAATAAATATAAAAGTAAGGACGTGGAATTCTGAAAACGGTTATGACGAATGCAAGTTTAATTTGTTTGCAAGCGATGGCCGCGCTAAAGTCGGGCGAAAACTTAACACTGCCCTACATACAAAAAATCTGGTTCCAACTGTAAAGCATGGGGGCGGTAAAGTTTTGATTTGGGGAGCAATAGGAGCAGCTAGAGTGGGGAATTTGGATTTCATTGATGGTATAATTGACCAACACCAATATAAAACCATACTGCAACATAAATTAAAGCCTTCTCTCGACAAACTGGACCTCGGACCTTATTGGATTTTTCAACAGGATAATGATCCGAAACATACCACACATTCGTTTAAGGAAGCTGCTCTATTATGATCCGCGCTAATTTCATAGCCCTTCCCAACCACCAGATTTAAACCCTATAGAACATGTTTGGGATTTAATGAAGAAAAAACTAGGAAAAGTATAAAGTTAGTAGCAAGGATACGCTGAAAGAGGCTCTCAAGGAAGTCTGGTCGGAATTAACGGTGTCCGAAACTGAAAAATTGGTCCTTTCCATGCCTAGGCGTCTTCAGGCAGTCATAGACAGCCAGGGTGGATCAACAAAATATTGACTTTTAATTATTTTTTCGTTAATGTAAGGTTTGTTCTTCCTATTGAGTCTGTATTTAAACTTTGGTCCACTTAATTTTAGTTCTTTTGTAATAATAACCATTATGTTTGATATAAAATGTACATATATTCTTTGTTTTCCTGTTAAAATATTAAAGAAAATAAATAAAACTGCATATATGAAATTTTAGAAAAACATTTGGTATTTTTAAACTCAATATTTTACAGCTGTATTTAAACTTTAGTCTCTGACTGTACATGCATAAGGCCTATCGGGCTAGAAGAAAAGCTATTAATGGGTGGATTTATATCCTTATTCGATATATTTTGATTCGAGCCTTTATCTCAGGAAAACGTGTTGCAGAGATGGTTGTTTTGTAGGTATTTGTGACTCTAATAGAACTATTACAGTTCTAATAACCCTCATTGCGCTGCAGATAAAAATGCTTGTCGTATATATTTTTCTAACAATAATTTAGCGGTCAAACATAGAAACTGAAAAGTTTGATAGGGTATAACATTAGTTATAATTAATTCTTACCAATAAATATTTTGCCAGTAATAATTTTGTAAAACTTTTTTTCTCTGAATTTCTTGTGTATTTTTTCTAATCTTTTAAGCATATGAATAATTTCCCAAAAGAACTAGTTAAAAGTTAAATAAATTTAGTTCACAAACTGACCTAAAAGAGCATTTTCTTACATTGCTAAGCTGTGTGAATTGCTCTCATACTCATTTATAGTTATTAAGGAAGTGTTACATGGTGTTCTATGTGAATGTCACTGCCAGAACAGCTTGATCTTCTTATGTAAATCAAGTCCGTATTCGGAGTTAATAAAGATTTAAAAAAATGCAATAAAGAGTACTTGCACTGCCTCTCTATTTAAAATACAAAAATTACACGATATTTACGATAAGGAAGATATTTGTTTTTTGACACAATTTAAAAATTTCATACCTCGGTCTCTCTGCAAGCACTTCTATTAACAAATGGACGTTATGTGTTTAAGCTTAAAAGAAAATGTTGCAGACTATAATCTACAAAGGAAGCTGAAGAAGCTTCTTGCTTAATAGTCCGTTATTGTTCCAACAGACTTTTAGTATAATTTTAAAATATTCTGTTTCAATACTGATCCTTTTTTTTATTAATTTTTTATGTTTTATTTTCTGTATTTAATGCTGTAATTGGTTGTATCTTGACTTATTTTTAAGGATAAAATTGAATTAATTTGAATTCATTAATAATTTTTTATTTATTGCTTTTTAATATTTACAAAAAAAACCTTTTGCATTAATTTAGCTAAAATAGAAAAAGGATTGAAGCCATAAAGTCAAAACCAGTTACCATAATAAATTTAACGTGATGTTGCAGCCATTTGTTATTAAATTGTTTTGCTTATTTTTGCCTTCAAATTAGGACAAATGAGACTACATTGAAACAAATGTGACAAATAAATGACTAAACAGAATGTCGAAAATACAATTTTAATAATTAAAAAAGCAGACAAAAACAGACAATGCTTGGTTGCTCTATTTGCCGTTTTATTTAGCTTAAAAGTTTAAATTTAAAGACCTAAATATTTAATATTAAATATTTTAATTAGTGCCAGAAAAATTCCAAATAAAGATTTGGTTTAAAGCTAATTTTAATTTTAGTAAAACTATTTTAATACTTATGTTAGTTATCAGTTATAGTTCTTAGAATACAAGTAAAATTATTTTTTTTATTTACAAAATTTTTGTCAGAATTTACAAAATTCTTTGCAAAATAGTTATCGATTCAAAAAATTTTATTACTGAAAACACAATTTGATTTTTTCTGTATCAAATAAGAGTAGAACTAGATTACACTGATTGTAAGAATTAGTTAAAAAGTAGTATGATTACTAAATCTGGCAGAATAGCGTTGATACATACAGTGGAAAAATTCTATGTCCTGCTTTAGTTTTAGGAATAATTTTTTTATCAGGATACTTATTTCTTTAAACTGATATAAAAGCCAAATATTCCTTTTTTTAGCATTTTAAAGATTAATGCCCTAAGCTCTGCATTTTTCATATATGAGAACATTTTTGTCAAACCAATCCTTTATAAGCACAGCGTTAAAAGTCTTTACAGACAAGTTTTTAAAAATCTCGCCTGGAAAGTGTATACAAATTTGGGGCTTTCTGATTAATTGCATTTATCAAGATATATGTCATCTTTTTAAATTTTTAACCTACTGTTTTTAATGTCCTTTAAAACAGTCAATGTCATTAAAACAGATCTATAATTTCGAAATATTAAAACATAGAAAAGAAGACTGGAAAGTAATTGCATGTCGTAGTAGAAAATATATTTCTATTGCATAAAGTTGCATATGAGCCCAGTAAAGGATATCCCAGTGGTACTAAGGAAATATTTAAACTTTTTTATTTAGCAGCACGCACTTGTTTTAAAAAAGAAAGCTGTTGTCAAATAATTATTAAAATCATGGAAGCTTAGTGGCCAAAACTCGACCTTAATAAAACAAAACATAAAATATTTTAAAATTGGTTTAAATTTAACAGTCTTTTTGGATGAATTACCTTTGCTTCAAACACTTACAAATCACAAAATATTAAACCGATTTGAATAAAGCATATGATATTCACTAAAGCTTATTGGCAATTAATAAACGCCAAAAGACAAATAAGAATCTAGAATGTATGAACGGAAGAGCAAATGTTTTTGAGGTTTTTTCCCTCTGCCTGTTTATGTTTGAGTTATTGTTCTCATATCTATATCTATCTGCTTCAACACGTTCTCAAACCAAGCTTAGATTTGTATCAATGCAAAGAAACAACACTGGGTATCATTTGGTTCTTTATATTATTTTTTCCATGTAATAGATCGACTTAATTTTTTACAATAATACAATACCTGAACTAATAAAATATATTGTCTTCATTTATCTAAGTACTTAAGGTTTCTTTACAGCCACAAATACTACAAGTCTAGAGCAAAGTCTTATTTTTATAAATATAGATTTTGCAGTAATTTGAGGGGATTTCGTATGGAGAATATAAGACGAAATAAATTCTTGGTAACCAAAACATCAATAATTATAATATATATATATATATATATATATATATATATATATATATATATATATATATATATATATATATATATATATATATATATATATATATATATATTATATATATATATATATATACATATATATATATATATATATATATATATATATATATATATATATATATATATATATATATATATATATATATATATATATATATATATATATATATATATTATATATATATTATAATAATTTGAATACCCTGAAGAAAAAAGCAGATTGAAGATTACGAATTGTTTTAAATAAATTATAAATAAATATTTTAACTAAAATGTTAATCAAACTCAATTTTTTATTTAACGGTGAAACAATTTCACTTTTATATATCGATATTTTGATACTCATTGAGTATAATCTTCAGGACATTGTGTTTTTTCGTACTAATAAAATTAATGTTATTAAAGAAACACAATATCCTGCAAATGCAAGTCAATGCGAATTGAAATATCGATATTTAAAAATAAAATTGTTTTACTTTTTAACAAGAACGCAGGTAACAAAGTCAACCCGTCAACTCATGTCAATGACAGATTGTGCAAAAAACAGTGACGCAGGATACAAATTTGGAACAACGTAATTATATAGAATTGCAAATAACTTTAACAGCCTTATGATCATTATGGGATCTCCATTATTATTATTATTATTACTATTTAGAATAGTAATTATAATATAAAGGTGAATCTTAAAGTATTATTAAAACTTATATTACGAACACGTAAGTCTTCCAATGTGCTACTTTGCTAAAAATACTTTGCATTATTGTTTAAAGCTTTTATCTTTGTGTATTTCTATTTGCTGTAAATGAAATAAAAAAAATTTAATTTAAGGGATCTCTAATCAAATTTGTGAGAAGAGGTTTTTTGTATCATTTAGCTAAAAATACAAATGGTACTACAAAACTTTCCTTTATTTATATTAAAAAAGAAAAATGTAACACTTTCATTCTAGAAGAGTAAAATTAAACCTTTTTAAAATTAATAAACATGGCAGTAAAAATACAGCAAAATGCTTTTTATTTTCTTCCAAAAGGACAAATTTTTATTGAAAAGGATGAAATAAATGATTAGTCAATTCTTGCAAATGTATAAAACACAACTCAGTCTGCAAGTAAAAGAAAATATAAAATTTTGCCTTTTACCTTTTTTTGGCAAATTTAGCCTCGACATTTCATTATGTTTATATTTAGAAAAAAATTAGTTTCATTAAGCAACTTGTGTGGATGCCTTTAAAATTGTATCAAGTTCCATATATTTTATTCAACAAACGAATGATTTTTTTGTGACCAAAGTGACGAAATGTACCCTAAAAATTTTATTTTATTTAATTTTATTAGTTTATTTATAGAAATACAACGAGAAATTAATAATACGGGCCTCATAGGAGTTATTTTTTTATTAGTCATATGCTTCTTAAATCAATTATTTCCTACACAACCCTACAAAGAATATTTTCAAGTAAAAATTATATTCTTCTTTGAGGTGACAAGTTCATTATTTAATAGAATTGTTGTTTTGATTTTGGCAATATTCATAAACTAATAAATTAGTGGTAATTAATCTTGCAAACGAAACACAAGCAGCTACACTTTCACTACAAATTGCTGCATTATCGCTAATAAAGGAAACTGTTCATTTATATATTGTTTTGAGTATAGTATGAAATAATAATTGATATTAGGGTTAGGGTTAGGTTAGGTTGATTGGAGGGGTGTGATAGCCCATGTCGTACGACATACACTTAAGCCAGTGAAGGCTTGTTGTGCGCTCCTTTTATTATCAAACACAAACTGCCAGAGTTCTGCGGCAGGACTCGAACCTGGCACTACGAGTCTAGTACACTACCTACTAGTCTACGAATTTATTAAATATCTAAACATAATTCTTGATATTTTATTTAACTAATAAAAATTATAAAATTTTACAGTTATTGATTTATTATACCGAAAATCAAGTTAAAATTCATTATCCATAATTTTCTTATATTTGAATTTTTATTAGTGTCCCTTCATTTTTTTACATTCCAACATGCGTTATTATTATATCAAATAAACATTGATTCCATAAGAAAATTCTTTTGTGCCTATAAGCATATACAAATATATATGTTTTAAATTTATATAAATAAATATATAATACATATGAATTTCATACATCGTTAACGTAGTTTCTTATAAAAAACAACAGAAATAATAGCCTTCAACACAAGAAAATCAATTTAAAGAAATCTTTTTTGGTAACATGGATTTAATATTCTACCTTTTTATTTTGTAAAATTACTCAGACTACAGAAAAAATTAATAAAATATGAGAATCATTATGTCCTTTTGCGGTTGTTAAAATGATATTTGCTACAACAAACTCATATGTTTGCCCTCAAGTAACATTTTGGTCCCTTATATATATATATATATATATATATATATATATATATATATATATATATATATATATATATATATATATATATATTGATATCTTAACATAAAAGTATTTATGTATTTCATATAATGTATCCTAAACTACTTTTTACGAAGAAAAGGCTGTAACAAAAGGTCTTTTTAAAAATTCATACAATATATTACTGTTTGTTTAAAATTTGTGCAAACACAGCTCAAAGTTTTCGTTATAAAAAACAAATCCTATGAAAATTGAGACACTTCTTTATGGCACATTATGGGCAGGGGATTTAAAATGGCAATTCTTTACACTGATAATGACACTTAACTGAGAGCGGAATGCCTTAAAAATGAAATAGCAAAGGTAAGCCAAAAAAGCAGTCACATACAGACGCACATGCATAAACGGAAATTTTTTTCTAACACACACATATATAAAATAATATGTGCTGAAATCTTAAGTAGCAGCAACAAACATACTTTATACATATATACGGCTGCCTTCAGCTTCTGAGTAATTTGACTGATAATCTTGGATCATATAGTTGTTATAAGCTGCCAGAAATTACAAAGTATTTGGAGCAACTAAGAAGACAGTAAGCTTTTTTAATATCCTTATTAAGAGATTATACAAGTTTATGGACTTAATTTTAAAAACAGGGGAGCCAGATACGAGTATTTGAATTTTTTTTATTTATGTACGTGAATTGAGCATATTGTTGGTGGCTCTTTGAAGAAATTATTGTTTGTTTTTAATTAAAATTTTCTTGTATTCTTTAAGTGTCGCTATTTGTTAGTGAAGAACTTGAAAATATTGCATTAATTTTAGTCATGGATTTTGCAATGAATAATCTATTGGGCATAAATTTATTATTGCTCTGCCAAGAGTAGTAAACAAATGCTTAGGATATTTATTATAAGCCATTTAGTTTATATAATATATACATAAGTATAGCTAAATGGCATTCTTATTGAAAAAAGTCTTACAGTTTCCTTCGAAAAAGAGAGATGAAATGAAAATTTCTATGTTATTGCCAAATAATCTTACTTAACTCGTATGCTACCTTTCGTTTTTAGATTTTCACACCTCAAGAAGGAGCATAAATGTGAACAGGCAATAAATGGTTTGTCAGAAGTAAAATTGGTTATATTGGCTTATTTTTTATCAGTTGTTTTAAACATGCCACATGCCTAAAAAATCTCCATATAGTTTTGTGTTTATGACATTTTCTTTTTGTATTATTTGACATTTTCATGACATAAAATATCCATCACACTATTACACTTTTTCATATTATTGGAGTATTTGACAAATGTTAAAGTATTCTTGTAAGAAATGAAAATTTGTTTATAGCAACTAATATAATTTTTCGTAACTGAAGTTTAAATGTTAAGAGATAAGAGGGGGAAAGCCAAAAGGGAATTATGTACAGCACATTATAGTATGATAGTTAAAAAACAAGAATAATATATTTTCTGCATTTTTTTTCTTCATAGAAAAGTGTTTTATATAGTTGTGGAGACCATAGAAAACCGACCTGTACCATTTTGCTAGTGTACTTTGCTTTCCCTAATTCTTCTTTAATAAAAAATAATGAAAAAAATAAATTTGAACTCAATCCAGCTGAGCAAAGACTTTAACTTTGTGAAATGCAAGTTTAAAAGATTAAAAACTTTAGTTATTTGTCTGATTTTTTAATGTCAGTATCTAATGCATTAAAAGGGATCCAATATTCTCTCCAATTATTTGTTTATAGTCCTCAAATTCCCAGTAAAATATATAAGCAAATAACATTCAAAGTCCTGTAACACTTCAACAAAAGTAATTATACTTTATTTTATGGATAAGAAAAATATATATACTAGTCGACTAAGACATCTTATGGAATATCCCATATATTACTCGAAAGCGAAAGTTGTTGTATCAATTACAGATTTTTATTTAACAGATGTCTTAGCAACAGCTATACTCACTTTCTGGAACCTTTCATTTTGCTTTGTTTCTGAAAACTAGTTAACATTTGAAATAGAAGATAAAGCAACAACTTCATGTCGGTATATGAAGAGCTAGAGCCACAGGAAATAATGCATTTTGCAAAACCTCTGATCGTTTCTTTTTATATATTTGTGAACGAATTGGATATATTTTTGAATAAAAATTATGCACATGTTTAAGTCCACGTACATTTGAAAGCATTAAAAAAAGACATACAAATGAATCTTGGAGTATTTAGTTGAATAATCTCACAAATTAAAAAAAAAACTGAGAGGTTATTGCTTAAATGCAGAAATAAACATACAAATAATAATTATATAAGAAAAAATCGTATATAAAACTCTAATATATTGCCGAGCGCATCTCTAATACCAAACATTTTCTTGTAATAACAGAAATAAACTCGAGAGACTATACGTAAAGTTTTAGTTTTTTGTTAAAAGTTTTCTTCCGTATACTTATATAAATAATAAATATCACTTTAACCAAAGTCCTTCATAAGAACACTGTCACCACAGGATATCATTATTAACACAGCCTGACGTTAACACCCTTTGTGAGGTTATCTATGTAAAAAACTGACTTATATAGAAAATTTATACGTACTAATGTTTGTAGAAATAAAATCAAATATTACATTTCATATATGATTGAGGCAATAATAAATAAAATAACATAATAAATAAAAACTATTTTCCTATAACTCGAGGTTAATAAAAAAGTTCTATTATATTTTTATTTCCTTATTTTATCTTCTTTAACCACACTTTTCTTGCATGTAAAATTGGCATTAAATATTTATTCATTTTTATATTTTTTCATTACACGACAGGAATACAAAATACATTGCTACACACAAAATAGTAAAAGGAATGGAAATTATTGTCTTTATGTTGTTTCTATTTTTTCCAAAACGAATACTAAAAAATGTTTCTGAAAGCAATAAATATATATTTTTATAAACTAAATCAACAGAATTGTCTGTATGAATTTGTCACAAAAAAGCTTTTAACCTTTACAAAAATTAGAATTTTGTAAAATCTTAAACTCTATTATAACAGAAACATTTGTATTAGGGGGACTTATACAGGGTGTTTTTTTTAGAGGTATAGAACTTCGAATTGAAATAAAACACAAGAAAATCTTTTTAATGTCCATCAATTTGGCTTTATTGGAAGGATAATTTTATGCCATTAACGTTTAAATATGATTTCGGGCATGTGGCCGCCGCGGCTGGCTCGAATAAAGCCAATTCTACAGGTCCAATTTTCAACCACTTTTTCGAGCATATGGGGCCGTATGTTGGCAATAACGCCACGAATGTTGGCTTCCAAGTCCCCTAACGTTTCTGGTTTGTTGGCGTAGACGAGCGACTTCACATATCCCCAAAGAAAATAATCCAATGGTGTCAAATCACACGATCTTGGTGGCCAATTGACAGGTCCATTCCGCGAAATTATGCGCTCATCGAATGTTTCCTTCAATAAATTGATTGTGACGTGCGCTGTGTGGCATGTAGCGCCGTCTTGTTGGAACCACAACTCATCCACATTCATGCCATCCAATTCGGGAACAAAATAGTCGGTTATCATGGCTCTATACCGGTCTCCATTAACGGTAACTGACTCTCCAGCATTATTTCGGAAGCGGCAATTGTTTCTTCGGTGCGCACTGTTCGACGTCTCTGCGGATGCGTATTATCACATAGAGTAAACGTAGTGCGAAAACGATCCATGGTTAACCGAATTAATTGCTCTGATGGACGATTATGTCGACCATAAAATGGACGGAGCTTGCGGTAAACTTCGCGAACTGAACCATTATTTTCGAAATAAATTTGCACGATTTGCAAGCGTTTTTCTTTTGTCAACCTGTTCATGATGAAATGGCAAACCAAACTAAATATTAATCACTTGACAGCTGACAAAATGGCCGCCAGTTAAAAAAGTGATGCCAACTTAAAGTTCTATACCTCAATAAAAAACACCCGATACAAGAGCCTTATAAAATATATAGCAACAAAAATTATTATTGTGTATTTAAGGCATATCTTTTATTTAGAAAAATTTAGAAAATAAATATTTTAGGAAATAACAAGTTTAAACGGCCCCTTAAACTTTTTGTAGTTTAAAAAATATTTAAAGCTGCAATTTGTTATTTTATTATATATTTACCCTTAGAAGGCTAATTTCACTCTACATATTTTCAAAAAATTCTGAAACTCGTGCTCCAGATCATTTTACAAGACCCCATAAATCAGTTCGTGAATCTTAGGAACTATCATTGTTATTATCGTAGTCTGTACCTGCCAAATAATCCTCTAAAATAAATATTATTTGTTCTTTTCATTTTCTATGATACTATATCGAAAATAATGAAAAATAGAATAAAATATTATAAGTGTCTCAAAACACAAGTTAAGAAAAACTGTTACGCCATTACTCCAAACTGTCGTACAGACCAATTGTTGCTTTTCGTTAAAAAATCCACCAGTACATTTAATTAAAGCTTATTTAGAAAGAAGAAGCCATCATAAATCGTAATATGCTTCCGGAGGTAAAAAACAAGAATGTTACTAGTTGGTATTACAGATCATTGCATGAGAATATAGTTAAGACTAATATGCATTTTCGTAGAGTATGAAGACTTCTTATTCGTATCCGTGCAACCAATTGGCTATCACAGTAAACATACAAAAGCAAAATATATATTTTCGGCCAATTTAAGCTTCTTATTTTTGATTCGAAATTAAAAAAGACTATTAACATGTTTTGTAAACATATGAAACTGATTACTAATATAAATGAGTAAGAAATCATCCACATAAAGAATAATTCTTGAAAACCACGAAATTTCGTGATAAAAGGATCATCCACTATCCCTACAATAGTAATTTAACACGTAATTAGTTATATAATAGGACTAGGATAATTAAGTTTATATTCCAAATTAAATTATTTACTAAATAAAAATTGTTTATGGCTTATGGCAACTATCTTCATTTTATGAGCAGTAATAGAACCTGATATTGGAGAGAGACAAGAAATGAAAGGATCCTGATTCATATATAATTGTATACCATTTTATATATTTTACTAATATAAGAAGTAATCCAGTAGCACAACTGCAGTAGGGAATGGAAAAGCTAAAATTATAATTATAATTATAGAAATAAAGGGGCAAAGACCAATTCCAGCACACGACACTGTAAAAGAAAATGGAAAATAGATTTTATGCTTGGTTAGTCTTTCTATATCTTTATTCATTTTTACTAGCGATACAAAATTCCATATCAAGATAAAGTAAAAAATAACGAAATCATGAGAATCTCATAAAAAACATACCTTTTACCTGCACATATATGAGGTAACATATCATATCAATGTAGGTGCTAACATAATTAAGCACCTACTAACGTATTACTCATACGCACCGAATTACCATGTTCTCATTGAGTACCCAAAAAAGTATGCAATAATTTTACACTCATGTACTCCAACGTATAATTGATGTTTGAAGAAAGAGGGATGTTCGTATTCAAAAATATTTTTAAATTTATGACTAAAATTGAAATAATTTTTATTTTATTAACTTTAAGGCAACAAACGTTTTTTTTAAGTATTTCATAAGAAATCTCTTTTAATTATTTTATAATTTAAGTAGTTTTAATGGCAACGCAATCGTATTTACTTTGTTGTTCCTGTTGTACTAAAACTATTAAAATTTCAATTGAGTAGTCATATATGTAAATACTTATTCATTGTTTTGAAGTGAAATAATTTACATAATATTAAACGTTTTTTTAATATTTTCCACAACTAATTCTTTAAACAATTAGAGTTTTACCAATTGTATTGTTTGTTGTGGCTTCAGCTGTTCATGTGGCTACACATCATTGGTCGCTAAGCCAAATCGTCAGTAAACTTTAAGCAGTTTGAAAATATTAAACCTCATCTGCAAGTGCTAAACAAATCGAATATAATATGAAAATCTGTATTGTATACGATTTTTACAAAATACAAAATACAAAATACATAAATAATCATATACAATACAAAATTCTCTTTTTTTATTTGATTCGCTTGGCATAGGTCAAACGTTGAATGTTTTCACACTGTTTAAGGTTCACTGAAGATTTGTTGATGGCTAACAATGATATTCGACATATGAAAAGCTAAAGACACAGCAAACAATACATTTTGTTGAACAATTAATTTAAGAATATTACGACTTCCTATCACAAAGGTAAAGCATATAAATGGATTAAAAAACTATTATAACAAAAGAAGAAGATATATTAAGGCTACTTTTTATTAGATAGAAGAAACTATTTTCAAATTTAGTTTGTATTAAAGCATAACATAGGAATTAAAAAAATATTTTCATTCTTTCTGTTGCAAAAGTTCATGTGTTGATACACAAATTATGGAAAGTTTTTCAGTTTTGCTTCCCAAGATGTATTTTATGTCATTAATGAATAACATTTTCATAACAGTAATTACATTTTAGTAAGGCTATAAAAGGGGAAACGCTAAGAAACAAAAGCTCAAAATTACACTCCTACAGAGTCTGCGGTTCCAACTTCCAACAAATGCTACTATTGGTTTTACTAAAAACGAAATTAAAAAATTTGATTTGTAGTTGTATATTTACAACTTAAATAAATAAAAAATTGCTAAACTGAATTATTTTGTAAACTATTTATGTAATTTGTATTTTCCTGCCTTTACTCGACTACAAATATAGCACCACCTTCTTAGGACGACCAAGGACATAAATAACTTAACTGATGTCAGACATTACTGCATTTACGCTTTGTTGTAAATCTTTAAATATCTTAAAAATTGTTGGACCATAAACTGTCTGGCAACAACATTGAGCTAATATAACTAAACAGTTTTCCAGCACTTTTCATCTAAAATATTTGCATAATGAAGCAACAGATTTAAAGTTTCATATATTATTTTAAATTGTTTTATTTCTCACAGATAAAATTTAAATTTTATATTGAGGGAGACCAAAAACACTCTAAAAATTAACATATAAACACAGTGATACTTACAAAGGCAAAAAAAATTATAAGAAATAAATAAAAAAAAAATTGTGGCGGGAAATGAATTGTCAAAATACAAAGAAAAATGTTTTTTTTTATTTTGTTGTAAGGCAGTGAAGCTAACAAATGAATAAAAAAATTGCTGCTACCAAAATGCGAATTTTAATTGAGATTTGTATAAACTAAAGCAAAATATAAAAAAACTGTACTAACACAAAAACGCTTAAAGGGAAAAAACAAAAATATTTGTCTACAACGTGCTGTCATAGAACCCTTTAAAATTTAACCCAAAATTGGGAAATTGTTTCTGCTACAAAAATGCTCAGTATTTGTATACACTTTTCTTACATATAAATGCGAGTATATATATAATTGCATTTTTTAAAGCTATAAATAAAAAAATTCAAAAAAAAGAAATACAGAATCAGTATTCAACAATTGCCGTTTCCTGCTTATGTGCTTATTGGCTTTATTTGTTGTTATTTTTGTGTTTTAATTTAATAGCCGTATTTTGTATTTTTTATTTTTCCAGAGACGACTTTAGATTTTTTATGCGCTCTCCTACAGTAAGAGAATATAAACTTAAATTTGTTACACCATTTGCACATCCTTTTGTATAACACTTCAATATATTTATAAGTTTTATGGCCCCTAGAAAACAGCAAAATATATGTAAAGGTTTCAAAAAATTTTTTTAAATTATTAAGCAGCAAAATTACTACTAAATTTTATACTTTTTGAGCCAAAAACCTCAATAATAATTGTTAGTGTCGTTGTTTTTTTAAGGCTTAAGTTTTCTTGCCTCTTCGAAGTGAAAAACTTTTTTTATATAATTAATACGATATCCTGCAAGTATGTAAATTTTTTTATAATCCTTAAAAAAATTTGGTTACAAATTAATAAGTTTAATTAAACTTTTTTTTCAGAACAAGGACATCATAAAATTATTTAAATTTCACAAAACAGGAAGCAATAAAAATAGGATACAGAGCATAAATTGAAAATGTAAGTACACACAAATTCATAGTGTTTTATTTGTTATGGCCTTAGCTGTTCATATGACGAAATTTCACTGGTCGCTAAGCCAAATCTTCAGTAAACTTTAAGTAGTTTAAAAACGTTCAACCTTGAATGTTTGTTCCTCGTGCATTTATGAGAATTCCATATTATATATTATATATATTCAAAAAGACATAACTATAAAAGGCTTAGAATGGTTTTATACAAGCAACACACTAAGAAATTATACTCAAGGGGAGTCCATTTTATTTTTCTTGCAACATAAACAATATTATAAATTTATAATAAATCGGAAAACCCGCCACTTCCTTCAGCTCTAGAACTAAGCACACAGCTAATTAACAAAAATCATAACTAGGCTCATATTTTTTGAAAGTCTTCAATATAAATAAAAAGAACAATTATGTATGCATACAAATGTGAATTTTTGATTGATCATTCAAAGAAGGTTATTCAAAATGTTATGTTTGAAAAGGCAACCCCTTAAATCAAAACAGGCACATTCGCTTAAAATAGGGAATGCTGATGCCTTAAACCAAATAAAAAGGAGATAATTTTAAACGGGAATCAGCTAACAAATCATGGTAATTATTACTGCTTTTATAATAGTAATCGTATTTAAATGGCTTACTACAAATTATGCATTAAATTTTTTTATTTTCTAATACAAAAAGAATTTTTAAATGAAAAATCTAGAATACTATTGATCCACTAAAATCCTCATATGTTATATATTTTTTAAACGAAATATCGATCTTCTAGAAAATTATTTAAATTTTTAAGCCATGATTCCGTTTATTAATAGCAGATTATTATAAATTAAATCGATATGTTTCTTAAATTTTTTAAATAAAAAATCAAAATACATATGTAGAGCTGAAATCAAATTAACAACTATTCAAAGTCTAGTGCACTTTTAAATTTAAAGTGTTCATAGAATTCGTTACAGTCAATTATAGCTTTCCTACTTCTTGTTTTCAGTTTTGACTTATATTTTATATTTATATTTTTCTAGTAAATTGTTTTGTCCAACATTTATTTTCTCAATGCAATTGACAGTTAAACATTAAAATTTTTGTAGAGAAAAACACTCTTTAACCCTGTTGGCAGCTTAAAGGCTTAGCGAATGGTTAAATATTTTATTCAATTTTATTTTTAAGATGTAACAACAACATAATATAAAGGCTTTAATTGTTAATGTTTATTTCCATTTGCTGCCAATAAAAACAAATAGAAATTTAAACAAGGGGTATTAAAAATTTAATTAAAATTTTAACGAAATACGCTTTCTATAAAAGTGGCGTATAAATAAGGTAACAAGGGAGAATTATAAATTTTTGTCCCATATTTTAATGGGCTTTTAATAAGAAATATATACTTGAGCCTATATTACCTATATTTGAAGCATTAAAAAATAATATCTTTGAACTTTATCTCTAAAAGGCTGCAATTTAATTGGAAGAAATTAATATTATAACACTTTTATACGACAAATTTCTCTTTTATATAAATATAGCAGCCCGAGTGCAACCCAAAATATAATTTGGCTCAACGTATTGATAATTTGGTTGGCGTTAATCATTTAAGTTATAAGCTAAGCCAAAAACAAAATAAATAGTTTGTTGTAAAAAATTAAATGAAAATATAAAGTCTTGATTAAAATTTGGCTTTCGAAAGATTTATAAGTTTTTGTTGAATTCAATTGCAGAAAGGCTTCCAGAATTCATACCTGCAATAAAAAAAGTTTTCGTTGTTCCTTATGCTTTTTTGACGTTGACTACTTTAGTTGTGACCAGAAGTTTTCGTTAGTTAAAATAATACATGACAAAACGTGACAGATATGTTTCGAAAGACAAATTTGTTTTTAGAATGGATAACTATTGAGCAAAGTTATTTAATTAGCAATATTAGAAGAACTATTTTTTGCGCGAATGTTTTTCTTGCAATTTGCTAAAAGAAAGTTGATAAATATTAGAAGATTTATTATCAAGAAAAATAAGTTTCGAAGTAGGTCGAGGTGATCTTCTTAGGGAACAAAACAATCATATTTACAACGAAAAAGTAATCCATCAATATGTTGAATATATATTAATATTTCTGTCATTCTCTTATATTGCAAAATAAAGCAACTCACGCTCCATTTTTTTACAAAAATAATTTTTCCAGCCAAAGAAAAAAAAAACAAGCTGAACCAAGGTGTGTGTGTAAAAAGGATAGATGATAGTTGACCAAAATGATAGATGACCATAATACTCTGCAAATAAGTCAGAAACTTCCTCCACAAGCGAACAATCAAACATAGTAATTCACCTTCCAAATTAAATATTTTGAATCACCAACAGTTTTTAATTAATACACAATCAAATATATAATATAACAGGTTTGAAATATTTATCATGGTTGCTGTTACACATTTTGGTGGTAATTTAATTAGTTTTATATTTGATTGATTTTACTATTTAAGGGACATTGAGTAACAAAAAATATTTTATAAGGTTATATGCAGTTCCTCTTACACATATTTTCATGTACAGGATTGTATTTCTTTATAAGAAATTGATATTTTACTCAACAAATATTATTCTATTGAAAAAATATAACTTTCTAGTAGTGGCTTTTTTTGACATCTAAGCATATAATAATTTAGAAGCAAAGCGCACCTAAAATAAAAAAAGCTGCTGCAACGGTATTTTACACGACAGTGAATGTTTAACAAACAAAGTCAGAATGACTGTAAATAGTAAATTTTTGTGGAAAAAAATTGTGGTAAAATAATCATTGGTTATGACTTCTTGTGCTAAAGGCACATTATAAATTTAATATTTTATATCAAATGCGCTGATATTATCAGGCATTTCTGTAATTTTATTGTAGAGGAAACAACTAATAATAAATTAATAAATGAAATTCTTAAAAGGGAATATTTTTTTATTAATCTAGAGCGTATGAGAACTGGGTACTCAAATACTCATATTACTCATACGCATGGGACTACCATATTCTCAAAGAATATCCAGAGAAGTATGCAATATTTTTCTTATATTCTGACAGTGGCTGACTATTTCAGACCAAAAAAATAGGATTTTGGAATATTAACGATTTTCGCCTTAAATTTAACAATTCTCTTTTAAAGTGCAAAAATTGAGGACAGAGATGAGTAATAATTCAAAGTGTTTATACGGTAGACTGAAATTTTTTGGCTTATGGAGCTTATATCAAAGCAGGGACCAGTGAGGTTTCCCTCTAGCTCGCTGTCCTGAGAGCAACTCTCATCGTGTTCCAACCCTTCGCACTGGGTGCACCGTACACAAAAAATAATACATAAGCTGAAAATTAATACTAAAATAAATCTAAATCAAACTTACAAATGACTCAGCACCATACACTATATGCAAGTAATATTTCCGTTAGTGTATTGAAGCTGATGTATTGCTTCTATAGTGCCCGCCCAACCGTATCACAATTTATTTCCTCTGATAATTCTATTGGTGAACCACAACTACTCCTATTTCTCCGACCTTATCTTACCTCCATGCCACCAGCTTTAAGTTTAAATCAAAGACATAACTTTTCTTTTCTTTTCATATAATTATTCATACAATATTATTTTTTTATTTGGATTACTCTTAGCTGACAAAAAAAATACAATTGCAATTAATTATAATAATTAATAAAAATAATATTAAAAAAATAATATGACAAGTGTAACAAATGTAATTTGCCATATAATTTGAAAATAAAAATGATATTCATATTTATATATGTATTAATTATATTTGACAGGGACAAATGTTGCAAACAAGAGTTGGCGGAAATCATATAAAAAAGGAGAATTCTTCCAAAAAAATTACTTCTTTTTTCTTAGAATGACCTACTTCGTATTAAATTTGATTGACGCTTTATCTAATAATATTTTTAAGCTTTTAATTTTTAAATATGTACAGCTCTATTTAGTTTCTGTTATTTTATTAAGTAAAGAGGAAGATAGTAATGAGTGAAGCTTAGTTTTTGTAAAATAAATAAAATATTGAATATATGGATAGCTTTAAAATTTCTTTATGAAATTATCATATTAAGCTGTATTTTAATATAGTAATTGGTGGCAAAAATTAGGCTATATAAAATTTTGGTCTTTTAGTTAACAAATATTTTATAGTATTGTGCTGTACGGAAAATATATGTATAAGTATTTACTATATATTTTATGATTTTCGATGTGTGGAATGGACGAGATTTAATTTATTTTCCTTAAATATCAAATATACAAAAAAAATTATATTTTTATATTCAATGAGGATATCGAAATTTGTTGCAAATAAGTAATACACATTTTGGTGTAATAAAGTTAAAAATTTTTTTTTTTTTCATTACGATAAATGTGGAAAAACATGTACATAAAATTAATTCGTAAGTACAAATACCTCCAAATAAGTCCTGAAATTATAACATGCAGTGAATATTTAAATGTTATTGTAGGCCTTAAAGATATTATACGAAGACTGGGTTCAAGACCGGTCTATGAAAATCAAATGTAAAATATTAAAATAAAAAAACTACTCTCTCCCGTATTAAAATTAAAAAGATCAACTCCCATGATACCACTTAGGTTATAAGGCAAGTCTAGTGCAGCTTAAATTTTTTTTTTCTTAATCCACTTTTGAGTCAAACATTCCATACATGGACTTAGAAAATTCCTACTATTATGAGTATTTTATAATTTTGTTTAAAGTGTATGAACCAATAAATTTTTAGTTTATATAACATTAATACCATCTCTATATCATATCATAATATATTTAGAGTCTCCCATATCAATGACCTTTTTCCATTATTCAAGGTCTAAATCATACTGCATATTAAAACAATTTTTGTTTGTTTTAATAAAAATTTTTTATATATTTTCTATTCAATATTTTAAAGACCAATAACTGCAACTACAGTATGACCTGGAGCATAGATAATCTATAAATAATTTTAAATAAATTATGTTTAACAAACAACAACTGAAATTTAACACTAAAATTTTATTTAGTTTGATCATTAAATATCCTTAAGTTTTTATTCAAATTTTATATTCATAAAATATATTTTTTTCTGCCATAATTTTCAAAATAAATCACACAAATCATAAAACTCTATAATGCAATATCTAAATGAATTGAATGTTAGTTCTTGTATATACGATTAAATTAAAAAATAAAAATTATGCCCCTTTCTATATATTCGCTATTTTCAATGTTAAAAAATAAAATGAAATTATGGTACAATAAAAAAAAGGAAGAAAAAATATTATCCGCGTGTATATCTTGTCCCCCTTTGTTGCATTGCCATCATAATGGAGGCAAATTTTTTGATAAGAAAATCCATTTTGCAGTGCATTCAAAATACCAGGATAAGACTAGAAAAGAATTTCTGTTTGGAATGAATGAAAGACTTGTTAATAATCAGCGTTAGTATTTTCATAAATTCAATTTATGTCCTTAATTTGTACAATTTAATAGAAAGGAAAGAAAACTGAAAAAATTTTACAAAAAAATATTTTCGCAAAAGAGTGTGCAAAAAATTTACAGCTTTAAATGAAACGAACATAAATGAAGACGAATATAAAACATCAAGGATGATTTTACGTATTTTAACGGAAATGAAAATGAAATTTACATTTTTTGCTTATCTTCTATGTTTTAAATAAGTAATTTGTTTTTGTTGTGTATTTTAAAAGAATAAAATGGAAAAAAAATTATAAAGTACGTTTCCAATTTATTTAGAAATATAAAAGGTTCAAGACTTTTACATAAAAATATGAAGGTATTTTAATACTTAAAATTGTGTACTATAAATATTAGCCGAAAACCATTTATTTACTGCTTTAAACGCTTTCGTATGTTTTTTTTTTTTTTGTTTTTATTTGTAAATAATATAAGCACAAGAAAAGATCAAGGTCCCTTTACGTCTTTGATTACAGTTTTTTATATCTTATCTATTCGCACTAAATTTTGATATTCTCATTGAAAAAATTAATTAAATACATGTCTCAGAGCGTGAGGAAAATCACTAAATATTCAATATTTTAAAAATTTTTTTCGTAATACGTTTAGTCAGGGGCAATCGGGAAGCACCTAAATTGTAAGGAAATGTAATATTTCCATCAGTTGTGCTTTAAAACTGAATATAACAAATACCATCTCTTTTATGTTGCTTTTTATCCTTACATAGTTATTCCTTAAATGAAAAGTTTGTTGATGCTTTTGTAAGCTTAAGACAATAGTATATTTTGAATTCTGTTGCATGAAGTTGATGACCTACCGAAGATAAGTGCTCATAATAAATTTCGTGTAAGGATTTTGGTTCTTTTATATATGTCAATATTATGGATTTGAATCTAAAAAATTAATACTTTCGCGTTTTTTCCATCAAGTTTCATTTTTTTGCTGGTCACCTGTTTCAGTTCTTAAAATTTTATTTGAGTCCTGGTTAAACTTTGTTTGTCATATTACTTTATTTCCTCAATAGGGCAAAAGGCATTCTCATTTTTATTAGACAATAAGCTAAGGAGTTGTTCAACTATTTATTAGATCAGAACGATATTTGTAATAGTAGATCCCTATTTAATGAGGTTATTAAATTTAATGAATGTGTGTAAGGGCAAATCCTGTATTTTTTTACGTGATCTCTCAGGAAATTCAATGATTTTTTCTTTACCCCATGGAAAATTCATGGAACAATTTTAAGTGCTACTGTTATTACAAATTTCTTCAGTACAATTTTTACAATTTATATAATATAATATTTTCTATTAATTTTAACCGTATATCAGTTTAATGTCCTTAAGTTATGGATTTATTCAAATTACTTGATAGTTTATAAACTTTTAAAATAAAAACCATTATTGTTGGCTATTTACTTCCACAAATAAATAATAAATACCTTTAACTTTGTTTCACATGTATCCTACCTGAAAGAAATAAAATATGGAATGAGTTAAAAAAAGTTGTTATTAATTCTATTATATAAAATTTATTAATAATAGTAATCAAAGATTTCATATCACGAAAGGCACTTCCTTTGAGCATCTCAAGATATTGAAAAATTATGATTTGAAAGAAAGTAGAAAGATATCGGAAATATAAATTTCTGTTTTGTACCTTAAATACACTTGTACATACACAGCCCAATCATAAACATTTCTAAGGAATTTACTTCTCATGGAAAAAGATTTTCTCGAGAAATAAATTCTCCAGTTATTAAATTCGTAGCAAAAAAGAATATATAAAAGGGAAAATCGAGTTAACTTTTTTATATAAAACAATTGAATTATTATAACTACATTCATTAAAACTTATTTAATCTTTTATTCGAAATTTTTAATAAGAGAAGTCAATTTAATTTCATATTATTGCCTTTCGAATGCTCAATAAGTGCAACAGTTAAAATTCCAAGAAATTGCAGGGGTTTATGCATGATGTGGTAGGCGTACTTCATAATTTGCCACAGTATTTATTTATTTTTACTCGATTAACATTTTACAGTTTAAACGTGTATATAAAATAATTACAGCAAGATCTCAACCTTTGTGTAATTTCCGTATTGAAACTTTTTTAAGGTAACTAAAAATTATATGTTCTAGTTTTTTTAACGTTTTATTTTAACTTATATAAAATAAACAAATATCCTGAAGATGGTACACGATGAGTACCGACATATCGATAGAAAAGGATATAAGAGACCTTAAACTTTTAATTAAATTTTTTTTAGATATATTCTCCAAAAATAACTATTTAATAAATTCTGTTTGTTATTGGCTTAGCTGAGTATATGCCTGCATTTACTTGACGCTAACCAAATCAACAGCCAAATAATAATTGAGAAGCATTCAAACTCAGATATTTATACAAAACTCACTAGTAGATAAAATTAATTGAAATCCGTTTGATTCTGATGTAATATCTGTGATTTTTTTTAACTACAAGAGTTTGAATGCTTTTCACATATGATTTGGCTGAAGACTTTTATTGATTGAGTTGATGGGGAATGAACTAAATTCAGTCTTATATTCAGCTTAACCAACCACAAACAATAAATTGTAAAAAAAATGTTTTGTGAATATTCCCTTTTCAATTGTAGAGGCAATTTTTTGTACAAATTTTCAATAGTTTTTAAATTTTTTTCATCTACAATACCTCTATGTTCCCCTATATATTTTTCCTTCCCACATTTGCTTAAAACAGAAAAAATATTAATGACAAGTCAAAACAGAAATAGTGAAGAAACCTACAAGGAATTTTGCTTGTGCTTGGCCTGATTATTTAAAATCGGCCATAAATTTTACAACTGTTCTTAATAAATTTTTGCGCAGGTTTATATTTACATACATACAAACATTTGTTCAAATGAATGTGTTAATAATTGATTTTATTCAAATCATTTACTTCTAATTTTTTTACTGCTAAAATATCCCACATATTTCAAAAGGAAGAATACTAAAATATCTGTTTGATTACACAGTGTTACAAAATTGAATGAAATAGAAAAACCTGGGACTGGATATTATTTTTCTTGTAGGTCTTGTTGAGCTAAAGAGGAATCCAATAGTGAAATTTGCCGGACACCTCCAAAATCCGGTTTTACGATTAAAAAACCGGTTTTTTTTACCTTTGCGCACTTATAAGCCTGTAACTTTGTTGATAATAATCCGATTTTCAACTTCTTACTAGATTTGCATTGTAATTATAAATAAACGTACGAATAAATTCAATTGTATTATAGTTTCTTAATAAAATAATGTATAAAAACGTCACCGAATTTGAAAAATTTTTGAAAAATCTACAAAATTTGTGTTTGCTCGACAATAACACCCAAACTTCCCAAGTTTTCTTAAATAAATTATATATTATTTGAAAGACCTCAGAAAGAAATTGAAAATCGGATTATTATCAACAAAGTTACAGGCTTATAATTGCGCAAAGGTAAAAAACCGTTTTTTTAACCGTAAATCCGGATTTTGGAGGTGTCCGCCATATTTCACTATTGGAATCTTGTTTTACTCGACAATCCCTACAAGAAAAATAATATCCGGTCCCAGGTTCTTTGGACTGTCGCACAGTGTTATACTCCTTTAAGGGGTAATCTATTGCCTTAGGAGATGTCATCAATATATTTGCAGGGACTTCTTGTAAGTAATGAGTACATCATTAATATTCCCTTCAGTTTCCAGATCAGTTTTTAGAAGCCAAGTACATAAATTGAGGTCCATTGGTTTGCGTTTCAACTAAAAAATTGCTGTTTAAACATTTTATGACTTTCAGTCACAGAAGGCATTTTTAATTTTTTTTTTTAAATTAAACAATATTATAAAATGTAAAACGTTTTCTTCTTACGTGAATTCTTTAAGGTAATGCCATTCTCAAGATATAATGTGTATGTGCATGTGTATTCTGGTTCTAATGGTACCTAGAAACGCAAAACAATAATATGGGTATTTATTATTGAAGTCAAAAAATACAGACCAGGCTCCTTAATTTGCGTCTATTATTATTCTGCTGATATAAACTTTTGCAACTGTTTTTGGAAGCCAAATATATGAACTCAGAGACATTAGCTTGAGTTACAACTTGTATAATTTTGTTATCGAAATGTTTTATAACTTTTAATCAAAAGCAGTATTTAATTTTTTTTTTCATAACTTAAACCATATTATGAAATGTATAATTTGTTCATCTTATAAAAAGTCAGTGAGGCAATATAATTCCATGACAATAAAGTAACCCGCCATATTTTGGTCCCAATTCCTAAACTCCATTCAACGCCAGGCCTAAACTTTAGCCTTCTGTGGCTTTCACAAACTTTCATTTTTATATAAACTAAAAATTTTGCTTTCATTTTGTGTGCCTTATAGTAAAATTTTTTTTTTAATTCACCTGTTTAAAGAAAAGCAAAAAAATTTTCTATTTATGGCATTTTAATCCTTTTTAAAACTTGATTCTAGCCTTTATTTTTTCACAAATGATATCGCAAGCTACTTTTTTGTATATGCTTAAGTAAGACCAAATTAAATCAAGAAATAATAACTATTGCATTGAAAATGCAACTGAAACTTATTTTTAAACTTAAAAAATTTTTCCTGAGCTTTTCCAAAATAAAACTATCGCAAATGGTCACTTGCTCTAAAGTAGTTGTTTTATTGAAATTATTTGTTTCCTTAAAAAAGTATAGTTCAACTTTAAATTCTTTTGAACATGACGAGCTTGAGGCTTCCTTATTATAAATTAGGCATTATTTTTAAACAAAAAGAAACTATTGTATCGAAAATGCCGAAAAAAACTAAATCTTAACTTAAGTAATAAATAAAAGTTTGCTGCTCCCATTTCTTAACTTAATTTAATTATTATTACTGCTTTATTTAGTAAAAGTTTACTTAAACAAAAAGTCATCTTCGTTCACGTAAAATAAAAACACACTTTAATTTATTACTTTAATGTAGGTCAAGGTCATGAAATTTTTTAGTTTAAAAAATTCCTAAATAAATTTAAAACATTAATGTTCTTGTAGAAATTAATGCAAAAATGCTTAAAACAACTTTTTAATACTACATCTGAAATATTAAATAAAAATTATTTTGTTAATTTTCTGAGCTCATAACTCAAAATAATAAGGCTTCTGTTTACCAAATTTCAAATAAAAAGTAAAAATATTTCAATAAGTAGTTGCACCTTAAGCGAATGCATATCTGGAATATTTTCTCCTTGAAGGTATGCTATAATTTCTTTTTACCTGCTAATTTAATTCAATTCTCTACAGTTCTCTTTTTTTCTACTTAATTTTTTTCCATAAATTCTTTCTTATTCCCTGTGTAACATACAAGTATTCATTATATAATTTATCGCCTAGTGTATAAATTCAATTTCCTAGCATGGTTTTTATTTATTTTATTAAATTGTGTTATGCAAAATTCATTTTTAAGGCACTGTACTTTCAGGTGAATTCTTTTTATCCCCACCTCTTTTAGCTACAATTCATTTTGGGCTCAAGTTTGTATGTTCGCCCGGGAACAACATTGCGCAAGAAAAACTTGTATTACAATTGATACTGTTTTCAGTAACAGTAGGAATATTAAATATAGTATAGTTTTTGGCAGTACAGCAAACAAAAGCATTATTTTTTGGTTGATTAGCTCGAAAAATAGCAAATTCAATGAACTATATAATAAAATAAGAACTTAAGTAAGAAAAACAAACAAAAATGTATGTAATAATCAAATAAAAATAGCAGAATTAAATAACTGGCTTTGGTTTCCTTTGCGGGTGGGTAATCAAGTTTGTATAATAAAAGCGCCCTGTTCATTAAGGATTTTCGCCAAAGGAACAAAAGAAAATATAATTTAAATACACAAATAAATTACGAAAAACTGTTCTGTTTTTTATTCTTGAAAATAAAAAATTTTTAATCTCTTTAATTCAGTTTATTGCCAAGTATTTACTTATCTCGTTTGTAGACTCCTTGATCAAGTCAAAGGCATTTAGTGTAACATTTTACAATTTCATCAACATAAATCTCTTATAAGTGTTTGAGTTTAGTTGCTGTCGAATAATTCATTATCCACGTGTATTAAACTGCTACAGTCATACATGCATTCAAACTACGTCAGCTCTGCATCTGCACGTTGTATACTTGTGAATAAATATTAAAGAATTTTACGATTTTTAAATGTTGCTCATACAAATTCATGGAATATTTTATTTGATAACACCCAAATGTATGCTATAAGAGAACTTATTTACATCATTTTCAACCCCTATGCTCCTCACGTAACAATTTAACCCTTCATTGAACCAAGCGGGCAACTAATTAGAATGTGGCTGAGGATCCGAAGTGCAATTTCATTGATTTTTTATTTAAATTGGGTATTTATTTAAATAAGGTGATGTTAATTTAATTAACTTAGTGCTTGTGTAAAAAATTGGAAAACATTTTGGTTTTAATTGAATGACAGCACTTATTAGTTTCTTTTTGGATATTAATAATTGTTTGTTTTTTGTTTTTACTTACAAAAAGCAGATGGCTGTTTCCATCATTAAGTATTACGTACAAAACTAAAATGAAAAAGTCTTCATAATAAAAATAAACAAACTTTTATTGAAACAAATCGAACTTTTAGTATAATAGTGGTGATACAAGTGAATACTAACTAACTTTCAAAGGCGACATATATTTAATAAATATTTCTGATGATTAATATGACATGACACCGAAAAAAAATTCTACTTTTAGAAGATTTCGGACAGCGCTCAACAATTTCGAACTCGTTGTTGATGACGCCATCAGCATCAATGGCGAAAGCTGCAAGAAAATACTTTCTTGATTGAACTGAACAATGATTATGGTACGACATCATAATAAAACTTATTGTATGAATGATTTGATTTAACAATATATTGTGTTAAATATGATCGTATTTAACAATATAACATTTTACTTATCATAGCCAGGCATTAGTTGGTTGCTTATTTGCATTAATCTACGACTATATAATAAAAAAATGGAACACACAATTTAGGATTTTATTACTCCTCTGCTTCCAACTTGCCTCAGAAGCTTTCACTGAAGGATTATAATGGACTCGTGTTTCATCTAGCCAGAACCATATCATCCTGCTGACTTTCGAAACTTTGAATTTAATGCGGCTTTCAGACTAGTGACTTGTGTTCTCTCAAGACTTCGTTTAAACCTGAATATAGCTAAGGCCTATAACATATTAGTCGTGTTTTGACAAGTCGCAAAGGACTCTATTTTATAAATGTTATAGCAAATGTTCTTCCACTTATTAGGTCCTTTGGAATACGGCAAGGCCGTATTCAAAGTTACTGCCGTTTAATTGCCAACTATTCATAAAATCGAAACTTGAAAGAATTGCTTAGGAATGAAAAATCTATTTATAATAATACAACGACACAGTGTACATCTCACAAGGACAATTTAAATGAAAATAAGGTAACACTACGAAAACTGCATTGAATTGATCATAACGATGATATATCGATAATATCAATTGAACGATATTGCCACCCAATTCGCGGCTTAAAATTAATTTTTTCTATAGCTGATGTATGTCATAAGCAAAATACACAGTATTGGAACATCCTATATCCAGCCAAATCTTTGATGAAAAATAAGCTGTTGAAGTGAAATACACAGTGCAACACGAAAAAAAATAACCACATACGGACACCACTACGTGATAAAAGACTAAAAAAAAAAGACCCGCGTCTCCCAATTTTTCCCAAAGTCACGCGATTTAGTAATTGATAGCATAGTATCTCAATGTTAAAGTAAATAAAAAACAAATGAAATTAAAAAACGGTGTTCAAAATTATTCCCAGGAAGTTTATATTGTAGAAATTTGTTTATTGAGATCTTAGATAAATTTTTGTAGTTGATTGTTTCCTTGAATTTTGAACGGTTTGCTACCTATGGACCTGAACAAGAGAAAAAGGTAAAAAAATCGATTTTTTTTAAGTTTTTTGCAATTTTTATCTGGAAGGTGAAGTTTTTTTGATTTTACATGTTCGCAATTTTTGTTCTTTATGACAAGAGCTACAAGTTTGCCTCAGAGAGTAAATCGAAATTCGGAACGGTTTGCAAGATATGAGCCCGAGAAAATGATCACTTTTTTGCGAAAATGATACCGAGGCCCCAAATCTTTGGCGGCCCATAAAAAAAGTGCATGACTTTGGGAAAAATTGAAAGACACGTTTCTTTTTTTTAGTCTTTTATCACGTAGTGGTGTCCGTATATGGTTATTTTGCCACGATTTAAAAAATTACACACGGTGATATTATAGATATTTAAGGTTAATTTTGTAAAGTTTTTTACAGCCCGTAAAAACATGAAACGCAAAAATTAAACACAGCCTGCGTAGTACCATTATATAGTGTTCTTCAAAAATAATTTTTAATTTTATGCGACACATACCTGGTGCTTGTTATTTCTATGCTTAATCGAAAGATTTCGTCTGTCAGGAAATTAAAGTTTGATATATTATTCAATAACGTTTTTTTTCTTCAAATACGTCACAAGAAATTAAAGAAATTGTCCTTGTTAATAAACAAACAACAGTTGTTGTTCGCAACAACTGTTGTTTGTGTTTTTTTTTTTCAAAAGCAAATGTTTCACATCTAGTCTTTGCAGTAGAATGTATGTCAAGTATAAGCTACTGTCGTTAACACCGTTTTTTTAGTTTTTCTAATTAAAAATCTCAACCTCTTTAAAGTAGAACAAGGGAACAAATTTTAAGCATTTTGTTGATGTTTTTAAAACTTTTTCAGGTATTGCCTGTGCCATCTGACTGCTGCCATTCGCTTTTGCTCTAATGCTCTCAGTCGATTTTTGTGCTTTAAAATAATCGTAGAAATGCACACATCGTAAATAAAATTCAAATAAAAGTTAACAAGGTGGCAAATTAAAATTTAGCATTTAAAAAATAAGAGAAATTAAATTTTATTTTAGTTCCTTTCTTGACACACTTTTAACAAAATGATTTGAATACATGTGTGTATGTATGTAGTTTTTGCTTAACTTATTGCCGCATATAAAATACTACGAGTTTAGAGTAAAAAAGAACATTGCATACGTTAGTGGGTAGAGATGGCTTTGTTTTGTTTTTGTTTTTGCGGAGGTGCATTATCGTTTGATAATATGCAAGTGCTAATTTGAATAAAATTATAGTAAATATTATTTTTAGCTTTTTGTATTGGGGAAAGAATTATCAAAGAAATTTGTTAGTGTTTATTTTGCAATTAAGAGGGTTTTTTTATTCTTATATGATAAACATAACGACTTTTTTCCAACACTTATTGCTGAATAATTTGCAATTGGTCGAAATTATAAAAAAGAAATTATGAAAACTAAAGTATTTCGTTAAAAACACATTTGAATGCTTTCAGTATAAATTAATAATTATTTTATAAAATTTGAATGATACTAGCGCGTACACAAACTTTGTATAAAATAAATTTTTAAACTTAATAATAATAATAAATTTATTTGGCTAACCAAACCTTAATATACTTGATATTATTATTATTTTTATTTGCGTATCAAGTACGTGCATATAAAATTCGAATACTCTGTACAATTTTGAATTTAACACAAGTTCACATTATATAAATTGGCAATTTGTTACAAAACTTAATAAATTATTTGTAGATGCTGGTACGTTTGGGCTTAAAACAATCAAATCAGAGAAATTCTTATGTATTATACATCTTTGCTCTTTTGCGAAAGGAAAACAAAAAGTTCCTGAAAGTCTTGGGGCTTAAAAAAAATACATGTAAAGTTACAAGAAGCGCCAGCAATTTCTTGCTTCAGCAGTGACTGGCTCATTGGTTATTTACTTGATTTATTAATATTTAACAATAATATTTATTAATATATATATTTAAATTAAGTCTATATATGGACATCCATGCAGACGACTGTGAATTTCTTGCAATAATTAAAAGTAATTAAGAAATAAAATTATTAATTTAATTATAGGCTAAAAGACAGAACCAGACTAATTTTGATAATCGATTTTCTAAACTTGCCTCAGAAGCTTTCACTGAAGGATTATAATGGACTCGTGTTTCATCTAGCCAGAACCATATCATCCTGCTGACTTTCGAAACTTTGAATTTAATGCGGCTTTCAGACTAGTGACTTGTGTTCTCTCAAGACTTCGTTTAAACCTGAATATAGCTAAGGCCTATAACATATTAGTCGTGTTTTGACAAGTCGCAAAGGACTCTATTTTATAAATGTTATAGCAAAAAAAAAAAGACCCGCGTCTCCCAATTTTTCCCAAAGTCACGCGATTTAGTAATTGATAGCATAGTATCTCAATGTTAAAGTAAATAAAAAACAAATGAAATTAAAAAACGGTGTTCAAAATTATTCCCAGGAAGTTTATATTGTAGAAATTTGTTTATTGAGATCTTAGATAAATTTTTGTAGTTGATTGTTTCCTTGAATTTTGAACGGTTTGCTACCTATGGACCTGAACAAGAGAAAAAGGTAAAAAAATCGATTTTTTTTAAGTTTTTTGCAATTTTTATCTGGAAGGTGAAGTTTTTTTGATTTTACATGTTCGCAATTTTTGTTCTTTATGACAAGAGCTACAAGTTTGCCTCAGAGAGTAAATCGAAATTCGGAACGGTTTGCAAGATATGAGCCCGAGAAAATGATCACTTTTTTGCGAAAATGATACCGAGGCCCCAAATCTTTGGCGGCCCATAAAAAAAGTGCATGACTTTGGGAAAAATTGAAAGACACGTTTCTTTTTTTTAGTCTTTTATCACGTAGTGGTGTCCGTATATGGTTATTTTGCCACGATTTAAAAAATTACACACGGTGATATTATAGATATTTAAGGTTAATTTTGTAAAGTTTTTTACAGCCCGTAAAAACATGAAACGCAAAAATTAAACACAGCCTGCGTAGTACCATTATATAGTGTTCTTCAAAAATAATTTTTAATTTTATGCGACACATACCTGGTGCTTGTTATTTCTATGCTTAATCGAAAGATTTCGTCTGTCAGGAAATTAAAGTTTGATATATTATTCAATAACGTTTTTTTTCTTCAAATACGTCACAAGAAATTAAAGAAATTGTCCTTGTTAATAAACAAACAACAGTTGTTGTTCGCAACAACTGTTGTTTGTGTTTTTTTTTTTTCAAAAGCAAATGTTTCACATCTAGTCTTTGCAGTAGAATGTATGTCAAGTATAAGCTACTGTCGTTAACACCGTTTTTTTAGTTTTTCTAATTAAAAATCTCAACCTCTTTAAAGTAGAACAAGGGAACAAATTTTAAGCATTTTGTTGATGTTTTTAAAACTTTTTCAGGTATTGCCTGTGCCATCTGACTGCTGCCATTCGCTTTTGCTCTAATGCTCTCAGTCGATTTTTGTGCTTTAAAATAATCGTAGAAATGCACACATCGTAAATAAAATTCAAATAAAAGTTAACAAGGTGGCAAATTAAAATTTAGCATTTAAAAAATAAGAGAAATTAAATTTTATTTTAGTTCCTTTCTTGACACACTTTTAACAAAATGATTTGAATACATGTGTGTATGTATGTAGTTTTTGCTTAACTTATTGCCGCATATAAAATACTACGAGTTTAGAGTAAAAAAGAACATTGCATACGTTAGTGGGTAGAGATGGCTTTGTTTTGTTTTTGTTTTTGCGGAGGTGCATTATCGTTTGATAATATGCAAGTGCTAATTTGAATAAAATTATAGTAAATATTATTTTTAGCTTTTTGTATTGGGGAAAGAATTATCAAAGAAATTTGTTAGTGTTTATTTTGCAATTAAGAGGGTTTTTTTATTCTTATATGATAAACATAACGACTTTTTTCCAACACTTATTGCTGAATAATTTGCAATTGGTCGAAATTATAAAAAAGAAATTATGAAAACTAAAGTATTTCGTTAAAAACACATTTGAATGCTTTCAGTATAAATTAATAATTATTTTATAAAATTTGAATGATACTAGCGCGTACACAAACTTTGTATAAAATAAATTTTTAAACTTAATAATAATAATAAATTTATTTGGCTAACCAAACCTTAATATACTTGATATTATTATTATTTTTATTTGCGTATCAAGTACGTGCATATAAAATTCGAATACTCTGTACAATTTTGAATTTAACACAAGTTCACATTATATAAATTGGCAATTTGTTACAAAACTTAATAAATTATTTGTAGATGCTGGTACGTTTGGGCTTAAAACAATCAAATCAGAGAAATTCTTATGTATTATACATCTTTGCTCTTTTGCGAAAGGAAAACAAAAAGTTCCTGAAAGTCTTGGGGCTTAAAAAAAATACATGTAAAGTTACAAGAAGCGCCAGCAATTTCTTGCTTCAGCAGTGACTGGCTCATTGGTTATTTACTTGATTTATTAATATTTAACAATAATATTTATTAATATATATATTTAAATTAAGTCTATATATGGACATCCATGCAGACGACTGTGAATTTCTTGCAATAATTAAAAGTAATTAAGAAATAAAATTATTAATTTAATTATAGGCTAAAAGACAGAACCAGACTAATTTTGATAATCGATTTTCTAAACAATCAGCTTCTATCGGTTGTATATAAAATAAAAATATTTAATTTAAATAATTGATTGTCATTGGAGGTGGAGTTAATTTTTTATAAAAACCATGGACTGTTTAATTATAATAAAGGTATTTTTAAAAAGATTTATCCTCTTGTTTTTTTACAATGGTGAAATTTATTTCTTTTAATATATTAAAATAAATAATTCCGGCAACATGAGATAAAATTTTCAATTTCCACTTCTAATCAAGGTTCAATATCAAAGAATTGAATCGCTTAGAATTGAATCTTAGATAAGTGGTAAAAATCGATGCTACAGACATGGATTTCCTCTGCAAGAGATATGAAATTATGTAACTTTCAAAATAAAGTGATGTAATATAATATCATGTCAGTTTTTGTGATTGGAAATGCCAATCTAATCGCAGAACACGTATTTCAAAGAAAGCACATCTCTGTGCAGTCAATAGAGCAATAAAAGTGCTTACTAATCTAAAATGTTACACAGACATTTTAAATCACAGTTTCGCTCGAGTTATTCCTTAGATCTTGGCAATGGTGGTTCCGGTTTCCCGTTAATAAAAACGACGACGCTAATGGGACTGCAAAACCGAATAGTCTCAAAGTACGTAGCCTGTGTAACCTGTCAGAATGCAGATGTTTAATACATAAAAGACAGCATTCCTTGAACAAAACAGAAAATATTAGTAGTTGGTCCATATCTCCACTGACGAAAGTGTGAAGCGATTGTATTACATTTTAAAAAGAAACAATTTAATCGACAATGACTCAACAGCAGAACAGAAAATAGAAGTAAGTTATTGTACCTCATACAGAAATCCTAGTATCCTTAATGGCCTACGAGTAGTCTAGTCAGTTTTTTAGCCTTAATTAATAACCGGCAATTTAGCAATCATATACGAGTACATATATTTTATTAGTGCAGGTTTTTTCCTCTAAAAGGCTGTAGCATAAATTCTATTTATCAGTTAATCTTATTGAATTGTTTTTTATATAATTTCTAATGCAGTTAAATTATGCCGGCAGTGAAAAATTTTTGGCCGATTTCTTATCAAATTGAATATATATGATTATTAATAACGAATTTTGTTTTAAAACTGTCTTATCTAGGCAAATTTTTTTATCAATATATTTTCCAACAAACTTATTGACTGCCCCTTGTCTTTTTCCTCGTTAGTTTTTACAACAACTCAAACCCTTACCCCAATGAAAAAAATAAAAAAAAATTATTATGATTTACATGTACAATCAACAAAAAGTTGACACGAAATTAATCATAAAAACATAAAGCAACCATCCCTTCCATGAGCACGTCGAAAAAATCTGACAGTAAATATGTATAATAAGCCAAAAACTAGGAAAATCAACAGATTTTATATCATTTTACCGCAGCTCCTGCTTTTTACAATTATACGGGTATTTTGTTTATATTTTAAAATTTTTATTATAACTCTTTTATTTTGGTTTGATGTATGTATGTATTATAGGAATTACTTTTGGTATGTACACGTCTAGAATTTCTGTTTAAATTATTCGTGGATGAAAAAGTACACACTCTTATATACATAAACATGTTTTTTAACTATTTAGGTTTTCGGTTTCTCATATTTATTTAAAAGGATGTATTATACTTGTACATATTTTACGATAGCATTTGTCTGATTTTAATATTTTTTATTATACAAATTAGAAAGTATATTTCCATACAACTTTATTAGATATTGACCTCAAGCCCTACCTATAAAATTTGTAGCTTAAACTAACTTTAGTTTAAGTAGTTGTTTAACAACACTAGGCAGAGTGATGCAGAGCTTTTTATGTAAAGCTTTCCAAACTGAGTTTTAAAGTCTGATAGTTTAATGTTTTTCTGATATAAATAAAAATTAAAACTAAGATTATAGCTTTATATTATAAGATTTTTTAAAAACAAATGACTAAATGTCCTTGTCTCCTTAGAGCAAAAAAGGCATATCTGACATAATATTATTTTTTACTCTTATTGTCAGCTGATAATTTAAGATTAATAAAATCGAAACTTAGAATGTATACAAAATATAATATTTGTTATAATATTTGTCTATATGCGTTCAAACCGCTTATTCAGTCGCGATAAAAGTCTGCGAATCTATTGCTTGCAAATATGTAAATATGTTATAGGCCAGGCTTTTTTTGAATATTGTATTGTCAATGTTTCTCTGAAACTATAGAAACCGATTTTAGTGAAATTTTAAACAATTGTTTTATAATACTTAATATTGAAATTAATTATTTGGGATACTCTCCCCAACTAATCGTTAGAAACAATTAGACCTTTTGCAAAATGTATAGAAAAAATCGAACGTTTGTTGTGGCTTTAGCTCTTCATATGACGACATTTCATTGGTTGCTAAAACCAAATCGTCAGTGAAGTTTAAGCAGTTTGAAAACATAAAAAAAAAATAAAATAGACTCACGTTGAGTAAATTGTTTGTTGTGTTGGTTTGTATAGAAACATTCTAAACCTACTATGATTATGTATTTGTTGTAATTCATATGCAATATTGAAATTCTCATATTGTATTTGATTTATGTGGCATAAACATTCAAGGTTGAATGATTTTTTCTATGCATTGTTTTATAATGTTCTTTACTTTTATTTTTTAAATTAGAACTCATAGAAAAAGTGTGGGGAAATTTTTGCTGAATTGTAACTAATCAAATTATTCAAATGAAATCTGAAATATGGAAAGTTCTAATCAAATGGAACACACAATATTAAACAATGACTCCGGGTGAAAAGGGACTCTCTCCTTCATTTATGCCTCCGTAAACAAAGTAACCAAATTTAATGAAATTTTAAAAACAAAGAGATCCAATCATGCAACAACCAATGAAGTATGTGTATTTATAAAAGCAGCGCCTAGTAAAAGAGGGCAGGAGCGGTGCACTTTTTGTAATATATATTACAATTACATTCATTACAATTTACATTCGTCTATCGCTTTTCTTAGGATATTAGACCGTAAATGAAATCAGCTTTTTAGTCATATTATTGCATAGTGCACAACTATAAAATGTAGTCTATAGTTATTAAACAGAGAACTTTGACTTTATTTCGTATTACACTTTTAATTAACTTTATAAAATTTAAATACAATTTTATATCCATCTATTTATTTAAATGTTGTGAAAGCAATTACAAATTATATTAGAAATTGAACTTAACTAATATAGTAACAAATACTTTCACTCCTTTGTAGTGCATCACACAAGAACCTTAGGTGAGAATCGAAACAACAAACTTCACTCTAATAGACTAATGTACTACTCAATAGCTTAGCGAAGAAGCCACAATTTTATAAATTTTACTGTAAAAACTTAGATTTTCCTTATATTAATCGTCTAACTAAATCAACTTGTGATGGCTGGTACTGAATAGTTATTGAATTACTTGGTTCATTTCATATTCCAATTAGTCTGTCTACAAGATTACATATATTGATTATTTTACAAGCCACTACAATAACTTTCTCTTACTCTTGATCTTGTCAACTTAAACAAAGTTCATTAAGGGAAATAATGAATTTATATTCTTGTTTTTGACCGTTTTAATTATATTTATCAATTAAATTTATTATTTTAACCTTAAGAACTTAACCTCAAGAAAAAATTAAATTGATAAATGAAAGATTTAATCTTTCATTATATTGGTCTAACAGACAATATTTTGTCTTTATCACGATGGTTATTCATTCCTATTTCTAAGTTATACTGGAGTAATATCAATTGCGCAATATGGCCTGATACTAAAAAAAGTTATGGGTTGGAATATCTTACCATCTAACACATAGATGTCTGGCATTCCAGTGCTTGCTCTGATGTAGATTAATGAACTTATGTTCATAAAGTCTTTCAGCTAATAAAGAATTTATCATGAAGTATTATTCCAAAATCAATCAAGAAAATTCAACTAGAATTCCATTATAGTTGAATTTTCTTGATTGATTTTCTGACCTACACAACAGCACATAACAACATTGTTTCTGGACAACTCGTTTCATTTCCTCTTCAGTTCTCATATGTACTTGTGGTTTAAAATTTTTGTTTACTAAAATTTTTTCAAGCTTTATTTCTACAGTCCATTTCCTTGTTTTTTTCCTTCTTATTTATTTTATTTATCACTTTGGTTTGGTCTTTTTATACTTTAGTATATTTGTACAGCTTAGACCATTCCCTAATTTCTATTCAGTTTACTTATTTTCTATTTAAAATCTTTGCTAATAATACCCAATTGGTGTAAACTCAGAAACCCAATAAATCAACATGTTTGGTTATGTTGAACAAATGTCCTGTAGTAGGACTATTCTGGCATTTTTATAAAGCCCAACATTGATAACGGAGCCTAAAATTTATCGTTACTAGGATTTGGAAACACAGTCCTCTTAACTGTTTGACTTTATATTATTTATTAATGTCATTTGAAAAAATTAATAACCCACAATTCATGTTGTCAGGGATATATGAAGGATATTCCAATATATCTGCTTGATCTGTGCTCCACCTTGCATACGATTCAGTAGTGGTGGGTCTTACTACCGAATCCATAACCAATTTCTTGTTTATAAGACCAGTCAGAAGCAAATTTAGCCTAGGGCTTGGTGCAACTGGGATTGCTAAGGCCGTTGTTCCTAGAATTTTTGCTTTAACTTGCAGATGAGGTGGATTTTTTTGCAGTCAATGCATTTGTGTCGGAACCATCTCTTTATGTATCAAGTATCACAAGATATTTGTTCTTAAAAGTTTTCCTAATCCATTTCTTAAGAAAAATAATCAAAATATCCAAATATTTTCTTTATTAGTTTTTTTATATGTATATTTTTTGCTTTTATTAATAGAAATTCGAACATATTGAGCCTTATATGTATGTATATATTAGAACGTTTCATAAATTTTAAATACATACCCAACATAAAAAACTTTTGTTGTAATCCTAAAGCCTTTGAGCCAAAAAAAGGAAAAAAAACAACAGATGTAAAAGAGTAAAAGTGTTTCTTTCTAAAAACTTTTGGCTAAAGGCAGAAATAATTATTGAAATAAACAGCTGGAAGACATTCGTTATATATTTCACTTCAAAAAATATTGCTGTGTTTGATATTATTTGTACCTTTTTTTTCGTTCCAAGAGGTTGTTTTAAAGCATAAGTGATGATTGATGTCAAAATAAAATATAAAAAAATACATTACGATAAAGATTCTTGACCATTAAAGGGGCTCAATGTGAAAAAAGTGCTAGTGGCAGTATAATCCTAATTTATAAAACTTCCTTAACTTTTTTAATTGTTTAAGTAAGATATTAATAGCAAAGAGTTGTCCATATTTATAATTTAAAAGTAAAATTTCATAAGACACACATTAAGCTATATTTCTGATAATTCTCCTAATCGATTATAATGCTTAGATCATACCATTACGTATGAAATAAAATGTAATTGAAATGACTGTCTCTAGATTAGTTGCTGCACTGGGTCCGTTTGAGATAGTTTTCCATCACTTTATTCGAATGCTTCAACGTTAGAAGACTATTCGCGTAGACATGGCTTTTGACGTAGTCTTACGAAAAAATATTAACACATCCAGCCGCATGATCTGTGCGGCAAATCGACGTCGCTAAAACGTCAGCATTTGTATGGCATTGCAAATAATCAGCTGGCTTTACTAGTTGCGTAAATTGGATAGAGGTTCAAGTTCAAATGTATAATACGCCGTAAGATAGGGCCAATTGTAGAGAACGCGATGGAATCAACAAAATATGTATTATCTACCACACTTTCACAAAACTTTATGTATTTCTCAATCGAAATGTTTTTTTTACATGAAAACGAGAAAAAATGTCAATTTTAACACCGTGGGCTTGCTAATTGGCAAAATGAAATTTTTGTGCATGTTGTATCCACCTGGGCCAGTTTTATATTAATGCCAATGCAAAAACATGCAAAAATCTTTAACATTTATTGTAGAGTAAAAAAGCAAATGCAAATTCTCTGAGAACCAAACAGAATCAGCTTCAAAGTCGTATTTTTATGGTAAGGATGGAACAAAGTGGCCAAAATCACCACCAGCTATAAGAAAATTTGGTCCGCATAATATATTGAGAGATTCCGGATTACCAACTTGCACAGATGTTAGTCCATTAGATATATTCAACTGCTTTTTTACAAATAATATCAAAGAAATAATAATAATAATTGAGACAAATAGAAATGGGAAGAAATATTTCGAAGAAAAGAATAAACATTGGAATCCAATAACAATGTCGGAATTGGAGGCTTTTATAGTCATTTTGATATGCGGTGAAGCAACACATAATAACACAAAAGATGCCGCTTTGCTGTGGCAAACAAAAAATTTACCAATATTTCGTGCAACTGTCCCTTTGAAAAGATTTCGGCTACTTTAAAACTTATTCGGTTTGACGACAATCGAACTAGATCTTTTAGATCTCAAACGGATAAAGCAGCTCCAATAAGGGATATTTGTAATGAAAACATTACAGTTGATGAACAACTTTTTCCGTTTATAAGAAGAACGAAGTTCACTCAATACATCCCTTCCAAGCCAACAAGATACGGGAAAAAGGTCTGGTGGGCATGTGATGCTAAAACGCATTTTCCATTGGAGGGAAATATTTATACAGGTAGAGAGTCAGGTGAAGCACGAGCCGAAGTATAAGGAGAAAATCAATTAACGCACCTTGTTATGCGCTACAACATTGGATTTTTACAGAAATCTAGTAGAAATTTGGCCTGGGTTTGTCGGAACTTTAAGAAGCAATAAATGATACATTCTGTTGAAAATAAAAAAAAATCCAAAAAAAGAAGTTCTTTCCAGCGAATTTGGATTGCAATATGTTCTTATGTACCAAAGAAAAATAAAGCAGTTATTTTACTATATCCGGTACATAGTGACAAATCTGTATTTGGAATAAAAAGAAACCAGGGTCAGTTCTTCACTACAACGCAACAAAATCTGTTGTCGATGTTATGGACCAAATGCTTACGAAGTACACTAAAAAACAAATCCAAATGCCAAATTTGCAAGGTAAATGAAATGTTCTCAGCACTCAAAATGCGAGTATGTTTGTTTTAATTGTTTAAATTGAAACAAAAATATTTTTTTCTTTTTCATCTTATAATAGATTAACTTAATGAGTTATCTTAATGAATGTAATCCCATTATTTTTTTAAATAACATCTTTTTTTATTAATATATATCTGTTCTTACTAAGAACTACTAAACATAATGTTAATTTTCAGTTAAAATACAAGTGGTCCCAGCCAGGCCCAGGTGGCAGTTTGTGCCACATAAATTAGGTGGCTACTTAAAGGTTAAATATTTATATAAATATTTTAAAAATATTCTTTAATTACACCATTATAATAAATTTACTTGAAACATTTTAACAGTTTTAGAAACAAAATAAAGGCACACATACAATTTTATTAGAAACTAAAATCATTTTTCCTAATCCTTACGTTATTTAATAGAAACTCTTTGGGTAAGAAAACTTAACATATATAAACCAAGTAAAATATTTTTTCACAGAAGAGTATGTTAAAAAGCAGCCGCCTAAAAAGTGTTCAAAAGCGGACAAAAAATCACTGATGCTAGTTGTGTGGTGACCAACGAAAACAGCACTATTTTATTCTACTATTGTAATAATTGGCCTCTCATTTCTTCCTCTTTAATGAAAAAACAATAATTAAAAAATTAATTCAGAAACTTGCATATATAGTAATTCGCATGGAGCCAAAGTTTTTTGGTTTTTCATTTTTAATATTAATTTTACCTTAAAGGCCGATCAATTTGTTCGATAACATGTAAAAATTCTTAGATGTTAGAGGAAAAATTAAGATTTTCGGGATTCATATTAATTATTTTTGCTTTACATGCAAAAGTATAAGTCGAATGGACTTACTAAAGGAAGTTTTGTGGGAAGAGTTAATTTTTTATTATTTTACATCTCTGTACAGGAATAATTGGTTTTCTCCTTATTTTCAATTGATTTCTCGACTTTGTTCTAAGTGTTGACTCAGGCTTCTCTTCCACTACAACATATTTTGCGAAAAAATATTTTAAATAAATATTAATATTTAACGACTTACCGTATTCTGTGTCTAACAAAAATATTATCATCTGTTAGAAAAATATTCTCATTGTTAACAAAAAACTTCAAACAAAGTTGACAAGCACGACTAAAATTAAACATTATGGAAAGTTTTTTTATAATGTTTCAACGCTCCCGTAAACATGAATACCATCACCCCAGTTCCTTTTGACAATTAGTCAAAAAGTAACCATTCTAAACTCTGAGCTGCAAAAAAAATTTTCAAAACGTTAACAATAGTTTTTGTACGGCTTTTCTCGACCAAAAAGTTTCATGTAAATACAATTCTGTATGATGAACAATACTTTGTCTGGCAGAACAAAAAACTCAAAATATAACAAACAAAAATTAAAATAAAAGTACTAAAGAGAGGAACTGCGCACAGTTTTATTTGGCTAGAATTGAGTTTCAAAAAAATTTTAAGTTAGTGTTTGGTTTTTTGTTCTTGACTAAACTCTAGAATTGTTAGAGAGAATGATTTTTATTCATATATGTGTGCACTTAGTAAGTAAATAATATTTTGCAAAATGTTGCAACAACACATATTCACCCTTGGTTGCACATGGTTGCACCAGAAGTGGTGACAGAGTAGTGGCAGCAAAAAAAAAGTTAAGTAAACGAGATGTATTGTATTTAAAATTGTTTATAGTCAAAGCTTTTGTCATTGGAGTTTTGTTTAGCATGAAATATTGCGTCAGTATTTTTATTTTGTTACACACACTCTACTGTATGAACGATGTAATTTGTTTAGACAATTTTTATATTTGTTCCCACAAAAGTTACAAAATTCCTGTGAAAGCTGAAAATTTGCGATACCGATTCACTTTTGCACACAAAAAGGGAAACAGCACCTGCTAAAAAATGTTAAATAAAAATTTTGATTGGAATAATAGCAACATTAAGGGAGGGATGAAGTTATACTGATGAACTCTTTAATAATGGAAAAAAGCAGCGTTATTATCGTTTTTGAGGGTTAAATACAGGTGTTAATTTTACGGCTGGTGAGTCTTTGTCATTAAAGCAGTCCTCATTTTAGACTAGTTGTATAGAGAGTTCTTCTTAACACATACAATCACATTTGACCAATATTGATAATTTTTTCAGGTGATACCCATAATTTAAATGACAACAAGGAATCATGCAATATTAATAATATTTGGAGAATTTAAAACTTTTCGTGAGGAATATACGCTCTGGTTTTATTTTAATTAATAATCTTAATTTATTTTTTAAGCTTAAGGTAATATTTTTCCATTTGTATAAAATAAACAAATATCCTGAAGACGGTACTAGATGAGTACCGAAATATCGATAAAAATTAAAATAGAAATTAAAATAATTTTAGCAAGAACTTTAGCTTAAATAATTAAATGTTACTAATATTTTATATAAAGAAGTTTGTATATTAAGATGTTCAGAAATTTGTCACTGAAGTATGCCAAATGCGCTAAACGGGCTTGGTTACAATCAGGTACGGGAATATCTTATAGCGTGGATTAATATATATTATACCATTTATCACGATAAAGTAATTAAGTTAACGACATATAGACTTATACCATAGATTTCATATCTAGATCCTTGCTACTCAACCAAGCATAACTGATCTTGATTACAATTAGACACACAGAACATGTAGGAAAAAATTCCTACCATGTTAACGGACTTGATTTAACCTCTTATGGACTAGTGCCATAATTCTAGTATTTAGAAGTCACGCGTAAGTCAGAGATCGCATTTGAATGAAATTTGGTATATAGATAGACTTTTGACAATTGAAATACCTTAAATCACAGCAAAGAAATCAGCTTGTCAATGTATGGATTAATGCCTTAATTCTTATATTTATATGTTTGCTTCTTAATCACGCATAAGCCGCTGAACCAACGTGCATGAATATTTATCCATAGAAAACTTAGCGTAACCTATTATACACTAAATAAATCTTATGAAGCTCTAGAGTACAAAAAAGTATTCACTAGCACTCAGTGTTAAAAATTGGAAGGCAGCATTCTGCTGAAGATGACATTGACTGGAATAATTTACAATCATTTATAAAATTTATTATTGAATATTTCATACTGAACTTACAACAGGAAAAAGGTTGGGTTTCCTTTCATAGTAAAAAGAATTAATTGAAATATTAATGATCATGACCTTAATTAAATTTAAGTCCGGAAAAATTAAAGAATTATAAAGAAAATGGCAAGACAATGAGGTGCTAAGAACAAATCGACTTTAAGCTGTCATTTCTAAAGAGTTATTTCTCTGATTAGAAATATAAAATTGATTAAATAGCAATTTCTTGGTATCTTCCCTAAATAAAATTTCTTAGGGAACAATGAACAAATAAAGGCAAATAAAGGGCAACATAAAAATATCATCTTCAAAACTAAATTCTTATTTGCTTCTAAGAAGAGAAATTCTAAAAAAGCATAAATTGCAATTTCTTGTAAAATTTTGATTTAAATTTTTGGAATTTGCGATAAAATTTTTGCGTTTGAACTCCCTTTCTTTGTTTTGGATTAAACACTAAACGTCGAAAGAAACTCAAACCATTTCTCGTTATTGTGAAACTGTCTACAAATCATTACTGGTAGAAGCATGCATTTTGTTATTGCTGCTGTGGCATGCTACTTTTAGATATTTTTCGTTGCATAGTTTTCATGTAAAAATTCTAATTAGTTTCTTGTTATGAAAGGATGAAAGGTTTCTTGCTGTTTGCAAAACTTCCATAAATTTTTTTTGTAATTTGCATATATTATACATAATTTTTTTCTGAGAAAATTTTAATTTGTAAAGGATAGAGGAAAGTATTGCATTTTTATGTTGCTCTTACCTTTTTTATTATAAATCGTGCAGCATTCGACTGATGGCGAGTCAGTTTGCATAAAATGGAATTATGATGAAATTTGAAAATAAGGTAAAATAGTGTTGTTCTTTAAGGTTCTAGGGGGCAAGAGTTATACTGGAATGAGCAATGGATTTCCTACGCCGATGGAAATAGTGTTGAATGACATTTTCAAAGCTTCGCATTAATATGCATTGATTACGCATACAAAACAATTGCAATATTTCGCTTATCAACGGAGATTTGCACGATTTAAAACTTTTAAATTATTTAAAAATAATAATAATAACAATAAAATAAAACAGTAACAAATCTAAAACATGTGTAAAAGGAATAACCATTGTTTAAACTGTTATTGTTTTATATAATGAAAGTTAGACTAATAGTCATGATATCAAATAAGGACTATTACATTTAAAATACTGCCAATTGGATATGTTCAACCTTAGAATTTGCGCTAGATGCTAAAGATCTTAAGCCTTGAGACAGTCTCAGATAACCTTACACTTGAACAATGTTCCAGCCTACAAAGCGCCTGAGAAGCCCATCATAGACTAAAAAGTAGTCGATGTTAACAAAGAGATCCCAGCTTTAACAAGAGCTCTATATTTAAGAATTTTTTTTTATATGGCATATTGGGTTGGGTTCATATTTAGACCATAGAATGCGATGGAATTGAGTAAAATTAAACACTTGATGAACTAAAAATACTCAATATGTTATTTATATTTTTTTGCTCGAGTTATAAAATCGCAAAGAAAAAAAAATAAAGTTTTGAAACGATTTTTGTAATTTAAGGAGAGAATAAAATTATTAAAATAATTTTTCCAAAAGCCCAAAAGCCTTAAAAATTATTGTTATAATCACATTTTTTCTCTATTACCATAAAAAAGTTTATTGGTATTAAATGTAAAAAATCCTTCCATGGCCTTTTTTTTATCTGCCAAACAAAACAAATTATGAATCACAAACGGTCAATGTATTTCACTTTTAACACACTTTAAATACCCTTCGGGGGACACCTAAATGTTACTTAAGTGTCACTTAGAGTTTTTATAAAAAACAAACTGTTTTGTTTAAATTGAATTAACAGACGAATGTTAGTTATATAAAAAAACATATAATGGTCATTACTCTTGAAGATTTTCTTAACTTTTGGGAATTATTGTTTCGCCATTTTTGGCTCAGAAAAATGTTATTGTGTCTGCAATGTTTCCAAAAGAAACGTTGTCGTTTATGCGTATGTAATTTTGAATGCATGAAACTGTTGCAAGTGTAGGTTGCAAACAAGAGGGACTTTCAAAAAAAAAGGTTAACTGAAAGAATTTATTATGAAATAAGATAATATATTCATTATATTTTTGACTATGTTTCATATTTATTGAACTTTAAGCCAAGGTTTTGAATTTCAATTAAAACTAAAAACAATTCTTCGGTGACAGTTTTCTAAAGCATTGCAATACAATAATTTGATCATAAGTACTTGTATGTTAACAGAATTTGAATGTTATGGACATATTGACTTGCTGTGCTCTGCCCTAAAAGAGCGTGGTACACCATTGTACCATTTGTGCTATTATGGGTCATAAACATTATCAGCTGCCCTGTAAAACATACACTAGGTTAAAGAACAATCTAAAGGAAAAATTCATTAAATTAAATTTTTGTAATCGGTATACTTATTTTGGTGTATATGCGAGTTGTCAAGACCGGTGGTATATATTGGTGGCATCTTTATACATACTTATAAAAAAACTATGGTATAAATGGAAGGATTTGTTTGTAAACGCATCACTGTGCTACATAACCAAAATAAAATTAAAATTAATAAAAGTAATTAAAATTAATAAATAAAATTTATGAACTATATAAAAATTTAATAAAAATTTATTCGGAAAAAAAATTGTTATTACATTTAAATTTCTAAATAAACGGTGGATACGTTCCTTAGAAAACCGAGCAAAACTCTTAAAAACGTTACTTTTGAATGTAAAGCAGTAAACCAATATAAGAATATTAACCCATTAATGGTAAAATATATTAGCCACCAAGTTACACCATCAAGGCTACAGGGTAAAAGTTCCTTTTGTGATTTACAATCGAATAAAATTGCAAAAGAATTGAAGTTTTAACATTTGTGACTTACAAAAAAAAGCCTTAAAATCATTTGGAGCTTAGCCGATTTTCTTAAAAAAAGATGCAGGTAAATAAAAAAGAAAAACAATATATATCAAGGAAAACTATTAAACTAATTGGCTCATTTTCATGCCAAAACAAATTGTTGAAACTAAAGAATATTTGTGTCTCTATATGAGCCACTCTTAACGAAAGGGTTAAAACTTCTGAATTTTATATAAAGAAATTTACATTGCTATTTATTTATTTATTCAGATGAATTTCACAGGATCAATTAAAAGTTATATTGAATATTTCATTTAGCGAATATAGTAAGAGAGACTTTTATGCATTTTCATTGAAGCAGACTAGTGCTATATGCGGAACCTAACACGCAACTTTCGCACTGATCTCACAATTATCAAAAGATCAAAAAAATCGTGATATTTGAGTTGAGGATTTAGATGAGCATTTACTCTGCAATTAGTGATTTAAAGCAAGTGCTTCTAAAATGAAACATTTTAACATCAAATCATTTTCAATTGAAAATCCTATGTGATTTTTTTTTGGTATTTGTATATGAAAGAATTTTCTACTGTGTTTCCGTTTAATAACATAAATTTATTTTATCAAGTTTCAATTTCAAACAAATAACGATAAATGATTTCCGGTGTCCTCATTTTTATGGCACTGTTTTTATTGCTATTTATTTTAGTTCTTTTATTCATTAAGTGTTCAACAATATTTGTTATTAATTTATTTATTATATGATTGATTGGTTGCAGTTGGAGGCAACGAGTTGAAAAAATTTAAAAAATATAATAGATTTCTTTTTATAAAAAGTTATAAAAATGCTACAGGACCTGTTTCTGTTAATTACATAAAATTTGTTTATTTCAAAAGCAATATGTTATTATTTCATCAGTTGTAATTAATGAAATTTTTAAATAAATTTTTAAAATTTTGAAATTTATATGGCCAGTCTTTGACTGTCTATTTTAATACGTATTTATTTAATTTTCATTTAAATTCAGGTTGTACTTAAGTACAGTCTCAGCTTATCAGTTATAAATGGAAACTCTTACTTTAGTGGCAAAAAATTTTGAAAAAGACAATCGTAATTTAGGTACAGAGTAAAATTCACAAAAGAAACATATAAAAAAGCGAAAAAGCTTGAATAAAATATTTTTATTATAATATTATTTATAAAGTTTAGTTGCATACTAAAGTTTATTTGAGTGAAATAGAAAAAAATATTTTCGTGGTCAATGTATGTTTGTCAAATTATTACAATTATATGGCCAATAGCTTAATTAACTTCAGTAGACTTTAAATGTGCTTTATTGGATACTTAGATGATATTTAAGTATCGCACAGACTTGTACTGAAAAATTTAATTTGGTATTTAAATGGAACTGTAAGTTAAAGTATATTTAAATACAAAGTCAAAAGTAGGCCAGCGAGGGATTAAGCTTTATTTATCCAGGATTTTTTATGAAAATATGGGAGACATATTCCGGTTTTATCCAGTTTATTCTCTTGTGTTTCAACTTTTAAATTATCTCAACTTTTTCATTAGTAAATTCTAAATTTTGTTTTAATTTTGAATTATTCTTTAAATTGCATTTAGTTTTGAATCATTTGTGATTTGAATATATATATAAAAGTAAAAATAAAAAAAAAATATTTTATTTTATTTTCTTTTTGTTAATTTAATATGTCTTTTATCGTTTAACAATTTTGTTAAAAAATAATCGATATTTCGATACTCATTGAGTATCATCTTCAGGACTACAATGAGTATCGAAATGTCGATTATTTTTCAATAAAATTGTTAAACGATAAAAGACCTCAAGCTTAAATATTAAATTAACCAAATTATTATAAAAAGGACAAAAAATATAGGTACATTATTATTATTTTTTTAATTTCTATTTTATGGGTATATTTTGCATAAATAAAACTTTGAAAATTATTTCACTGATTAAGCAATGAAAAGGGAGTGCACAATAAGCCTTCACTGGCTTAAATGTATGTGGTATGACATGCGCTATCACACCCCTCCAATCAACCTAACCTAACTTAACCAAAGCAATGAAAACATACAATCAAGTAAAACAACCAAGAAAAGTTTTAAGGATCTCATATAATTTCAATTATATTTTGATATAAAATGCTGTTAATTGCACTTCCAGATAAGTGCAAAAGATTGAAGAATTGGCTGCCTTATTGGCCCACCCGCGTATCACGCTTAACAAATTATTATTTTAAATAAAATGGTGACTAAAACTTTTAGAAACGTATGATAAAATAATATTCTTCAAAAAAATTTCTGAACTAAATTAATTACATTAACTATTAAATTAGTGGGATGTATGTATTTAAATTTAAGTCTTTAACTGTATATTAATTCATGTTGTAAAAACTGTAATTTCCTAGGAAATGCGTTAGTATGCAAATTAGATTATTTTGTTGACAAAAGAGGACTTATTTTTGATTTTTTCTTGAACAAAAAATTAAAAAATAAATTCTAGTTCACAGTCTAGTCACGCACTAAACGCCTACCTGTTCGCAGAAAATCACTCTTGAAAACACGTTCTATTAACGCAAACTACGTGTCATTTTAAAAAACATTACAAGCAAAATGAAGAAGAAAAATCATTTGATTATTTATTTTTTAATTAATAAGGCTTACGCATTAGAGGGGAAACTTTACACAGATATTTATTTAAGAGTTTTTGCTATTAAACATATTTTAATAATTTATTCATTAAAGACTTATTTTGAAGCAGTGATTTTATTTATTTACTTAAATTAAGTCTATGGACAAATTCCTTACAGACTATTAACACAATAATACACAAAATAAAAATAAATATCTCCAAAATAAAGATTACGAATTTAAAAATAATATTACATTGCGTATAATAACTTTAAAGTTCAGTGAAAAGTCTATAAAATTATACATTTCATTGAAGCAACTGCATTATTTCCTAAGCGGATCAGATATAACAAAGTTAGAACGACATGTTCTGATATTTAGTGGCTTTTTAAGGTTGGTAAATTAAGTTCGGCTAGTCTTGTTGAGTACGATGGTAGTACCACACGGCCTCTATAAACGTTTCTTAAACAGAAAATTAGAAATTGTTTTTGAACAGACTCCATACGATTACAATTTATATTATAATGCAACCGTATTCCAAAATCGGTCTTACGAGCGAAGTAAAAAGATTTAAAAAGTTATATGTTGGACAAAGCTTAGTTTTGCATCTAACAATATTTCTAAGTCCATGATTATATCAACCGATTGTAAATTACATCCACCAAGAATGTAATGCTTAATAGTCTATAGATTTGTAAATATTAAATTTGAAATTAAGCGATTTAAGTAGAAAAATGTCTAGTTCTCTTAATCTATATATATAAAATAGGATGTGTGTATGTATGTGTATGTATGTATGAATGTATATATGTATGTATGTATGTAACGTAATGGCTCCAAAACGGCTGGGCCGATTTTGACGAAATTTTCAAGGAACCTTCAGAATACTCGGGCGGGTGACACTGTGAAGTCTGATTTTTGATTTTCGGTTTGTGGGCGGAGGGGCGTGGCAAAATCCAATTTTCATATTGCACCACCAATGACATACATATTATTATTTTTTGTGCTTTTTTTATTTTATTTTACTTTTTTTGTACATACATACATACATACATACATACATACATACATACATACATACATACATACATACACACATCCTCTTTTATATATATAGATTATATTTGATTAAATGGTATTTTGCGAACAAAATTTCTTCAGTGGTGAAGCTCAGTTGTTACGTCAAGAAGCATAGTTGAAGCATATGGGGCTCGAAAAACCCAAACGTGATTGTGGAAAAGATATTGGTGCACATTATGGTTCAAAGAATAAAGTGGCATTTTCATTTTACAACATTTATAAATTTATTTATGAATATTTTTCATCTAAAAATAATGATCTGAAGTAATTAAATGGTAGTAATCTCAAAATAATTTTAGCATATTTTGCTGCTGATTTTTTCAAACTAAAAACGATTACAAAAATTTGTATTGTGATTGAATCGTCCTGGGCCCATTACTTAATTTTCTTAAGAAAAAATTTTACATTCAGGTGCGTCCGGTCTAAAAAAAATTAAATGCTCTTCTTTAATTAAAAAATAATAAAATATGGGATAGTATACCAAATTGTACAAGGCATATTTAGCCCTAACTTCAATCTACTAAGCAACTTAAATTATATCTCCTCTTCAATTTTTATGGACAATTCGTGACAAATCAGGTGACATTGGATGTATGAATGTACTCGTGTATTAAAAGTATTTAAGGTTGAGATATAGCAAAACACAATATGAAAACAAATACGTTTTTGTTTGAAATGAATTATAATCCTACTATTACACATATCGCAAACATCTCGAATAGAACTTTATTATATATTTGAACGTCAAAAAGTTGTTTCAGCTTACCTTAATACGTGATGTAAACAAACAAATGAAGGCCTAAAATAAAAAAATTAAATTATTAATTTAGATGATAAGCTTAAATTTTATATAAGAATTTCTCTACAGATAGTAGGAAAAGTTTTTTTTTATGGAAAAAATGCATATTCACAACTCTTTCGCATTATATTTAATAACACTGGACTTGCAGGATGAAGTATTTCATAAAACTGGTTGGTAAAAATTTTTTTATTTGTCAATATTTGGTGTAATGAATAAAAATAAATAAGAGGCTCTCAAATATGCTCTTAAATTTATTGCTTTGCCAGGATTTGTACTCCAAACCATTCCCCATTATATACATTATATTTTTATCATCTTTAAATTAAGGCACATTGTCTATTATTTTCTACGTTTTCATGGTGTTGTGTTTTTAAAACAAAAGAAATGAGAAATTAATATAAAATTAAGCCTGATGGAATTTCGAGTTTACTTCATATAGAATTTGAAATTAATAATAATTATCTTTGCCATTAAATTTCACATCTATTGATATGCTTTCTGAAAAATTTAAGCAACTACAATAAATTTTCTGCATTTAATAACTTTAGCCGATGGAGCATTATTTTCAGCAAACTAACAACAAACTGATGTAAAGAAGATTAACCTTAAAAAAGCATGTGACAATATCAATCCCAACTTAAAAATAAGCCACTTAGTGGGATTTTCAAATAAAGTTTTTAATTTTATTTCCTCCTGGACCATTTCTTTTCTCTATATTATATATATATATATATATATATATATATCGCTCCTTTATTGCAACGTAGTCATATTTCAAAAAAAATCAAACTTGGCAAAGTGCGATTAAAGATTTGAAGATGTTGGTTCAATGAACTGATTATATAAAATATAGTTATGTAGACACAATTTTCTTACAAAAAGTCTTCTCTAACTGTAAAAAATACCGAATTTGAAAAAAACTCGAATTTGTTGCACTTTTCAATCGATAGAAAAAAATGGTTTTGCGATGTGACACTAAACCAACAAAAACAAATATTGTTGGTCGTATTTAAAAATACATATGCCTATGTGGCAAATGAAACAACGGTTTTATGTTGAGTAATTTTGTAACAGCGTCGTAACTTATAGTTTAAAAATCCAAACTACCATAATAAGCACACAAATTTCTTCAATGTTATGCGCAATATTTTTTGTTTTTTTTTTATTAATTCACTTGAAACATTGATTTGTTCATACGAATATTAAGATAACTTAAGAAAAAAATAAAACACATTTTTCATTTACTAAACTACTTAAAACATATCTCAATATAACTTTAAACAAAATTAAATTATCTTTTAATTTTTAAAATTTTTCACAGTTTTTCAAAAAAAGGTTTATAAAATGATGGTATCAAGTTTTTATTAATTAAATCCATTAGATCAGCCTTTTTCTTTTCAGAAATTCCCAGCTTTGACTGATATGCACGCTCTAGTTGAGCATTATGAGGATAATTCTTTTTGTTCATTATTCTGGCCTCTTGGAAAACATTTTCTGAATAAGACAGTTTGTAAAAAACTGATTTTGTTTCGCCTGCTATGACTTTCAAAATTTTAACATCGGAAAGCTTGAACTGCTTAGAGATGGTTAGTTGGAAAGCCGGTGAAATTGATTTTATATCCAAAATGTCTTCATAGCACAATTCAATTACATGATATGGATCACCTTTCTTTTTTGCTGACCTGATAATGGAGACAAAAGCTTCAGGCGTATATATGGGGCCACTTTTCAGCATCCGCTTAACTTCTCTTTCAATTAATGAATGTGCACTATCGCCTTCATTTTGGGTGTGACCTTTAATAAGATACTTGTGGGTAATAGAGTTCAATCCATACTTTTGAACCGCATAAAAATATAATGCAAGCATGTATTTATTTTTCTGTTGTCCAGCACAATTATCTGAATAAAAGACAACATCTGAGCCTTTTGGGTAACCTTTTAGGTAACGAAGTATGCATGTTCCCAATTCTGTTACACCTCGATTACCGTTAGACTCATCCCAGACAAAACAAGTGCACTTATTGGTTTTCAAATCGTAAATTGTGAAATTGTAGACGTTTAATTTAGATTTATAGTAGAATGCAGATGTATTACCTTTTGGTAATGGTATCACTGCCTGCAGATCGTATACATTGACGAAACCTTCGAAATTATACTTATCGTTATGTTTTTCTTCTCTGCTTAGCTGTTTTTCCTCTAAGTGCTGGTCAAAACGCGTTTTCAAATAGTTTTTTTGTTCGTCATTGCTATTTTGATATGCAGTACACAGTTCACACAAGTCTTTCTTGGGCGAAAAAAAAGAAATGTTGAAATCTTCAGTGAAAATTTTGTAAAAAGTGTGGTAAGATGCATATTGTTCTTTTTGTTGTTCACAGGTCTGGACGTAATACTTATATATGCTTGAAATAGTAGCACCTCCCTCAATATAACGCTTGGAAGTTTTTGCTCTCGTATAATGGCTTTCCACCTGAGGTATGTTTTCAATAAATGATTTTATACGTTGCTTAATAGCCGAATTCACTGATGAGTGGTTGCTATGTTTACCACGTTTATCAGGTTGCATTAAAGAACCGGCTAATTTGTCACATTTTTCAACCACTGTGCGAATCACTCGATCATTTATACCTAAAGTATTTATAAAAAATACTTTACAAACACGTATGTCCTCATTATTTTTCTTAAAGTAAAAAGCATTATTAAGTTTTCTTGGCGGTCTTATTCCACCAACACGAAGGTATCGATATTTTGGTTCAACAGCCAACATGGAACGAGAAATAAACTCTCTCTGTTTTTCTAAACTCGCCAATTTCCAATACGAAGAAAACATTTGCTTTCGTTCTTCCTCGGCAAAACTTTCGGTGCATTTTAGCTTACAAGTTTCTTTGCATGTTGGCTTCATTTCTTTTTTTGGGCATATTCGTCCTGTGCGAGACCGGTATTCTTGACCACTATTTCTTGCCTTCTTCATTCTTGCACGGTACCAGTTGTCAGCATTTCTTTTACGTTTTAATGTGTGCTTGGGACTTTCTGTAATTCCAACCGGAAGAACTTCGCTGCCTGCATCAACTCCTTCAGCAAGCAAATTTTCCATTTGAATATCCATCATTTCAGAATGATCTTCCATATTAAAAAAACCGGTCTTTCAACACTTTATATCAACAACTTTCAAATAATATTTAAAAAATTTATTTTTCATTTTAATAAATTTAAATAATTATTGTAATAATTTTGAATTTTTGATAAACAATTTAATAATTTAATATGTATATTTCACACAAAAAGTTATTAATATTATGCTCACCAAAAGGGAATAAAACAAAAAAAATATTTGTAAAAACGGTTGAAATCACAATAAAACCTACGTATTTGCTCTGCATCTAAAATATTTCTAACAACAGCGTCACAATTTCAATTAGTGCACAGATAAAAAAAGAGACCAAACAGTTATTTTATTTGCTACAAAGCCACAAGTAGAGAAAAGACAAAGAGAAAGGGATATTTTAGTGTTACATCGTCACATTGTTAATAACAACACATAAGAAAAGCAATCATATTGTATCAAAAGCGACATAAGAGCAATTAATGCTCTGTAAAAAACACACTTGTTGTTTTTATTGGATTTTTTATTGCAGACACAACGTCGCTAAGAGAAATAATGCACCGTTACTTTTAAGCTGATAGTGTTTTAATAAGAAGCATCATGACATACCACAAGTTATGTCTTTATGACACGTAAATAATGTGTAATTTATGAAAGGTCATATAGACACTTTTTGCTTTAACTTGGGTTCAGCTTAAGATATAATGCTAATTTTTTTTTACATATACAGAAGTTATGAAGGAACATTTTTTTTTAAGTAACTTAAAAATTTGGATTTTTCGAGATATGACTACGTTCCAATAAAGGAGCGATATATATATATATATATATATATATATATATATATATATATATATATATATATATATATATATATATATATATATATATATATATATATACTTATAACATAAAAGTTGTTTTGAATTTCAACCATCAAGGCGATCGTATTCTTTTATAGTATGATGATGACTTTGCCCCTAAAGAGAAATTTTCTCGTAGATCTCATATAGGCGCGGACTACTTTCTATGTGATCATTTTCTTAATTAATTTAATTCTGTTTTAGATGTTGAGATCTGATGAAATTTAGCATACATATACATTCAAACGAAATATAAGGTCAGCCATATGGCGTGGTAAGTATAGATATTCCACTAAAGACTTTTTGTTATTCGACACTAAATTTTTAAAGATGACTTTTGTTGAAAAAAATCTTTAAATTTATACTAAGTTCTGTCTTCTTGTATATAAATGAAATACGTATTCAATTGAATGTAAAATACGGCACTTATTATACCTTTTCTCTATTAATTCTTCCATTAAAAAATTCACGCAATTTTATGTTAATTTATGTCAATAAAAACTTTTCATTTTTTAAACATTCATATAATTTATTTTTATTTGTTTATTTATTTGCTTCATTTTTTTGTACAAAATTTTAGCTTATAAAAATTGATAAGATTTTTTTTGTTACACAAACAACTGTGACCAAAAACTTGCAATAAAAAAGTTGAAAGTTTTCTTAAATAAAATATGTACTTATTTTTTATTGTGAACGAGAAATATGCAAAACACGAGTGCGGACCAATAAATTTGTGAATTATTTAAATTTCCGCCTCTTAAATAAGATGGCATTAATGATCATCTCTTATCAAAATTTGAACAGGCTACCGCGTGGTTTGAGGAGATATTGAAAAAAATGAATTTCTTGTGCTCACTAAGCATTATTTTTATGTAAAGAACTATGACCAAAACCAAGGCTGAGCTTGATAAATATTCGTACTATGAGAATTCTGAGCCATCAATTTGAATGACACAAAAGTTATTTAATGAAGTTCGTTGTGACCGTACAGGCACGAAACTTGCCGGACGTTGAGGTTTCTAAACAAGAAGTAATTGGAAAAATTTAAGATATGGTGTTGACCGATCGAAAATTTAAACTGCAATACATTGTGAAAGTCATAGGCATATCATTTGGCTCAGTAGTTTTAATTTCAATGATCACTTAGGTATGATAAAGCTTTCCGCAATATCGATGCGGCGTTAGCTCACAATCGGCCACAAATGGAATCGTTTGAAAACTTCGCAGTAGTTCTTAGCGTTGTTTGGATATATGGACGAGTTTTTGCGCTGTTTCATAGCCGCAGAAAAAATGTGGACCCACCACAATATACCAGAGACAAAACATCAGTCAAAAAAATCATGGCGACCGTTTTTTGTGAATTCACGTGTTATAATTCACATTCACTAAGCAAAAAATGGTAAAACAATCAATTATAAATATTCAAATATTATTGTTTCTTAATCGTTCATATTAAATGGTTAAAAAAATTATTTGTATATGCAAGTACACAAAAATATTAGAAAAATTAGGTTAAGAGAAATTTTGTAGATACAGGATTTAATACGAACAGACGCATGAAGAAATTTCAAGGGTTTTTGTGTGGTAGTCGCTAGAGGAACTGCTACGGTAAAACTTCTTTTGTCATTGCGTGAGTGTGCAGGTGGGCAAATCTGATTGAACAGTTAGAATTTGTTTTTCCAGACGCCCAAAGTTTAAAGCTCAATAAAAATGTATAGGATCTCGTTATTCACTTAAGCATCACAATGCACGTAATAGCTACCAATTGTACTCACTATTTAGCAGGCTGACCACCAAACCATAATATTTGTACTATTGTAAAAGCTCCAGAGGCACAAATTAAACATAAAAAATGTATTTCATGCTCACCAAATCTTGTAAAGATTTTTAATAACAATAATAATTTGTGGCTCACGTAAGACACGTGAGAGATTTATATTTCAAGTACCTGTCGTATTTATTTGGAAAGCATATGGATAAATTTTGTTATTATTAAACTATAATCAAACTTTATAATTGGTGATAAGTTAAAAATCAGTTAATCGAGACAATGTGAGATACATCCCGTAAATATTTGTTGCTCAGTTTATGCGGCTCTTAAGAATGTTGTAAAAGATTTTAAGCGGCAACTATCATTTGATGTTTGTTTTTAAATAACAAATCACAACATAATTTCAACTACTAAATTTTGCGATATACCATATTCCGTACATATATTTAAAAGAGCGAATCAGCTAACAAGAGGTTGCTTTACATTCGATACTGCAAGTTCATACAAAGCAGTAATAGTTAATATTTTAAAACTCATTTAATATATTACATTTGATTTTACGGACCCATTTTTATCTTGTAAAAAAAATTCTATATAAAAACGTAAACGTGTTTTTCTTTAATAAAAATAATAAACAAAATTACAAAAACAGTACTTATAATAAAAACAAACAAAAGGAAATGACAAAACTATTATGGCAGCGGAAACACGAATGTACACATTTAACGGAAACAAGGTGAACATTGAACGATATGAATAAGTATATTTTTATATAAAAATTAAAAAAAAAACATAAAAACCGATACAAATATAACAAATTCATGAAAAGTTTAAGTTTAAAGAAAAAATAGAAAAGAGAAAAGCACAAGTCATAACATAAGATATTGCATTTACTTTGGTATATGAAACGAAAGTTTAACTCACTTCTAAAAAGAAAATTACTAAATTTCCTGTATTTAAATAACAAATTATGAAACTTGTTATATTAAGTGAAATCATACAATAAATTTTAATCAAATCAAATCTTGAACCAATTTAATAAGACTTGATTAAATTGTATATAATTAGAAATCCCATCATATTTTGTAAACATTCTACATTTTATACTTCTTTTACTACGACCATATGGAACTCAAAGTTTTTGTTTTTCTATTTACTGGACGGAAAGAATTATACCATATTATATTAGAGTTATAATATATTATATTATACTATAGTAAAAAATTAGTCCCTAATCAACCTAATTATTTTTAATATAGTTATGATTTGATATGTACAAAAAGTGAGTACTTATAAAAGGATAAAATAGAGATATAATTTTATTGCAATGAACATTTTTAACAAAAAATGAGAAAAATTTTCAAATGATAATAAAAATTATTTATTTTTTAAAATATATATGATTTTTATAAACGAACGTTGGGTCTTTTTATATTAAAAATAATTTATTCAATATTTCGACGCCCAAAGATCCGTTTATAAAAATCATATATATTAAAACAAAAAGGTCCAAAAAATAGTATTAATTATTTTTTAAAATTAGTTTTTTACATAAAAAATAACCATATACGGACACCACTACGTGATAAAAGACTAAAAAAGACCCGTGTCTCCCAATTTTTCCCAAAGTAATGCACTTTTTTTTATGGGCCGCCAAAAATTTGGGGCCTCGGTATCATTTTCGCAAAAAAGTGATCATTTTCTCGGGGCTCATATCTTGCAAACCGTTCCGAATTTCGATTTACTCTCTGAAGCAAACTTGTAGCTCTTGTCATAAAGAACAAAAATTGCGAATATATAAAATCAAAAAAACTTCACCTTCCAGATAAAAATCGCAAAAAACTAAAACAAATTCGATTTTTTTTACCTTTTTCTCTTGTTCAGGTCCATAGGTAGCAAGCCGTTCAAAATTCAAGGAAACAATCAACTACAAAAATTTACCTAAGATCTCAATAAACAAATTTCTACAACATATAAATTTCCTGGGAATAATTCTTAACACCGTTTAGGTAGCGCTTAGGTAGCCGCAAAAGTGAAAAAAGTGACGCGGTGAAAGTTATATAAAGAATTATTCCCAAATCTTTGGCGACCCATAAAAAAAGTGCATGACTTTGGGAAAAATTGGGAGACACGGGTCTTTTTTTTAGTCTTTTATCACGTAGTGGTGTCCGTATATGGTTATTTTGCCACGACTTAAAAAATTACACACAGTGTTATCAGGCATACATATTTGTGTGATATGCTTCTACTATATTTATTATTATGATTCTCTATATGGCAATTTAATATTTCTTTTATTAGTGCGTCAATAGTTGTGGTAAAAAGTTGGCCTACCGTTTGTATTTTGAATTGTGTCTTTGCTCTCAAGGAAGAGAAAAGATTTTTAAAATTATATATGTAAGAAATTTTCTTATAGTATTGTTGAAATAATCATACTAAACTCCATAAAAGTATTGATACCAAACCATATACTAAATTTCTCAAGGTAAAAAATAAATTTTGAAATACTATTTTAGTGAGACTATTTACATAATAGTCATTTATTAATTAAATTAATATTTTTTCGTTATATAATTAACCAATAGATATCTTGCAAGCTTAAGTTCCTAAGAAATTACTTAACAAATTTAACAAATACAAAATGCAAAGCTACTTGGCTTGTCCTGCAGAAACAGCAAGAATCTTTGACAGTAATCGAACTTGCTCCTCTGGACAGGACATACTAGTTTGCGAAGGCATTGAAGTATAAAGTTTGCTGCTAAAGCACTTATTTGCTTAAAGTTAAGACGTACAGGGAAACCTAAAAAAAAATATTTAAAAAATTTATACAAATTTTTATTACAAGGAAGAATGTAACCATGTCAAAGATTAAAAAAATGAAAAAGTAGTGACAAAGGATCCAAGACAATTGTAAAATGGTTTTGTATTATTTTCTATTAAAAAGTTCGTTAGTAAGTGAAGAATTTAACGTAATTTTAATTTTTAATGTGATTCTAACACTTCTAAGAAACAAAGTTTATTTTAATCATCTGCTGATTTTTCTAATATGATAATTTCTTTATTAATCGTATGACGATTTTTATGAATACTATGATATTTATAAAGTAATATAATACAATATTTATTCAGGGTATTCTTTCAGCTAATTACTTGGAACATTATCAGTTGGGAAATTTTAAAAATACTTGCTATATTTTGAAATTAAGGCTTATAGGAAACAAAGTTATGTGAAAGAAATTATTGCAAAGTAAACGAAATTAACATATTTTTAATCAAACTCTTAAGCTCTTTAATAAATTTCTTAACAAATAAATTATACTTAATCCAAAAGTACTACTTCTTCTGTGATTAGCTGTTTTCATATATCAAAAACCCTTCTCTCTTCCCTATTAATTTTGATGGATTACCAAGTTGAGTTAAGTCTTAATAGATTAATTTTTATAATTCTACACTAAGCATTCACAGAAAAGTTTATTAGTTAAAAACTCGCCTTGTAAACCATATTTATAATTATTTATTATACTAATTCTATGCATTTTCTAGAGAAACTTTTTGTAGCAAGAGAAGTACCAACATATGAATTAAATAGCTGAATGAATAAATACTTCAAACAGATCTTTTAAAAAATATCCATTCATATATTTCTGCAATATAAATACATCAGATGCATCGATTGTCATAATCGTAGTAATTCTATTCACTCGAATAAAGAATTTGGTATAAAGGAAACAAAAAAGTTGATTTTTAGTAAATAGATACAATTTAATAAGTTTTCATGAGTATCGCAAAACTAATTATTGAATATAATTTTCTATAGCAGTTTTTCAATAATTAATTTAAGAAAATTATTGCTAAGGAATATTGACCGTTTTGAGTAAAAATTGTGTATCTTGCAAAAATGAAAGTGGAATTGCTTGTCCCTAAAATGGTTTTGTAATGGCGTTTTATTTTGCAAAAAGTATAATATTTTGTTATTCCACTTGTAAAAAGTACACAAATCGCTCTAATTAAAAAATGTTCTTCTGTAAAAATGGCAATTTATTTCATAATAAGATTGCACTTTTTGAAGAAAAAAAAACCTTTTTGCTCTTTGAATTGGTTACACTTTTTGTACTGGAATAGGGAACATCATAAGGGAAGAGTCAAATTACAGTGCAAATAATTAATGGTTACACCTGAGAATTGTCATAGAGTATGTTAGTTGATCCCCGGTTGCAAGTGAAAGTTTTTTTATATAAGGTATTAGGATTCCTGATAGTAAATATTTAGAAAACATAAAATTTATGGTTTTTGTTGAATGTGAAATTTAAAAGCGGTAAGTTGAAGAACTTTATCGATAAAGATATTTTTAATTTTTTTTACATATTATATTTTTCTTTATTTTTTCCTTCCGGATAAAAGATTATATTGAAATTAAGTTTAAATTTGGAAATTTTAATTTGCGATGTTTTGTACAAAATTTACAGCATTTTTTGTGAGTCTAAAAGAAAACTTTATTTCCAATCTAGAGAAAAATTTACATGTGCATTTTTGATTTGAAAAAACTTATCCATAAATAAATTTTTTGCTTGCTGCTATTCATAAAGAAATTATTGAAAGTTTATAAATTTTTATACTAATACGAGAACAGGTCGACGTAATGACTTTTTTGGAAAAAACTATTTTATCTATAAATATAGGTTACTTTTATCTCTACAAACTTGATTCAATGCTTCTTCAATTTGTTATCCGTTACAAAAAATAATATTTGCGAGGACTTAAAAGCGATATGATCGTTTATGATATGATTTAATAATTGGAGCCAAACTTCTTCCACCGAGTCATTTTTACCGATGTGGAAATAAAAAAATAGTCACTTGAGACTAAATCTAGAGAGTATAATGCATCTTTATATTGTCCTGGCGGAAAATAAATTTTTTCTTGACCAAATGCGGTCGTACTTTTCTAAATCTCTGTTAATAAGACCTTGAGTTCAAGGAATATTTTAGTTAAAATCTACAAATGATAAAGTTAAGCATGTGATAACAGCAAAAGAAAATCAATATATTTGATAATCTCCCCCTTTTGCGAAGTTGATTAAAAATGCTTCACCGACTTCCCTTCAATTAAGAATTTCTTATGCTTTTAAAATATGCGTAAGTCACAAACGCAATTTTTCAAACTTTTACATTAAGTACACGCGGAGGTAGTGAAAATTTTTATGTCAATGCAACTATACCCAGTTTATATTTAACAACTTTTGTTGATTAAATCCTTCATAATGTTCTTTAAAATTACATTCAGCTTACAGTCGTCAATTTTTATTGATGAAGTTTTGATTCATCATCTTAGATCTTGCAATATTTTTTGAATGGAATGTATATGTAAAAATAAAAATGTATGAATGGGAGAACAAGATGGAATGAACGTACATGCATACAAGTACATGTACTAGTTTACCCCCGTATTGGCCCGCTTGTCAACGAACTAACAATTGATTCAACACAAGTGGGAAAGCGTTAGTTTAAAGTAACTATTAGCAAATGTTACGGGCAGAGTTTCCGCAATGGTGTATTATTAGGATTAGAGAATTAGAAAATTGCAATTTTTTTAATAATTCTGATTATGTGAATTATATTGAATTATTACAACAATTTGCAATGTAAAAATTTTAAAAAGATTAAACGGAAGTTGCAATATTACAAACTTTGTTGTTGCCCGAAAACTTATTTGAAAAAAGGAAATATATACTACTAACAAAAATTATTCATTCAATAACAAAATTTTTCTGAATTAATCCATAAATTTTCTAATAGTTTAGATCTAAAATTTTCTAACATTTCCAAGTGATACAGATACATTTGAAGCACTTTTCTTAATCGCATGAAAAATTTTCATGTATTTCGTAAATATCTAATATAAATTAAAAATTCTAAACTATTAAATATTTCAATAACACATGAAAAAACTTGCATAAATTTCTAAAATATATAAATTTTAACGGCAGCATATGTTCCTAAAGTTTGCGACATTTGAAAACTCAAATAATCAGCTCAGTGTCATTTCAAGGCTTAACATTTTTTTACAACTTTATTGAGTGTATTGGCCATATTCTAGCCACAAAGTACGCAAATGTATTATATGGAAAAAATTATATGTGTTTGTATATGCTGTATATGGAGATTTTTTAAAATAATTTTATAAAATGATAAATTTTAAGATTAATTATAATTCAAAGTGTTTTCAATTTTCACATAAGACTGATAGGTATTGAACCAGAAAAAAATGAAAGCGCTTTTGCCCATGTTTTCTATATTTCAACAGTTCTTTCTGTGTTATATTAACGCAATTAGACTCAATACCTTCAAAATTTTGAAAAAAAAAATTCACAAATATGACGATGGAGTTCATTGGTGCCCATATTGTCTTAATCTAAGTCGCCATTTCTAATAATACTTCATAGCCAATATCATTAATCCATTAGACTGGACTTGATAGATTCTATCAAAATATCATGAGCATGCTGACTTTAATCAAAATTAATTGAGTCATAAAGTGCATTCCAATACTTCACATTTTTTAAACGACACCAAATCAGTATTTCAAAACCTAAAAAAATCATAGTACTTCCACTGGCATTGTGTGTGACTAACAAATAAGAAGATAGTTCTCTTGAACTCAATGATCTCTTCGACATAAAATCATGATGTATAATGTAATTTCTGGCATGTTTTAGGCTTTTTAACGTCAAGCCTTGTTTTAACAAGGGAATACGTGGTATAACAGTGACCCAATAAGTATAAGTGATACAATTCTGAGTACTACCACTGCATAACTTTGCCTAAAAGCTGTTGCTGCTTTATAGAATTGTTGATTTGTTATTAACTATTCCTAAAATGGAAATCTTTTGAACACATAATGCATGCTTTCGAAGTCATTTGAAATCTTAATTAAAATGGATCAACATTTTAAGAGAATAATTTTTAATTTCTTTGAAAATTTATCATATAAATTTCATTAGTTTTCATATAAGTATACAAATATAAGTAAAAACTGAGCCAAACAAATCTCTCAAAAAAAAAAAATAAATTCTTTAAAGCTTTAAATTAAAACTTATTTTAACTCATATTTCGGTTTAAAGAAGCAAAGTCTACAGGAAAAATGCATAACTCCACTTTCAAAGAAATCTTAGATAAATAATTTTTATAACTTCCCTTTAAAATGAATTATATTCAATTATTTTTTATACCCTGCTAAGAAAATTTTAATTTTTCGTTTCACGTTTTCCTAAGCCTACGTTAGAGCCACTGCTCATACCATAAAATCCAGGTGCTCAATAAAGTTTAAGAAAAATCAAAGTTTACATATATACTGATTGACTTTATATGGAAGGACTAGTTTTTTTCCTTTTATAAATATTAAACTTAAAAAAAATTATGTTACAAAACTTGTACTTGTTAACAAATCATTCCTTGAAAAAATTTCCCTCAAAACCTCAGACGGATTAATTTATAAATTAACAGCAAAAATTAAATTGTTTTGTCTTATGAAATCAACAGCAACATTTTTATTACTCACTGTTAAAATAGACGAGATATGTTTGAAGGTATGAACTTTTTAAAGGAATTCAAATTAAGGTGACGAACAACGTAAAAAGCTTAAAAGAAAAAAAATAAAAGAACAAAGTTTTGAGAGACCAAAAGTGTACGAACTAAAAAGCAAAATAAAAAAATATGTAAATTAAGCATTTATAAGTAAAGGAAACATTAGATCTATTTTTCAATGCAAGAGTGTGTATGAACTTGCGCTCTTACAAACACAAACACACCACATCTCAAGGATGTTTTCACTTGTTCAAACATTAAAGTTAAAGTTTACTTTTATTTATAAAGAAAAATTTGTACACTACAACCCATCAGTGAGAGAGCTCTTAAATTAATTCATGTTTATGTATTAAACTACACACACACCCAGTTATGTGCACGTAAGCACGTCAATGTGTGTAAGCAAGTCTAGTATATTTACAACAGCAAATGTACTTTCTGCAAAAATTTACAAAGTAGCAAAAGAAAATTTTTATTTTTATTTCATTTAAGGCCCTAGAGAAAATATGCCACAAGATGTTTGTTGCTGTAGATGTGTCTTCATAAAGCATGACAAATGACATAAACGAAAACAACAGCAAGGATATATCTTTATACCTTTGGCTTATGCAATTTCTTTTGCTTGCACTAAATATTTTTTTATACAAGAAATGATTTATTTACTTTAAATTATTTTCCTGCAAAAATGAAAACTCTGGAAAAAAATTTCATTTTCAAAAGTATGTCTATCCTTTAATGCAAAATTATTACATTCAAAATCCATTTATTTGAAAGTTTTCTTACACAAATTTCGAATCTAAATTTGTTTGGCTTTAGTTTTAATTGCAACCTTTATGATATTTTTCAATTAAAACTGCAAAGCTGTTTTATTCACTCTGCCAGAGAATTTTCCACTTTCAACGAAACACAAATGTATATATATATATATATATATATATATATATATATATATATATATATATATATATATATATATATATATATATATATATATATATATATATATATATATATATATATATATATATATATATATATATATATATATATATATATATATATATATATATATATATACATAAATTTACTCATAAATTTATATACACTCCAGTGTAAATTTCTAGAAACCCCTCAGAGACAACAACTTGGACTATAAAGTAAAGCTTTCAACAACTTTCATAAAAAAAGAATTAAATAAAACACTAAAAAGACAAATGTAAAATGTATTATTGTAACTACGCGCATTGCAGCAAAACGCAGGAAGCTTTAAAATCTAGGTACGATTACACTAGAAGACAAAAAAAATTTTTCCTTCCGCATGGGGCTTTTCCAATAATTTATTGTTTAATTCCTACAATACATCTATTTGTATATATAGTTACATAAGACAGGAAATAGCATCCATGACTCGAGAATTGTTAGTAAGATGCTGAATAATACCAACCACCTCCAAATTTACAGCTTTGAAGGATTTGAAGGAAATTCAATATTGTTAGGATAACAACAACTTTTCTGATGCCAAATTTAAAAATTGTTGTTAAAATAAAATAATAAAAAATGCTATAAGCGCAGCCTGTTGGTATTTACTTTTTTATTTTTATTTAAGTCCATTTTTTAAAAGGCTAAGTGGCATTCTTTTTAAGGACTAGTATTACTTAAAATATATCCGGCTCAAAATGTTGCATATCAGAAAAAAAATTTCTGCAAAAAAAATTTTTATTCTAACATTATTTTGACATTATCATACTGCATCATCACATACATTCATTATTCGAGTTGTGTTGTTTCTTTTTATTTTGTTGTTGCTTTTTTCTTTTGTAGAACGTATATTACACATACGTTTCTGTAGATAAGCTTAATAAAGGAGATTAATTTTTTATGAATTTTATATATTTGCGTGGAAGTCCGACAACTAAAAACATAGTAAAATGTAAGTAAAAATAATTAATTAATCTTAGAGAAAAGAAGTGAAAGTAGATTTTTTTAAGAAAGCAAAAAAAATGCATCCAAATGATGCTTTTATCACTTTTTTAGGAAGCTAAGTTTTAAAAACTTATGACTTAAAATTAAAATTGCTTCTTCAAAATTGCACAATTTTTTAACTTTTTTAATAATTCTTAGTATAAATAAATATACATAAGGTTAAATTTATAAATTGATATCAGTAATTTGTATAAGAAAATTATATTGTAAATGTGGCAGGTTTTTGCCCTTCCCTTGGTCACAGTAGCAAAGGACTTATCGCAATTCCGCATAAATTTATTATTAGTCTTGCAACATTCATCATTATAATTTCGTTATGTGAACGACATTGCTTGAGGCTCCTTTTTAACGAGAGGTAATTACATATTAAAATCATCTGTATTCTGAAATATCAACGCTTTAATCTTCTTTTTGTTTGGAAAATGACCTACAAATTGCTTTGTATCCATTCACTGCGACAGTAAAATTAGACTTGTTATCAAAGAAAAATTATATATGATACACCAATTCCTACGTAGCTCAGTGGACTGAGATTTACTTGAAGTTTGTGATTTTGGTTTTCTGCTTCCATCCAAGGCATGACTTTGTTTTATTTCGATTTCTTCTCCAAGAAATTCCTTTCATTTAATACCCAATATATTAGGATATGAAGAATGCTTCGCACACAAAGCAATACCTTATATTCGTTAACATACGAGAATGGCTCAAAAGTCCATTACTTTTTGGATGAAGTATATTTTATATTTCAAAATAATCCACTTTGGGTTCCATACACTTTATCCAACGTTTCCCGAATTTTTTTAGTCGAGAGAGAGCAATTTGTAGCCTAAATCATGAGAGTTTTCAATGGAAACTGCGCTTTGTTTCGTTCTAGTGGAAAAAAGTTATTACTTCTCATAAAATCGATCCATTAAGTTGGAATGTAATTAGGCTTTTAGTGTTTGACTCTTGTTAAGGTAGCTAATGCAGATTATACAGCTTGCATTTAAAAAATCGGTCGCCATAACTTTTTTGGCTGACAATCCCACCTTGGCGTTCTATGACATCAATTCAAGCGGAGAAAACTGCTCTTAGCTCTCTAATGTGTTATGCTGAATTTAGTGTATTGTTCACGGCTAAAAAACAGCACAAGAGTTTGCTCATTTTGCAGTGGAACAAAGCCATAAACTCCTGAAAAGTTGTCACAAGATTGCGTTTGTGATGTATTTTAAACAAATGCTGGATTTTGCGAAAAGCAATTTCCATCATTCGAAACTAAAGCCACTGAGTCAGTTGATATGCCTATAACTTTCACAAGCTCTCGCATTTTCAATCTCCTATCGGCCAACATCATGTCGTGAATTTTTCAAATATTTTGGTAGGTAGCATCTCCAAAACGTTCGGCATCTTACGAACGAAAGAAGTGCGGCCACAACAAAATTTAGTAAACCAAATTTTATTCAAATTCATTATTTTCCATTTTCTCCTCACATCACGTGGAGTCAACTGACAGATGCTTCTAGATAGTAGCGGTGCCATTACCGGTTCAATTATCAGGCGGGAAATTTTAAAAGTACTGAAGTATTGACCTGCCCTTTCCACTGACTATAATAGTGAGAGTGTTATATGCTCCAGAGACTGTTGCGTTTTGACTAATATCCGGACGGAGGGAGGGTACCTTACACACCGAATTTACATGTAGTCCCTAAAAAGCTTGAACTAAAAAACTTTTATCATGAAAATTAACTTCTAAAGTTTTAAATAATTAAAATAATAATAAATTCATTACCTAGTAAAATCTTTGAAGGCTGGTACCAAGATGACTGAACGTAACGCATATGCTAATACGAGTATTTCAGTTATATAAGTTTCATTTTTTGCTAAAAAGTTTTTATTTCCTAAATACACGTAGTTTATTTTCGCACACTAAATACTACAAAAGATCCACAACTCAAAAAGTCTTAAATATTCAGGAGAAGTAAAAAACTACTTACGTTCTACAAGACACACAAGTAAAATAAAACAGGAAAAATTGTAGTTTTCCAACTAAAGCGTAATCTAATTGAAAGGAAATTTTAGAGTCGTTGTTGAATTGATTTGTGAAAGAAAAACGATTTCGATAAATTTTGAGTTGTGACTGTTTTGTATTTAGTGTGGGATATATCTCGCTATTCCATGGTATGTAACATATAATTTGTGGAAAAATGGAAAATTATAAATTTACAAAAATAATTTTTTAAAATCTTAAAAGAAAAAACTAGCACTGTAACATGCAACATATTCGTTATGTTTATACAATGCTAATAAATTAATAAATCAAATCATATCAATTCTACTTAAGGTTTTATATCATGTTATAAAATGCTCTTTCATTTCATAGAAATCGTATGGTTATTTGCAATAGGCTGTGCTTTCTTAATTAATAATATATTGACTTTTTTGTAACTTATTTAGAAACTGTATTCGTCTCTGTGTGGTATGAAAAAATTGGTAGCATAATTATGTTCCTGGTTTATTGACTTTTCGCTCAAAAACTTCATTTAATATTATCCTTTATATGGAATATTTTTAAATGTAAACAAGTCCGTATTATTATGTATGTAAATGCAATTACACATATCGCAATGAATCAGCATCTTTACTTTCCTATTTTTATTGAAATACTTAAATTTCATGAAACGAAACTTACATAATTTTTTACATGAGTTCTTTTCATCAACGATTTAAAAAAAAATCATTTTTGTGAATTAACAATTTTCTGTCTGTTTATTTTTCCGCAAATTAATTAAATACCAAAAAGAATTTTTATTAAGTCCTTCTGAAGAGTATACAGTTTTGATGAAAAACGTTAAAGTGCCATTTAAATGAATATTTTATGGACCATTAAAAACTCATTTACCAATAAAACAGGGCTGTGGTATACCGGCAAATGCTATTGAAAGTCATCGAAGCAAGTCAATTAAAACTTATAAGTTTCTATAAAAAATATAATTGAATAATGATGCATATAAATTATGTGAAATGTTGTTTTCGATTTTATTTCAATTAAAATTTTATTATACTCGTATAAAACATATTTTATAATTTTATATTTAAATGTAGCAATTTATTTAAGAACATAGGCAAATAATATTTCAAATTAGATTTAAATTTTATTATAATTTTGTCAGTTAAATTGCAATTTTTATCTCATATTTAGTTTTCTAATTTTCATTTATTTATATTTATTTTAAAATCTGAATACTTGTTATCAACATCATGTGTCGTGTTGTTATCATAAGCTCATGGAGTATTTGGTAGTCTTCATTCTATTCGATTTATTTCATAAGAAATATATGCGAAAATATATTGCTTGACAATCACATAAACTGCTGCCCAAATATCAATTTCGTTCAAGTCATAGAGTATATATTTGTAACAATTTACAAAGGATTTTCAAGTATAAACACAGTTAAAGTGGTTTGGTATTGTAAACAAAACCCAATTTGTCTTCGACAAGTTTGAGAAGACAATTGTGTCAAGGATTGTATAGATTTTGCATGGAGGAATCAAAATTAACTTTAGCAGGATTTAAGAGGAAATTTAAATAAATATGTTTGAGGTGTTGTTTGTTCTTTGAATTCTCTTATCATTTATATGGAAAAAAACCTTCGAAGAAGTGAATAGTGTGTAACATCATAGATGGCTTGTGACGATGTTCAAATGATCGCCGGATATTCCTAATATGTCACGAATAGTACAGGTCTCATATTACAAATATGACTTTGGCATAAGATGGGCTGCATTTAACTAATTGGCTCTAATATATTGCATTTGAAAACTACTATGAAAGTAGTGGTTTCTCCGACGAATTATAAAGTATTCGGTATATGCTAAGTAGCGCCGTTAGGATGATTATTATTTTGAATTTAATTCAATCTAAAAATTTATTTTAGTAGAGACCTTAACCGTTAATTCTTGGCTGTTGAAGAATCAACGATATCGGTTTTTTATGACTCAATGATTCTTTTAATCTGAGATCATATTCAAAGTACTTATTATTTCATATGGAAAATTTTGAGATGCTTGAATGACATGCCTCAATGCAACATATATAGGAAACTGCCCTAAACACTGCCTCTGCTATTTGCTATTGAATCAAAAATAAGCTTCGCTCCCAAAGACAATTTTTCGATAGAAAATAGTTTTTTATTCAACTTTCCTAAGTCGCATTCAATAAACGAACGTCGTTGTGGTTTATCACTTGGCTTTTGTTGTTGCATCAGCTACATTTTGTATGGTTTCATACTGAGGTCCTTAGGAAGAATCTTCTAGGTGGTCGAATAACAGAAGCCCATTTGCTTACAACGGCAACAAATTGACATATCATTTTCTCCATTGACATTGGCCGATACAGCAGCAATATTCTATTGAGTATGCACTCTTAGCATATGGTTTGATGAAAAAATTTGTTCACAACAGCTTAAATATCTTTATCGTTGGATAGATTATGACGACCATAAAGTTCACATTTTTCTCATAACATGAACTTTGATAATAAAATTCAATGATTTTCAATCATTGTTCGTTTGTATTTAAATTGATGCTAAGAAGGCAAACCTCATTGAGCATTTTTGGCATTACCAAATGTCAAGAATATTTTTTGACACTTAAGAAATTTACAAAAAAATCACTCGATATATTTTCAATTGAAACATTATATTACAATGATATTCCTCTCGGACCTATAATTCGGAGAGATAATTTGAGTGACTGGGACAGTGGTGGGCTGAACAAGAATCAAGAATCATAAAAAAATCCAAAGACCTACTTTACATCAACATTGTATTATAATTTAGAAAAAAAAACCCTTATAAAGAGCTTTAAAAAAATAAACTAATTTATTATAAATACAAAAACATGATACCTTTGAATTTTATTTTATTCATACCATAATTTTTCTCTCGCCACAGCTTCAGCTTGTTAAATTTTGGTTTAAACTAAATAGAACAGACTTTTAGATATTTATTTCGTTATTTTTATTCAATCATCTGGAAATTGTAACTGTCAGAAAGCTTGTTTATACAAAAAAGGCAATAAACTAAATTTATTGAGCGATATATGTATATGAGGCTTAATTTTTTAAATTTATAGGATGAAACACACCATAAATTTAAGAAATTTTATAGTTTTAATTTCAATAAATTTCAAAATACTACGCTCTAAATTAAATTGCTATGAAAGCAATTTAATTATATTTAAAAGATAATATCCATTTACACAGCTAACAGTGCTATGGACTTAACAAGTTTTTTAAATAACTGAAATAAACTGTTGAGCGATCTCTCCTCTCAATTGGGCCACAGTTTCCTGTGATGTTTGGCATGTGGCACTGAAACCACATGTCAGTCAAGTCCAGCTTTTCTATTTTGGGCAAAAAAAAATTTTTGTAATCATAAAATAAATAAATAAAATTAAAATAAAATAAGGGCACGGTCCAATAATGCCAACGGCCAATAGTCCACACCATACAGTGCATTTGCACATCTTTCAGTGCTTCTGGCTGCTCTTCACAACAAATATGGCAATTTTGCTTGTCTACGTACCCATTCAACCAGAAATAAGCTTCGTCCCTGAACACAGATGATGGTATCGGACTAGCGGATGTGTTCGATAACATCACTGTGCACGAGTTAACTAAAAAGAGAGCCCGCATGCAACATGAGTGCGTCGGCTGGCCTGTGAAGGTTACATTAGATAGTTATATATTCACAGCAACAAGTGAACAAAAAAGTACAGAGTAGATGGTGCAGAGAAACCACCTGTGTAATTTTTGTCCAAGTATAACTGTATGAGGTCAATAGCCACACTAAAAGCCTACAGGAGCAGCTACAAATAGCGGTGTTAGTACTGAAGAAATAGTGTGGTGTAAAAAAGCACGATAATTATTTTTATTTATTTAAATGTTGTGCATAAAATTGAAAAAATATTATAACTGAGTTTAATGGACGTGGTAACATAGACCTTCTTTCATTTGTAGTGAAGTAGACAAGAGTCTCAGGTGGAAATCGGACCTATAGGCTACACAGCCTCCAAGTAGAAGATTTTATTTTCTCTTTAGTCACAGAAGTTTCCATAGCAATGGAAGCCCTTTTGCCATTATCCAGCTATAGTTTATGAGGGTTTAACTAACCCGGGCACTATTTTGCCATAACTTGAAGTCATACCGAACAGTGTAGCTTAATTTAGAAATAACTTGTAACATTATATATAGTGTCAAAATTTGTTTATCATAAACATTCTTACATAAAGGAACCAAGCTGGACACAAGTGAGTAACTCATCAATAACATCTGACTAACTGTGGAGCATGAATTAACTTAACCTTCATGAAAAGACATGACAAAAAATAGTTTGTTCTCTGTCAGAACTAGTTTCTTCTTCTCAAGAAGCTATATAATATCGGTTCAAAGATCAACTAAGAACAGAAGTGAATTATCACGTGGAAGCTGGTTGGTACTGAAAAAAATTTAAATAGGAAGATTATTTATAAATATTCACGACTTAAGTTGGCTTACATTTGATAGAAATACAAGTACATTTGGAGTTTCAGTTTCGACTTTGAAATCCTTATAATTGCTAAAAGCTTTGTTCTTTCAATATATTTTTTGTATACTTCAATTGATCTCACAGTACCACACTTATTGCTGAAGAAAAAACTTATCTTATACGAGTACAGAGAAGCAAAGTAGTCAAAATAAATAAATATTTTCAAATGAACAGTAGTGTCCTTGTTATCTAAAAATCAATACAATACATTAATTTTAAATAATTTGTTACATTGCAGGTACGAGTATTTTAAACATTTTTAACATTTTGGAATATAATTTGCTTGACTTTTTACCGTAAAATTTTTCCAAGTGTAAAAAAAATTATAATAATGAATTATATGTATTACAATTTTTTGCCCCGCTAACCCAAATGCATATAAAATTTCATGCTTAACTTTATATCTAAATAAAATTTCACATCTATAGGCATATTTGGTACAAAATGTTTATTATTTTACGTTATTTATGGGAACTGCTTGTTTGCTGCACATGAATTTGTTGTGGTGTGTGGCACAAATGGGTGTTTATTGTTATAATGTCGCCTTTCAAATCGATTTGTTATTTGTTTTTTTTTCAAAAACAAAAAAATTTAAATATTTTGTGTACTTTGTTTTTATTTGATTTGTCATCATTTTGTTAATAGTAGTTTCTTATCTTTTGATAAATGGTTTTTGAACTTAAGCAAATTGTTAAATAAATAAATCAACTCAAAACTTATCTGAAACATTCAAATCTGGAGAAAGAACATTAAATTATTAAAGCTTTGTAATGTGGTTGAAGTGGTTGTACACATTTTTAAATCGAATCAAGGGTAAGATTATGTTGAATATGTTTTTAATAGGAAATAAAACGAATACTATGTACGAGTATTCTTGTTATTATTATTTTAATTAATTCTAGAGATTGAAATAAAACTAACAGACGTTATTGCATTGTGAGTACAAGCAAACTGATTTCCATTGTATAAAAAATATTTATGAATATTTTCCAAAAGGTATCTATTCCAAAAACTAGTATTAAAAAATTTTCTGTCCAATAAAGCACTTTTTGCAGGAAATATATTTTCCAAAATTTACCCATTACAAAATATATCAAATAAAAAAAAAATATATTTAAAAAATTATTTTTAAAAAGAGTAACTTTTTCAAAAGAGACACGTTATAAAAAATACAATTTCTAGTACCTAACTTTTTCCTTTTAAAAAACACTCATAAAAGAGTAAATTTTCTAAATATAGTTTTTGAAAAAGAGTCTTTTAAAATAGTACAAGATACACTTTCCATGATGTATTATTTTAAAAGACTCCCTTTTCGAAAAATTATGTTTAGAAAAATCACTTTTTATGCGTGTTTTTTAACCGGGAGAAGTTGCGTCATACAAATTGTATTTTTTTAAAAAATTTCCTTTTTTTTAATAAGGAAGGATCTAATATATGTGTGCATTAGTATTATATTAGGCACAATTAAGAACATGGCCATTTTTAACGTTAATTGTAGAAATCCTATTTTAAAAATAAGAGAATAACCAATTATGTTGTTTAATTTGGGGGAATCTCTAAAGCATTTTGATATTTATTTAATTATGAACCAGATGCACTTTCTACAGTTTAAGTCAGCAATAGAGCTTTTGATTTCTTCGAAATTAAGTCTAAAGAAAAATACTTCTCCAACGACAGTATATTTGAATAAATTCTTTATTATCCTGGTTTGCAAAATGAATTCCTTTTCCCATATGACTTTTCGCTCAGCCTTAGGCCATTGAAACTTCTAAGAAGTTTTTTTTTATATTTCTAGATAATACTGTTGAAGATGTTTTGCAAAACTGCAACTAAAAATCCTTATATTTTGATTATTACAATTTTCAAAGTAAAAACCAAAATCAACGATCAACATTAAATCCCACTTTCCTTAATAATCGCAACTCACTACAAAAAATAGCTTTATTTTTTACGTAATCCACATTTTTATCCTTCTCATTAACAGAAGATTAGGCTTCTTAAAGAAACACAGTTGAAACATAAGAAAAACATAGCAAAATGTAAATGCAGCAAAGCAGGACAATACAGCAATAAGAAAAGCAAAGAAAAAAATTAAAATAATGAACTTGATTAAAATAAATCTCAGTCTGAACGACACAACCAGCTGCAATGTTCATTATGTCTGGGCAAAAGTGAAGTAGCAGAGCGTAAAGCATAAAGTTTTTCCTTTAAAAGACAGCAAGAATAACAGTTAACATTCATAGCAATAGGAAACGGAAGCAAGTAAGTTTTCTTATTTCCATATTTTTCGTTTTTTGCAAAAGATAATTTTGGCACCCTTTCGTTTTTTATTTCTCTATGTTATCAAATGTAATAAGTTCTTGAAGGTGCAAAGTGGTGGAGTAGAGAAAGATCCTGAGATAAAACTTTATGCTGTTAATTCTACGAACATTTCAATTTAATTTTTTTTCTCTAGTTTTGCGTTGTACACTTTAGTATACATATTTAAATTTTTACTTACAAATATTTGTAATGAGAACTATGCTTATAAAGTTGTAAAATATTATTGCCTTCCATTTGTTTACAAGTATTTAACTTATTTTAAATACTATAATTAATTTATGAAACGTTGCAGGTCCTATAGCAAATTACATTACCAATGTGTTACTCACAACACAAACAAGGACCTTCACGAGTTGTATAAAAGTTGACTTTTTGATTTTGAGATTAAAATTCTAGTACGTACTCAAAGAGCCTTGGGCTCTCTTTTTTCGATTTGAAGTTTCTTGAAGAACGATAATCATACTGACATTTTTGTTATTTGTAAGACCAACATATGATTTTGTATTAATTATTTTAAAACGGAAAGTAATAAATTCTTTATTCCCCAAATATCTTCACGATTACTCACTACGCACTCCTTAGTGTAACGAGTGCGTTTGAATGGAATGGGCGTATCAATACCGAATGATCAATTTGTCTGCGAGATCGATCTTTTTGTTAGTGTAACTTTTTCATCTGCTAATAAATTCCTAAAGGTTTCTATTGTTTAACCCTTATGTGTGTGACAGTTTACCAAGATACCACTCTATAAATTATTTAAAATAATTTGTTAAAATAATGTATATTTAGTTTGAATACTTTAAATCAAAAATTGTTAACATATTTTTTTTGTCAAATAATGCATTTGGAAACATAATACGGGCAGTGTCACCATTTATTACATCTGAGTTGAATCTGTTTTCCAAACAGCTTTTCTATTGCTGAGCGGAACAATGGTTTTGACATTTCCTTCGGATTTTTAACGTGATGGTCTTTATTTACCTAAGAGAGTGTAATAGTGTAATGAATTTATATCCTATAACAATTACTAATAGAGTTGTTGATAATATCAAAAAGTACCATTAAATGAATAATCTGTGAAAAAAAAGAGCTTAAACGGCCGTTATCCTAATTATTTAATGCTATTGATGTAGCACCATTGGTTAGCAATCTATTAGTTATAAACTTGTACTCAGACCTTAAATTTTCCTTTTAGTTCATGAATTTCATTAATATACTTAGTGCATTTCTTTGTAGGAAGAATTAGCTAGCTAACACGAGGAAAATAATAAGTCTAATTGTATTGAGATTCTAAATACGATTAAGAGTTAAAAATAGATTTTTCCAAATTTTCTACTTCCGTAGCAATTAAATTTTTTTTTTAATTCTATTTCATGAATTTCCAAACTTTAGTACAGATATTGGGTACAATCTTTTAATTATGTAAAATTAATGAAGTCCTGGCGAGTAAATCATTTCCTAAACTAAATTTATTGTACAAAAATAAAAATTTATTTTTATTACTTTAATGAATAAAATTTTCAAATTAACTAACATTTACTAAATTAAAAAAAAAATGTTTTGAAGTCAATAAATTTTTCTTTAATTGTTATAAATTATTTGTGGGAAGTTAAAATTTTATTAAATACAAGTAAATTTTCCTTAGTTTTACGATTTTTTTGTTAAATTACTGAAACTGATTTTTAGAAAAGTATTTACTTGATCTTGGTAGGAAATATTTCTCTTGAAATATGATCTTATAACTTCGTTAGAGGTATATTGCAGTTTTTCAATATATCGTGTTTTCAGCAACTTGAACGATTTCGTCATCCTTCTAAAACTTAAAGAAAAAAAATTTCTATAAAAGCAACAAACTGCTACAGGTGGGCTTAATTTTCTTCTGACAATTTTACTGATTGCTTTTTAATATCCTTTTTTATTACTAGAAGTCCTATGTTTGCTTCCTGTTATTTTTGTTTAAAATACTATTTAATAAAAAAATATATTTGCAAATAATTTAGTTTTTTTGTTTATAAACTTCTTTATATCATCAACTATTTAGGTGCATTTCTTAATTACAAATTTGTTAAGCGGGCAGCTCTCATATTTAAGTGCCTTTAGTGACGATTTATCCCATTGTGGTTGTCATAGGATCATCAACAAGTCAGTAGAACTATATCTTCTGGAGCGTGTTACAGATCTGGAAAATTGAGGCTACTCAGGCTATTTGGAAGAAATCTTTAGAAACAACTGCTTATCGATCAATTCGAAAATGTACTTAAAGGATCTACTTCAATACAGGAAATAATATTCTTAGTTTTGAGCAGAGCAATAAGCTGCTTGTAACCACCCCATTGATAGATTTATCAATTAAATTTTGCAACATAGCATATCAATAAAATTTCATTACCTATTAGGAATGTAGGAATTATAGGTATTTCCTTGCAATCGAGGACCAGAACTTTATATATGCACACCTCACATGAATATGCACTAATTTTGAAATAACGTGGAAGCAGATGTGTTATTTTTGCTTTATATATGCACGCTATATATATATATATATATATATATATATATATATATATATATATATATACATATATATATATATATATATATATATATATATATATATATATATATATATATATATATATATATATATATATATACATATATTGGAACATAAATTGTATGCACGTGCTTAAATAATTATGAAGCTCTGTGCAAATGTATACATGTACATTATAAATGATATTATTGGTATACTAAATATTTATGCCATTAATTTAAATCTATTTTTGTAATGAAAATGTAATTTATCATACTTAAATATTCATTGTAAAGCTTGTAATCAACTAATTAACAAATAAATTGTTTATTGTTTTTTCTCTCCAAAAATTCGAATTTCAGTATCAAATAATGAAATAATTTTTATCAAATCGCCTTTGCTACTTGCATTTTTTTTCCATATATGTATTTGGAGTATGTACTATTAATAATATAATAGAAGGCCATGACCACCTGCCATATTATTTAAAATTATGTTTTCAGCTAGACTTAAGATCAGACTTTTAGGCACATTAATTTTTTTTAATTAAGGTAGTGAAGCTAAGTTCTATTCAAAACATTGCAAAACATGCTCATTCCTTAATTTAAGAATTAAATTCCGCCTTTCAATAAGAATACTTTTGGAATTTGTAATCATTTCGAAAGTTCTATCATTTACCGCCCTGCTAAATTTATTCCTACAATGTTCTACACATGTCCTTAACATATAAATTAAAATGTTAGTTACAAACTTTTGATAAGAATGCATTATCATATCAGCCTGCTATTTTATTTTATTTCAGTATTTTCAAGAACCTGCTGAGCTCGAAAATATTAAACAGCTTGAAAATTAAAATTTGTGTAAATAGCATGAGTCAGTGGGAATTAAAGCTAACCACTGAATTTTGTTTCTCTCCTTCTATTTAAGTATATATTTACTTGGAAACTCATTAGCCGGTTTTATATTTATTTACTTATTTCTTTACTTTTCAAACGAACACAAACTGCGAAACCCTTTGGCTTTTCTGAAGAAACAAAGGAGTCATACCTACAAACTTCGGACTACTAGTCTGATGCATAAAATACTCGTCTATGAATGTACCTTAGTGATTTAAAATCCTTGCAGGCAACAAAAAATCAGAACATAATACATATAGAAGAAAAAAAGTACAAGGCCAAAGAAATTTAGAGTTCAGAGCAAAATTAATATGTTGATAAAGTGTATTAAAAGTGTCATTGGATTAAAGCTTGAAAAATTAACCAAAATTACTTGAAAACAGAGTGGGGTAAAAATGCCTTGAGGAAACATTAAAAGATATATTGCTATGCAAGAGCTAATAAAATATATTTCCTTTTCTTAAATTAACCACAAACATGACATTTAAGGGTGGGGATCTCAATTAATGTCAAACTAAGAGTAAAAGACGGCATGATTGACATATTCCACTATAAACGTCCAGGATGTGATACCATAAGAGAAACAATATTAAAACAATAATTAATTGTTATGTTTTTGTTTGAGGTTAAAATGACTGTATTTATATTAAATTCCCAATTGTGCCTTAGATGTATTTCTGTATCAACCTCTGATTAAAATTTTCTTCAGAATAACACTTTAAAATAAATAAATTCATTCATTATTAAAGCAATTACAGCTTTGTTTACTTTTATATTTTAGCAAGCAAAGACTTAACTTAGGAATATATATATGTATCTATATATATATATATATATATATATATATATATATATATATATATATATATATATATATATATATATATATATATATATATATATATATATATATATATATATATATATATATATATATATATATATATATATATATATATATATATATATATATATATATAATTTATTAGTTTTGTATAAAACAAATCAGCTGTTTATACGCAATTTGCAAAAAAAAAGAAGAAAAGCACGGCAAATAATTGTTGTTCGGGTAAACTTCAGAATATCTTTTTCTTCAACTATATATATGTATATACATATGTCTATATGATATCTGATTGTACCAAATTACAATTAAACTAGAAATTCCATATGAATGAGCAAGACCATGGGCAGGCACATGTTAGTCAATTAGACAGTGGTTTATTATTATGTTGTATAATATTCATTTGCGACACCCAACAAAGTATATATATTATGGCTTTTAATAAATGGAAAAATCGAATTAGAATTAGTCTATCGGGAACACGGCCTGGCTGATGTACAGGTAGCAGATGTACAGACGGATAACGCTAATTCGGATCTTCTATTTATTAGGAACATATTTTATGAGGTGACAAACGAATATAATGGTAAACGTAAAACAAGATATTGTCAAATTACGTAGTCATGTGCTTGCTCATGCGCCATTTATGTACCGCACATATGTATCACGAGCGGCACATATTAACAGCAGAACTGAAGCAATTATCTAATACTAGTGCGCAAGTGTTTGATTTTTATGCACATGTTTTCCACATGCGCATATATCGCTCATGAGTATGCAACTTGATGCCATGGCGTAAAGGAAAAAGCGCTGATACACTATCAAAATATTCATCCAGCATTGTGGTGGTATTGGTGAAAAGTTTCATGTACTTATCACACAGTAGATGCTGGGTAGAGAATCATTTTTTATAATTTTGGCATGCGTATTATATTTTTTATGAAGCATGTAATTAAAAACTTGTTGAAGACAGCGGTAGGGAAAAAAGTAACCGCAATATAAAATAAAATAAAATTAATATATTTAAAATAAAGAAAGTTGGCTATTTTGATCTCCTTTGCTTATTACCTTTAATTAATCAATATTACGATCGTTTTTTTTTTTGTCAAATTATTAATATCGCAATATATCAATAGTCTTTGGATGAACTCTTTAGTGAAAGATTTTTATATATAAAAAATAATTTTTTTTTAATATCTATATTTTTGGACCTTTTTCTAACAATTGGGTTAAAATATTACTCAAGCTTGAGGTCTTATTTTATGGATAAACAATTTTATTGAAAATACCGATATTTTGATGATCATTGAGTATCATCTTTAGGACAATTCTGTTTTTTAATAATAAAATTAATAAATTATTAAAATTTTGTTCTAAACTAAATAATTATTTTTTCATGGAAAAAGACAGAGAAAATGTAAGAAAATATTTATATTTACATATTTTATAAATTAAATAATTTTTAAGCTAAAATAATTATAAATAATATAAAAGGTCAACAAAAATGCAAAAAACGGCCGAATGCCGTAATTGCTAGAACTGCTTCGATCACTGTTGCATGTTAAAACATCTAAGTACATGACGATCATTTCTAAAGTTTCTAAGTAAATCTAAATGGCAGTACAATTGTGTGCCCGCATGTTAAAAAATGTTTATTGTGAAAAAATTGTGGTGAAAATTAAAAAAAATAGTGCTCGAACAAAGCCATTTGGACCTGCGACTATTAGCTCATTTTAGCACTTTTTACGTTATCTATAAAAGTTGAGTAGAGCAGGTGATGAGGTCATGTTCGGGTCGAAACTTTTTTTCAACCAATTTGATTCTCTTATTCAAATTACGAAACCAACGAAGTCTATCTCATCTTTACGTTTTTAGTTTAATTTCTATCCAGCAACTCATTTTAGTTTAAAAGACACACTATTACACGTAAATTTAGTATTGAGCAAAAAAAAATTACAGTTTGTTTATTGATTTTCGTAGATGAAAATATGTACAAAAGTTAAATGTATTTTACATAAGCATTTGGAAATTACTCATAAAATTCGATATTATTATAGTTATGCATAATAAATTCTTGTTTTATTATTTTCACACCACATCCATCATTATGAAATATCTTTACCAACAACATTGTCATATTCTTCTTGTCATGTGCTCGCCTTTGGCTCTTCTGTTATCTTAATCTTGTCTTGTATAAAACAATATTACTTTAATCTTAATTTATGGGTGTCAATGTTTCTAGGTCATATAATTTCATCAACAGTAGCAGAAGTGGTAACAGAGCAAATATTTTATTAAAATAAATAAATGATTTATTATACAATGCAAAAATAGCGATTGTATTTATAAGTACATATAATGGTAGCATAATGATCACCCTAAAAAAACTAAAATTTAAGGTAGGAGGGATATTTAAAAAAATAAAATTTCAAAAGAGAAATAAATCACATAAAACTTTCCGTTAATAATATATATTCTAATGTTACCAAATAATTTTTTTATATTCTTTAAACTGATTGCTATTATATACCGATCGTCATAAAAATAAAAGAGAAAAATTAAAAAATAAAACACTACTACCTCCATAGACCATGAAATATTAAAAATTTGGACATAATGGTTATATGTATGCATTATAAAAATATAAAAGAACGACTAGTAGCATTAATTTTATAAATATATTTAAAGCTAAAATACATCTTTTTATTAAAACTCGTTAAATCGCAGCTCTCTTACTTCCCTAATTAAAATGTTCGCTGCATTAAAATCATTACGTTTTCAATTGATCTCAAACTGCACCTCTTTGCCTTGACACACTGACCCACTTAATAAAATTTTAAACTGTAATTGTTGACCTTGACATAGTTTTGACAAGGCTTTGTATGAGCAAGGTCATACACAGGTTATTGACTTAGATAAATTACCTCGTGTCTGCACTAGGGAATTCTATTTTTAATTCAAAATTAAACTAAAATGTTAAATTCCCCTCTATATCACTTTTAATTTTCATTTAACGAAATCCTCAAAAAACAAAGTTTAAAGCATTCAACGGGACATTTTAAGTCAAATTATATATTACCCGAAATTTCCTAGTGCAGACACAAACAATTTTCTATTACTCACTAACCTAGTATATGACTTTTTTAAGCTAAAATTTCCTAGTACATTTTTAACGTCCCTTTTAACTTAGTATGGCCAACCATCTGGTGTGTGACTTCACTAAAAGAACAGATAATTTAGGTATTCTACCGCAAATAGTAAAGAAAATTTGGACAAATTTATCAACCAACTTTTTAGTAGATAAATGTTTAAAGGCAAGGTAACAGTTTTAAAATCGTTGAATGATAAAATTTTTAAACGGCTTAATACAGGGAACATTTGAATAATTAGAACAATAAAGTCCATAACCACGTGATTATTAATTAAAAATTAATATATATTTTTTTTAAATAATGGAAAAGGAACAAAACGCACGCAAATTAAACGTATTGCAATGAAAATATAAAACTTCATTAATTAAGAACTACATATGTATATGATCTGTTAGGTCATATATGTATGTATATGGTGCATAATTAGGGCTATTATTATAACTTGGTGTTAAAAGTAAGATTTTACCAGGCTAACAAATAATTTTTCAATATTACAACATTACTTTAACCTAAAAGTGAGAGAAAAATTGAAGCAAAAGAATATACTTCTTAAAATTTGCGTACCCGATACCCAAAATGATACGCTTTTTAAAAACAATTAACGATACTGCAAAAGCAAAAGTTAGTACAAGCAAAGAGCGTAACTATTGCTACCCTGTTTCTATTAATGTTTGACACAAATTGTGTATATATACACAGAAAGAAAAATGGTTTTATATATTTGTTGTTACATCACGATCATAATTAGATTTTTTTATGTAAAGGAAGAAGTGTCTAAATAAATCTTAATAATTTTCTATTAGCCTTAGGATCATTAATCTAACTTGACGTTATTAAAAACAAAGCAGATCATAATTTTTTTATTATTGCAACTTCAATTTAACCTAAATGTAAGCAATAAGGTAGAGGCAACTTCATCCTACATGTAACTTTTTTCGCGAGGTTTAATCATTTGCAGTAGCCACATATATATTTATCACTAAGCGCCGACATTAAAAAATTTTCATTTGCAATTTCTTCCTTTTTTATAAAGACGTAAACAAAAAGTATTGAAAAGTAATTAAGACTTGAATTAAGAGCGACTTTATTTTCACAATTTAGGAAAAAATAAATATTAATTTAAAAGCAAATTCTAAGAAAGAAACATTGCTAAATTTCATTTTAAAGCTCACTTAAGTCACCTAACTAACTATCGAGAGCTTTAAAGGCAATCTGCAATTATGGACTCTTAATATTATGAATAAAATTATTATACCATAACTTGGTTTTAACGAACATAATAACAAAGACATTCATTCGTTTGGAGTAAAGCAGACATGTGTGTTAGAAGAATCAAAAATTTTTAAGTGTTATTTTATGTCTCCGTTTGAGTAAAATTTAATGAATATATGGCTTGATGAAGTGAAGTACTGATGGATTTCAAGAAATGATGTTTCTAAACGTTAGCATATCATCAGCTTTCCAAATAATTTGTCCTGTAAAAAGGAAGATGGTAGAATAAATATTAGGAAAACAAATTATAAGGGTATTTTATAAAGATAATATTTTTGTACTTATATTTCGGGTTAATATTATTATGAGTTTTAATTCAATTCCAATTAACATTTGTGAAGCTGTCAAGATATCTATTGAGGCTTCCCACAAATCGCAAAAAAAACTGTTGCATAGATGGTGAGCTGGCCCGGACCGTGACTGCAAGGTCAAAAATCTGGTAACAATTTTAACGAGATTTTATAGAATTATATATACTTAATTTTCTAATAGGAGCTGCTACGGAATTACATACAGCAAATTCTTAGCCCAAAATTTTTGCCTTTTAATAGCCTTCCGGAATTAGAATTAAAATTATTTTAAACAAGTTTAAAAGAGCGACAATCTTCATAATAAAAATAAATGATAAAAAATCGAGGGACAACCGGGAAAGACGTGTGGACATCAGTAACAATAATATTATAAATATTATCTTGTTTTAAGTGAACATATTATTATTTGTTATTATTAGAAGTGAGCGTTTTAAGAAAATTTTATTTCTCTTCATATAATACTGGGAAATTTCAAAAATCTTGTAATTGCCACCTTGCAATAACAAATACAACGATCCAATCCACCATATCAGCAAAATAAGGATTCTCAAACACAGGAGCTATGTACGATTATTAACAAGGACACCACCCACACAATATATTTGTAATGGGAAATATATATTTATTTCTGAATTAAGTTCTTTAATATTAATATACTCATTTGTTTTTCATCATAAAAGCCCACAATCTCTATTTTAATTTAATATAATTCAAGCTTTAAATTGATATTTTCTGATTAATTAAGCTTTTGTTAAACAATACAAATAAAGCATAATTGAGGTTTTTGGTTTTCCTATTAAACTTATCGAATCAAGTCGATTTATCTATTTTACACAAATTCTTCAAAAGTAGTGGTTTTTTTCTTAAGAAAATTTTGTTTTGCAGCAGAAAAATTTTAATTAAATAGTAACCGAATATTAATAATGCACAACTAGTAATATAATAGTGTAGTAATATATACTTAATTTAACAATATCATTTGATTTAAATACCACGTACATACATCTATTTATAAATGTTCACCCCTCCCTCACAAAAAAAAAATCAATACACGTTATTTCCATAAAATTTGTTTGTTAATATACAAAAATTCTATTAAAACTTTGTCTTTGCAAACTTTTATAATAAACATGAAGTTAGAAAATATTTAATGTTCCATAAAAATGTTATTTTATTTTGGCACGTAACTACAATTATTATTTTATTATAAATGGTTTTTCCTTTTGCAACTGTCTCTCTGTTAGTAAGTTTTTGTTTCCCCATGAACGATGAACACCATTTTTGAGGTCTATGAATTTGTGTACATGCGAATATGTGTGTGTGATGAATGAATTCTTTTAACCTTATCATTAACCTTAATAATTCTTTTTGTTTTTTTTTTTTGGAAAAAGGAATTGTAAAACATTTGTAGTTTCTAATGCTTATAGAGAAGCGGGACTGTAAAATCAAATGCTTTTGTGTAAAAAATTTATATAGGTTTAATTCGCATACTTTTAGGGTTTTTAGCAATAAAAAAATAACACGACGATTTAATTGGTCTGAATATAGCCGTAACAAAACACTAATTTAAATAAACACTCAAATTTAATAATTACAATATTAACTGACTTATTTTGTTAATTTAAAAGAAAATTTGTTCGAAAATTGTTATTGAAAATAAAAAAAATCTAGTGCTGTATTCAAAGTAAATATTCAAATGAGACTTTCGTTCCCGTTCATAAAATCAGCCAGTAAGTAAATGAAGTTCCTAAATGCGAGAGGGCTTGTGCTACCACCAGGGCAGGTATTTTAATAAATTAGCATACTACATGTTAGATCTAGAATTTTTAAGCGCTTTAGGCATGTAAGGAATAAGTTCCCCGTGTATATACATTCCTAAGAAATTTTTTTTAAATATCTTTTAGCTCGCTGTCATTGTAGGGTGTTTTCTTTTGTGGAAGCTACGACTATTTTAAATATATTAAGGAAAAAGCAGTCAGTCAGTACTTTATCAGAGAAAATAGTTCTGAACTGATCTACTGTTTGTTAGTTGTTAGTGGGAATAAATTTTTAATTTAAGCCAAAATCATGTTTTTTATGTGAAAGTATTTGTTATAATTATATGAATTAAATATATGTATCGTTTTTGTACATAATTAAATTTATAAGCATATTTTGTTAATGATAACCAAAATTTAAATTGAAATTAATCAATATTTCTTAAACTCGACTTTTGTACGAAGTTGAAAAATTAACGAAACGTCATTTCTTAAGAATGACTTAAATTTTTCACTGCGAAGTTACAGGTATTTTCATATTTTATTTCTATATGACATATTTTTGAGTTTTATTTTTAAAAAGAAATATGAAAATATTGTAATAAAGAAAGTTACGAACAATATATACATTAGATTATTCAGAAAGATTTATTTCCCAAGAAATTAAATTAACGCATAGCCAATTGACAAAAAGATTTTTTTGTTCTATGAACTTTATTATTCCTATCAAATAAGGGTTTGAGATTGAAACCTAATATAAAACGATGAAATTTGGCACATGCGTCCTGATATATCAATAAAGCTCCAGTATCAAAAAAAGGTTTTTTTTGTGAAAACACTCCTAAAATTTTGTTCACAATTTCTTTTATATAAGTAAGATTTCTTTGAATTTAAAAAAAGGTACTTAAATGTAGCAAAAATTTGAAATAAGAAATAGTTCAACGATTCTCACCACTAATTTTATCAAACGAGAAATTATTTATCTCTAAAAACAAATTATTTTAAATTTAAAAGTCTCTATTAAACTTGAAGAGTGAGTGTATGTCATAAAAATGGTATTATTTTAGTTTAGTAAAAGAAATTTAGACCAGGAAATGATTTAATCTCGAAGTAAACATGCTCATGGTTGTCTTCAGCTTTGATTTAGTCCACTACTTTATTAAAACTTTACTATAATTAAAGCAAAATGTTCTAAAAGATATTTGTTAATTTTCTAGATTTTAATTAAAAATATAAAAAATTACTTTCAAAGAATATTTGAGCTATATATTCACCCTTTTATTTAAATTAAAGTCTCTCACTTATATATATATATATATATATATATATATATATATATATATATATATATATATATATATATATATATATATATATATATATATATATATATATATATATATACATATATATATATATTGGAAGTATCGACAGTCAATTGGGTAAAATTATAAACTATTAAAGAGATTTAATAAACGCATTATTCTCGTGACGCCAGTGTAAATATTTGGGTAATGAAATTAAGAAAATTCCTAAGCTAGAATTTAAGAAAATTACAGAAGTCGAATATAAATCGTAACTTGGAGGAATACTTATGTATTAATCTTCTGCTTGTCCTTGAATTCTATAAATCTGTGTCCATGTCCCTAATTTAAAAATTGCAAAAAAATTAAATTTTTTTTTTTAAATTGCCTACAAAAAAAACTATTCAAGACATTTAGTAAAATTTTACTGAAATTAAATAAAATTTTCTAGCAAATAAGGAATCTTTTTATTGATATTATATATATGTTCCCATCGATCATATAAGGAGCATAGGGCTATTATTCAAACAATTTTTTTTTTCTAACAGGAAAAAACTTTGCGACATCCATTTTGAACTCATGTTAAATAAATTTTTCTAAATTTTAGTGCATTATTTTTTTAATGAAGTTTTCTGTGTCGTAAAATTGCTTTTAATGTTATTATGAAAATCTTAGAGACTAAAGTTTCCTGAAAATTTTACACACAGGTGTATATCAACTGCTTCTGAGATACAGCGTGAAAAACACCATCCCATGGCCTAGAAAAGATCACTATGTCACTTGAAAAAAAGGGCAACATTATATTTAACTAATATTTCATATCGCAGTTTAAGGGGAGGATTTCGCCCTTTTTCACAACGACACACAAAAATCTATTCACAATATAGCTAAGTAACTAATTTGTTCCAAAAAACTTTTCCCTGTTTTGTTTTACACAAAAATGCAGAAAATGTAAAGGTAACAATTTATGCCACAATTTTGAATTTGTACGAAATTTGTCCCTAATCACATCCTAGGTTAGATTAGGTTAGGTTGATTGGAAGGGTCTGATAGCCCATGTCATACGACGTACACTTAAGCAAGGGAAGGCTTGTTGTGCGCTCCCTTTTAATTATCAGACAAAAACTGCCAGAGTTCTGCGGCAGGATTCGAACCTGGGACCTTCGCACTACGAGTCTAGTACACTACCTACTAGTCTACGAAGGTCAGTTAATTACATCTTAAGTTTTTAGTTATTTTTATCACTTAAATCGAGGTAAATTCAAGCATATATGTATATAAGTATAAGTATAAAGTTTCTTAGAATTTTTCCGTAGATATAACTTTTACTATGTAATTTTTTCAGCTTATATGGATTCCATCCTAATACATATATACATATACATGCAGATGTATGAGTAAACATTTTGATTATTATTCGTTTGCTAGAACTTTTCTCAGGAATTAGATAGTTCATCATAACAAATTAAAATTCATGTTTGAATGTTTGGATATTTGTTATTCAATCACGTCAAAATGGAGTAGCACATTTAGTACTCAGTCAATCATTTTGAATGGAATTGAACAAAATTTCGTACGCAGAATGTTTGTAGGCTGGACTAAGATAGAGGATATCTAGTATAATGGCAAACATCATAAATTTACCACCTATTGACAAGATGTCACGAAATTTATTTGGATGTTTTAACTGTATCACAGAAAAATGGCTGAGCTTATTTACACCAAACTCATCACCCCGTTTATCTATAACCTATATTAACATATAAGACACCTTTAATCACGGTAAAGTACTTATTTTGACTATTTATGGACTACTTCCAGACATTTTCAGACATTTGGTTAAACGAATTTCAATAAATACTTTTTATTTCCATAAAAGATGTGATTTATCGAATTTCTTCTTCTTTTCGATACATCAAAATGTGAGATATTATATACAAAAATGTTTTTTATATCAGCGAGCTGATAGCAAACTCAGTTACTGATATAGATCGACAGATTTGGTGCACACGGTTCACGCTGTGACAAAATAATAAAGCATTGTCTTAAATGCAAAAAGATTATTTAACTTATCTATAATTGGGTATGAGGTGCTTATGTATGAAAACTGTTTAAAATCAGCGTGCCTCTATTAAAAATATAAAAACCTTGAAATTTATATTATGCCATTGTGCGTCAGAAAACAATATTGCTTAGTTATCATTAAAAACTTGCCATTTACATTTACGGGTTTACGATTTCCACTAAAGCAGGTAATTACGAGCCTCATTGATTAGTCCCAACGCCCAACGCTGAAAAGGCAAAACAAATCATTGGGATTTTCTTGTTTATCCCAACTTTGTATTGGCTGCTCGAAAGTATCAAGCCTTGTATAGAGAATTACTGATGTATACATACAGGCGAAAAACATTTCTTATCCAGTTATTATTTTAAATACTCAGACCAGTTTCATTTCCGGATACGGACGAAGTAACGAATACATACTAGTATTCTATATTTTTATGTGAAAATGACTTTTAGTTAACAGTATAAATATATATCCTGGCTTAATCAAATATTGTAAGTTATAACATGTGATATGCTGTTTTAGAAAATCTCTTCGTAATAAATGATTTGAAATAATTATTCGTGTTAACTCACCCCTAATTATGGAGGCAACATAAATAAATTCCACAAGCAATTTAAAAACTTCGTATTTAGGTAATCTCTTTCACTTTAAAATTGTTATTATACACGTGCTATTAAAAACCTTTTCGTTATTAATCAATTTTTATAATTTCTTTTTTTCTTTGAGTTTATTTTTTTTTTATTCAACACATACGCGCTGCCGGCGTTGAGATCATTTGAACAGTTTGAAAAATTTTATCATTATTGTTGTTTTAATGCTTATTTTCTTTACTTTGTTAATGCCAAAGTATTATAAATACACACTCACACACACGCACTTACTTTGTGTTTTCTTTTTTATTTATTTATTTTTTTTATTTACAGTTATTAATTGTTAATCTTTGCATTTTTGTTGTTCTTCTATTCATTGAAAATTGTAATACAAAAAATACCCACTGCTGAACATCTCAATAAGAGTTAAAAAGCATTTTGTTAATCCTGTTTGTGGTAATTTTTCATTGTTGTTTTTATTTAACATAAAAGTTAACAAATAAATGAGGCTAATGTTGAATACACAAACACAATCATTGAGTTGTATTGTAGAATTGCACGCGCTCGCACACGCACACGCACTAACACAAACACACTGCCAATCAAATATACACACTTTATTTTCAAGAATCTTTTCAGGCAAAAGTGTATGAATAAATGGAAATAAGTGAGCTTGCGATACGGTAAAATACGAAAATGTAAATAAAATATTTTTTAACGGAAAATTTTCATTAATGTATATGTTGTATCCTTTTGTTTTGTTGTTGTTTTTTTTGCTGTTGATATTACTTATATCATTGTTTCTGTTACTGATGCTGCTGTAGTCATTTTTTTTTTTGCTGTATTGCTTACAGCTGTTTATGTTCGTGGCTTTACACTAACACAATGATACATAAACAAATATAAATTGCCCACAATCAGTTACAACAATATTTTATGTATTTCCTCTTCTTCCTCTTCCTCTATTTTAAGTCAATTATACCACTACTATTAAAGTATTTTATATATGGCAGCTTTATCAAGAAGTCGCATTGAAGATTTTCCTTAAAAATAAGTTACAAAAAGGCATTGAAACTAAATTTTTAGCATTTAATGTAAAATATATTTGTGGGGATAAATTTTGGTGGAAAGTTTTTATTTATCTATTTATAATAAAAAAGCAATGATTTTTTATAATATATGCTATTTTTAAATGTGTAGATTACATTTTTTTCCATCTTTTAGGTGGTTACAGAACATCTGAGCTGGCACAGAAATATCTAATATCTTTGAATAAGGTGGTAAGCCATTCCAATGAAAAGATTTTCTGGATGTCCATGGACAATTTAGTAATGGAACACGTTTGAAGGATGGGACGAGATATTGGGTAAAAGAAGTTAGACTGAATATTTGCAAGTCACTCATGCAGCAAAAAATATACAGAGAAGCACAAACTAGATAATTATTATAAAGCACCTGAATTGCCGCGAATTTCAATGGACGCATTTACTAGATTCAAAGCCATACAAACGCTTCTTAAAGAATAACTATGAATAGTACTGAGAGGATTTTAAGAACACACGTGAGAAGATTAAATCTTCTTTTTAATGACCTTTGCAGAAGTGTCCAAAACGAAAAGGGGAGAAAATATCTTCTCAGAAATTGCCTAGCTCTATCAAGTAAGAAAATAACTCACATGTAATGCTAAACTATGCCCCAGCATACGTATTTTTGGACTCCGGGATCAAAGGAATAAGTCTTTTCATGCGGGAGTCACACTGTGTAAGCCGATCTACGTGAGTTCAGGTCCATCAACTTATCGACATTCAGCCACCAAAAATAAATCAAACTGGACTCAAGTGTCTCGGTTATAGTCATTACCAATGGCCAGCCCAACCTAACCTGAGTTCAAGCGAAAGCGGAAAGCATGTTTTCAGAAATGTGAAAAATATCTCTTAATTCTACTGAAAAGGAAATTGTAGATATTAGGTGTTTTATCAAACATTTTTCCCCATGAAGTCTTAAAAACAAATCCCCAGCAAGTAAGTTGTAAGTTACGCTCTTCCTTAAATAATATAAGCAGAGGTGTAGCATTTTAAGCTCAATTAACCATGCCTATTACTAAAAATTAACTCTAGTATTTCTAGATAATATGGGCAGAAGTCTTATCGAAATAAAGCCTGAGTCAAAGTGAAGAGTGTGTCAAAATTTACTTTCATATATTAAACCATCTGTTTACCTTAAAGAGGAATCACTGTCATATATTCAACGCAGAAGACATCAGATATAAGGAATAGACAAAATAAATTTTGTAAACCAAGATATTAGCAGTTGCGTTTAATACTACAAAAACTAGCTGAAACTTTGTGGTGATTCGTCAGCGATATATACATACATGTTTCTTTTAATCCTCTGGGGATCATGAGGACTTCAGCAATAAATATATAAAAAAAATTCTTTAAACGCTGTTTGCTTCATAGGTTTGCTCTTATACAAAGCAAACGTGTTTTCATTTATGCGGGTTTTCTAATAGAAAAATTAAGGCACTTTGAAAACAATAGTATATAAAACTTTAGAAATTTTGTGTTCTTTTAAGTGAGTTTTTATTTTGAACTTCGATCGCTTATTCCAATTCAATTGTAAGCAGATAAACACAATTTTATATGATGCCTTCCGGTGTCATAAAATGCTTAATATTAATGAATATCAATTAAAAAAAATCACAAGCAATACAGCTGTATTTCAGTGAAACAATTAAACCGCATGGTATGTGGACACTCATGGTCTCCACTCTTTTATTTATAATGACAACTTCACTGAACATCATAATCAGTCGTTATAAAATTTTGCCCCGATATCCTTACTATCTTTTAAGCATTAGACATGAAGATAAATTGTTTCATTTCATTTTTGTACACATTTGTTGACAATGTCTATTCAATGCCGAGAGCTTTCACTTTTATTCTGATGTAAATAATTAAATAAGCTGTAGATTCATTTGTCTTCCACGAAAGCATTTAAGAGACTTACAGGTATATATACTTGTATTTAATTAATAGGTCTTTCATTCTATTCATTATGCTAATTGTATGACTTTTATTATTCTATATTAATTAGTTCTTTCCATTTAACCAGCAACGAATAGTTCTGACTTTACTACCTTTTGATTAAAGAGATTTACATTTATTTTTAGGTATTTTGTGAATTGTTATCTATTGTCTTAAACTTTAAAGCCTATCAACTTTTTACTACTTCTAAAAACAAGCTGATTCGTGAGATTGTCCCAGGATACATATAGGATTTGGGTTTAACTTCATTTTGTGGTAAGTGATCACAATGCAAGAAGCAATTTTTTGCCAAAAACATTTCCGCCTAGAGTTGTAAAATCTTGTGAAAGAACAAACGATGTAATATTGGTAACTGTGAATAGGGTAAATAAAAAATTCAGGGAGTCTGCATCAATTGAAAGAGTCAATTAAAATGACTTTACTAGTGTGCCAAAGCGACACCGCGGATACGAATGCGAAGAATTTTCGTTTCTCCTTTAATTGAATAATATTCCTCTGGATACGGTATTTATTATTTAAAGAAACATTGGCATATCTCACACTAAATATTCTTTCCTAATATACAAGAAAAATGTTTAAAATGTTAGCTTCCACATCGATCCTGTTTGGCATAACATCGGGTTATCTCCAGATGCAATTCAAATTTTTTGCACATATAAAAAGGATACTGGAGAGAACTTTTTCACCACTAGCTTAAAGTTTTTAATTTTTTTAAAGTTTGATTCTGCCACCCTAAAGGAACGATATGGTTAAAAAACCTTGCAAAAATTAAATAAATTTTATCACCTCTAAATCCTTCCTAAATTTTTATCCCTTGTTAACTGATTGGAATTAAACATTAGATCACATAAGTTGGCATAATTTGAAATATTTTCAGGGCTTATTTGACTTCAAGGACTTATGTATGTAAGCCATATAATATCCATCTGTGTTATAAAGGATATGTTTAATGTAACATCAACCAAATAGAACCATATTCAATGCATTTAGCTCTACACATTTACAAGATTATTGTAAAGAAGTATGCCTCGGAAGTGTTTTATTTTAAAAGTGCTACTTGAAGATCATAACTGACTGTTTGAAATTATTTTTTTAGTTAAGAACACTAATTTACAATAGTTTTTATTCAAGAGTATATTTTATTAACCGAAAAACAAAATAATAAATCCTTTCAAAAAAGTTCTTAATTGGTTGCATATGACCATGAGAGGCTGGCATATTTTAAGTGTAGATTGAAGGAATTAACGCTGCAATAGGAATGTCATAACAAATCTTGCATATCTTAGTATTTTTATTACTTTTATTAATATATTTTTAATTGGAAATAAAACAACAGCTTCCTTGTTTTATTATATATTCGCACTGTTGCCAATTTTTTGCAAGTCCTTATCTTATGCCGTCACTTTAGTTGTTTTTCGTTTAAATTTGTTTTTGCCTATTAACGCTTCTTGTTTTTATCAATCACGTCGTTTTATCGTTTGAAACTTTCCTTTCCGTGTACCGTACGCTTTGAATTGACGTTAAGTACTGAATTCGCATGTTATTGTGAAGCTGTTGATAAATGTATACGACTAAAAACAACAAAACGAGATGCAACAAAAAAGTGGAAAGAACCTTAAAATACGTTGGAGAAACCCCTTTTTGTCTTGTTGTGCCAGCACAAAAAGAGTCCATCAAACAAAATTAACAGCAACCTGCAACCAGACATTTTTATCGCAAAGCTTGTAAAGTTTTCTATACGGTTATACAAATTTGCTCGCAGTCCATCCGACGACAGTGGATTTTTGGTTTGTTGTGTTTGTAGACGTTTGTTCGCTTTTATAATTCCTTAGTTTATGTCTGTCTTTACTTGGCCCTTCATAAAATTTGTTTTGCTGTCAGCACGAGAAATTTTATGTTGCAACTTCATACTTTTGAGAGATTGTTGATATGTTGGTTTTCAAACATGTTGGTTAAGAGAGCGCCCAATTCTAGTTGCTTGGCTATTTTTGTTCTCTTTACTTCTAACCGGCTTTTATCATATTAGAGCTTTTATAGCAGTCGATTTTAATCGGTATAATTTTATAAGAACGCGCCATAAATTTTTTTCATTAATAAAATATGTGTATCTAAACCAATTAATAAATTATATAATTACAGAGTATAAAACAAATAGTAAAACTTTTTTACTTTCCTTTTATCTACATACATATACAAAAAATGCTTTGTTTGTTTGCTTATTCCTATTTATTTTTTTAATGGTAGTGGGAGAGGTCAGCCCCAAACAAAGCAATTACTAATAATTTAATATCTCTAGATCTACAATATTGAAAAATTAAAAAATTCGTGTCATGAAGGTCCACTATCCACAATTTGCGGATAGTGGAAATTTTAGTAGATATGTGGAGCAGCTACCATGGCAGTCGCGGACAATCAGCGGTTTTGAGTGGAGAGTCTCAAAGGGTTTTCGGTTGTCGCTGGACTTCTAAGTACATACGATACTTTGAACGTCAAAGCCTATATATAACCAATAACCAAGAAATACCAGCGACTATTCTTTACTTAATATTAAAATTTATTATTTGGAATATTCTTCCCAACTAACCGTTAAAAACAATTAGAGCTTTGCAAAATACATTTAAATGTATGGATGTTGAGAGAAAAATAAGATAGAATTTCGTTGAGTATATTTGTTTGTTGTGTTGTTTGTATAAAAACATTATAAGCCTACTATGATTATGTATTTGTTGTAATTCATATACAATATTAAATTCTCACATTGTATTTGATTTATATGGCATAAACATCCGAGGTTGACTGTTATCAAACTGTTTAAACTTTACTGAAGATTTGGTTTTAGCAACCAATGAAATGTCGGCATATGAAGAGCTAAAGCCACAACAAACAATACATTTTGCAAAAGCTCTAATTGTTTTTAAATATTCCTTTACGTTAGAGGCGGCGGGAAGCAGGCATTGGATTTTGTAACAAGCAGCTCGCTATATAAACGTGATGCAGGGCTTCCAAGTCAGCCCGCCTGGAGGCCATGCTGGCAGCCCCAATTCTACAACAATGAGGTATGTATTCAAGAAAAATGAGGTGTAGGAGTGATAAGATGCTTAAAAGTATTTACCAATTATTCTATAACTATAGGGCTTTGATAGCAAGACTCATCCTGTACACTACATTAACTGTACAGGGCTTTTATCAGCAAAAACCTTTAGTTATAAGAGGGCTACGGGTCCCCTTAAAGAAAGTAGCAAATAACTATTGTATATTTTGGCATTGCAAAGCTTAATCGAATTTTTTGAAGATAAGCTGCTTTGTCAAGCAGAAAACTACTTGAATTGGAGCGGACAGAGGTTACCCTCTTACAAGATATTAAATTTTTATCGGAGAGCTAAGTTAACTATTGGTTATTGCGAGACAAAGCTCGTAATAAAAACCCACAATTTATCGTATACTTTTGTAGGCACTCTTACTTACAAATGCCTATTCCATTTTATGACATCATTTATGGAAGGTTTTTTAACGCAATTATTCTTTCTCCTTACATTGCTTTAGTTTCCTATGGGATATTAAAATAAGAGCATATACATTCTAGTTGTAAGTTATTAACCAATTTTCTGTATGTAAGTTGAATAGGTTTTCAAGAATGATTTATTGCAAAAAATTATTTATATAAAAAATCAATTCATGACGATGAAGATCATCAGTGTTTTTATAAAAATACTTAAGTTGTAATCCTATTTGAGATATTCATTGTATTTTTCATACAAAACTTTCACTGAAAATACTATTCTATGGATTCTTGGGACATAATTTATACAAAATTCTGTATAAGTAGAAGATCAGCGTAAAAAAATTTTGGTGTTTTGACTAGGTTTTAGCGTCCATATTGAGTTAAGTTCGCGCACAAGGACTTTTAACTGTGAACAATGTTCCAAGCCGACTAAACTTTGTGAAGCAATTCAGCTTTTTGAAATTAACTTATTTATTTTTTTTCTGGATTAATTAACATGTTTGCACGGTAGTTATTGCATTGTGAAAAAAGTCTCAAAATTTAGATTTTTTTCATGTCGTACATATTTGGAAATAATTTAATATTTTTTTATCATATATTAATTATTTCATAAAATTTTATTGGGACTTATTTATTTTTCTTTAGGTACGATTTAATTGGGAGATATTTCATTGGATGCCATTGCAGTTTTCTAACATTAATTTTAAGGATTACAATTAACAATATATGGGTGCTAATCATCACAATATCCTTTAACAGGACACAAAGTATTTCTTACACATACATAAATTATATGTTTGTTTGTTTCATAATTTCCGAGGGTTCTTAGCCGATTGTTTTAAAATAAAACATTCACATACAGGAATGTCTTAGTTGAGTGCCTTCGTAGACTAGTAGCTAGTGTACTAGACTGGTAGTCCGAAGGTCGCAGGTTCGACTCCTGCCGCAGACTCCGGATGTCACTGCAGATAAGCCAAGTAGCTTCGCAGTTTGTGTTCGTTAATTAATTAATTAAAAAAAACCGAAGGTCGCAGGTTCGACTCCTGCCGCAGACTCCGGGTGTCTCTGCAGATAAGCCAAGTAGCTTCGCAGTTTGTGTTCGTTAATTAATTAATTAAAAAAAAATATGGTTGACAGAAGGTGGATGGTGCGTATATGAGTTCAAATACTACATTATAAAAGTTCGATGCAGTTATAATTGACATTCATATACACTAGAGCCCCGACTTGCGTCGTTAATGGGGACCGGAGAAACGCGACGCAAATCGAAACGACGCAAATCGAATCACCTTTTTCTATATAAATGCACTGAAATTTAATTTATTGGGAAAAATATTCAAAAAAAGCAAAAAAAATTTTTTTTTTATAAAAAAACAAGTATGAATATATTTTTATTTATTTCATTTACTTCAACACATGCTTATAATTATTATAAAGAAATAAAACAATAAATAAAGAAAAAACATAATAAAAATTAAATTCATTTACATATGTACATATGTATGTATATTCATAAAAAGTAGGTGCATTAAAAATTTTTAATTTGTTTAGCTTACATTGAGCTCTCTTCAGATGATTTTGGCAAATAACACGCTAAATTCTTACCATAACCAGACAGTTGTTCTTAGCACCACTTACATATATAACAAAGAAAAGTGAATTCCCCATATTTTACACAATTTGAAAACTTCTTAAGTATAGGCCAGAAGTTGCAAAAATGCTAAAAGACAGAAAAGATGCTATATCAGGCACTACAAATGCTAGAAATGGTAATCCACAATGCTGTAGTAAACAATTTAACCGCGACTCAAATCGAAATCAAAACGACGCAAATCGAAATCAAAACGATGCAAATCGGGGTCAAAACGACGCAACTTGAAATTGCAACGACGCAAATCGAATTTTTCCAGTTTTTAAAAAGCGACGCAAATCGAAACGACGCAAATCGGGACGACGCAAGTCGGGGCTCTAGTGTATTAGACATACAGTTAAACAAAAGTATGAAAAATAAAAATATGTTAATCTTTCTTCCCTTTGCACAGTGGAATATTTCGCAAGATGATATCTAAAAGTATAATTAAAAAAAAAAAAAAAAAAAAAAAAAAATTTAAATTTAAAATTTAAAAAAAGTGCTTTGGGTAGTTAATTATTCTAGAAAATATATATTCGCATTAATTGTTGTATGTCAAAGCAAACCCTTGTTAATCTCGTGATGCTTAATTGAAAAATAAGCATCATTAAGGAATAGGAAGTTCATAGAAGAAACTCATGTCTTATGCAAAGCGAGACGCTGTAAAGCATGGCAGTGTACAGCTCTGTATGTTGATTTTGTAATTTCTAACAAATACTATGAAGTTTTATTCAAACATAAAATTAAACTTTTTCTCATAAGTTTCATTAAAAAAATAAAAACTAAAATAAATTTTATTTAATAATTTTTGTGTAAATCGCGCTCCCATTCAATGTGGCAGCAGAACTGTCGTGTTTGATACTTTGTTGATATTACACCATATGAATCCATATGCAAATGCTCTTACCACCAATAGTGAAGAAAAGCCCTTGAATAAAAATAAAAAGCAGCGTAAATCTGTTTGCAGTGTGAGTACGAATTAATGTCATTTAAAGATAAGCCAGGAAAATAAAAACTTAAATCACAGAAATTGTGGGCCTGTCAACAACAATAACAACAATATCATTTATACTATAACCATACGCAGGCATACAATGTTACTATTATGTTGTTGCTGCCATCTTCATCGGCATCGGCTTAAAAGTTGGATGGCGTTGTCGTAAACATTATGAACTTGCACTTAACAATTTACGTACATACTTTGTAACAATGCGACCTTTGACACAATGCTCTACTTTTTCGCACGCACACACATTTAACGCTCACGTAGGAAAGACGTAAAAATCACATAGAATATTAAATACTTTTTCTAAGTTGCAGTAAACCATGGAAAAAAGTTATGAAAAAATAGGAAAATATATGAAATTTAAGAGCATTAAATGAAAGAGGGAACTTGAGGTTGGCAGCCAACATGCGCAGTTGAGTGTTTGACTTTCAAGTTTAAGAGACTGTTTAAAAAAGGATGTATTTTGTTTTAACTACATATTGTTTACTCTTATAAGATTTTAAAGTTAAAATCATGTTTTAGATTTATTGCATCTTAGAACTTTTTTTTTAAGAAAATTCTGTTTGCTGTATAACAAAACAGCAAGAATAATAAGTTGATTAAAACATTTGTTAATCCTTTGGTGATATTTTTAACTACAGCAAAATGTCTTAAGATTTATAATTACCGAACAACACACAAAAATTAATAAAGAACTCTTATAAATTTTAATATAGTAACTGAAGCTGTAGGAGGGCTAAATATGAAAAATAATATTACAATTTAATAAAATATTACAATTAATTATTTCAAATCTTTATTGAAAATATGACTGCATATATTGGCATATATGTATATATTAAAAGAAGGTCGCTAATTTGTATTGAAAACTTACATTTCTTATATACATTAAAATGTTTTGCGAACATTTCGTTTAATTTTATAAAATCAGGATGTAAATATTTAACTTTCCGCTATCGAAAAATGGACCATTTCTGACATCAATCTCAACATATTAACATCTTAGAAGATAATTAGGCAAGTAAAAGAAATTGATCGATTTCAAATCGATCATTCGAAACTGCCGTAATTACTTGCAGTCGATTTTGAGAACAAAATTTTTAATTAACTTTGAATTATCGTCTCAAAATATGTTCTGGTGGCTTTAATTATATTGTATAACAGAATCAGGTATGTCATAAAAAACTATCGTTTTCAAAAATAAAGTCAATCTTATAAGTGATTCAAGTATGATGAACTCTGATCGATTTCAATTTGCATTTTTGTTTCATTCAGTATTATTGAAAAATAATAATAATAAAATTATAACACAAACAACTCTGTATTTGTTTGTTAAAATGAAAATGACTTGAAGACATTAAAATAAAATTAATTGATTGAAACGAAAATATTAAAATTAGTAAAATTTTTGTGGCTGCAGCTGAATTTTTTTTTTTTTTTTTTTTTTTTTTGGAAGAAAAACATATGAAAGAAAATTCGAGATCAATTGAGAGATAGTTTGGATTCATTGGATTTATCAGAAGAGATGTTTACTTAATTATATAATTAATTTTTTTATATATAACACTGCCGACATAATAAACAAGGAATCATGATGACTTTCAATTTAGTTGCACTCAAACAGACAGGCTTCTCAAACCACACTAAGATTTTTTGCAGAAGGTTGTTTTCATTCGAAATATGGGCAAACATATATTCGGGGAAATTCCTTCTAATATTAAGTGCCTGAAGGATATTTTCTTTGAAAATTTATGAAAAAAATTGCCAATATCAATCTATTCATATATTTACTTTTTTATATATTAGAAAGGCACAGTAAGTACTGGAATCAGTCAATTGGCGTTATACCCAGGGACGAAGTGATACTTTTGTTCTCTTCATCAACACCTCTGAGTGTAATTATTTAGTTTTTTTTTAATTCACATGAAAAGCTTTATGCAGCAATAAAAGACTGGAGTCTATCAAGCTTAAGGAAATATCATATATATTTTAGGTCTTCTATTGCAAGAACTTTTCCTAAGCTATTATTTTATTAAAAATTTAAAAAAAATCAAAGATATTAGCCGAATCTTGTCCATGTAAGAACGTCTTTTAATTTATTGCATAAAGTATTACCAGTAGCATGTAAGAAATAAAGGATAGTTGATGAGTTTCTGTTTCACAAATCTACTCGTGCTTCACTGACTGGTTACATGGAGTAGTTTAGGAACTAGTTTGATGTATTCCGAAAGTAGAGTACATTGTTCCTGCCCTCAGAGATCGTAATAATGAATTGGCTTTGCTTTTTTCACAAGCATTTCCATTTCCATTTCCCTCTGGTTTAATCTTAGCACTCTTTTCTGTACTAGTGGGATTTTTTTATAGAGATGATAGTTGTTGTCAATTTATATCTCAAAAGCTTTTTAAATGAAGGTATTTTAAAATTTATCACATGTTGTACCAGCTAAAAAAGTTTGGGTCAAAACACAAATGTTTTCAAAATATAAGACAGTAACAGCAAAACTACTTTTGTGTTAGTTTTTACAAATAATTTTGTTTTCCACACTTACTTTTATATCAAGCAGTTCAGCCATATTTTACTTGAGGGTTTTTGTTTTCTACATTTTACTTTTTTTGTGTTAAAATATAGAAAAATTTCTTTGAAATATTACTTTTCACTTTTTGCTGTAAATACTTGCATGATATATTTATTTGGTATGTTTTTCTTAAGTAATAATTCCCTAAGTAATTGACAGAAAGTAAAAACAAACTTTGCTCTCAACGCAAAATTTTATTGTTTCTAAAAATGAATGGAAAAAAACAAAAAAAATTAGGCAAATGTTTTTTGGAATAGCAACTTAAGATAAAAGGATTAGACTACAAATCATTTTATATTTTAAATCCGTATTCTCTAATTTAAGCAATTTAACAAGATTTTTTTTAACTAGGTTAAGTAGAACTTAGGAATAACAATTGTGAAACTTTGAATTTTAGATGACAGAATACATTGTTTTGTTAGTAGGAATACATTGTTTTGTTAGTAGGAATAATGTGTTTAACCCTTATCCTGTATTAATGGGTCAAAATTGCCCAAACGGTTTTTATTGCTCATTTATTCGTTAAACCCTCGGCGGATTTTTTTTAAACTTTTGTACAATTATTTTTTTAGCGAATACTATTAAAATTTAAAATATAATTCTTGTAGATCGTTTCACAAAGCGTGTGTAAAAAAACTTACGCAGATGGTACATTTGGGTCAAAACTGCCCAATGCAACAAAATCAATTTGCGAATGTGATACGAGCTTAGTAACAACTTTTCTTGCGTTTGCAACATCATGGCTAGCATCCAGAGAAAATAAGAACTTTTCTTATGCAATCAGACTCAGATGGCGATAATCCTCAGCACATCAAGTGAAGATGAAACCGGCTTCGTTTCTGAAGCTGCATCTGATTATGACCCCAACTCCTCGTCGGGCTCCATCGCGGATATTTGCGAAATTCTCGATCAAACTACAAACGAAGTATCAATGTATCCATCAAGAAAATATTTATGGTCACAAACATCTACAATAAGAGATATTGGAAGATTCTCTAAGCTGGACATAATAAATCTGACTCCTGGCCTAACGCATTATGCTATTTCAGGTGCTGATAGCATAAAATCATCTTTTCTGTTATTTATGCCTAGTGATCTTATAATGTATTTATAGAGTAATCTTTATTCAATCAATTCGTATAGGTCAATCAGTATTTGAAAATAATCGGATAACTGTAGACAATATAACTATTGAAGGATATTTTGGACTTCTTTTGTTGACTGGTATATGCAAATCTCATGGTGAAGCTTTAGAATATCTATGGGACGACCGCAATGGCAGACCGCTATTTGAATCCATCATTTTAAAATATATCACGATTAATTCGGTTTGATAAAAAGTCGGACAGAAGCGAAAGACGATTCCGTGATAAACTTGTTCCCATAAGAGATTTTGGGAGCCATTGGGAAACGAATCTAAGAAAAATCTTTAATCCTTGTAAATATGTGACAGTGGATGAGCAGATTGTAACACACGGTGGACGATGCCCATTCAAGCAATACATACCTTCAAAACCAGGAAAATATGGTATAAAAATTTGGGCATTGTGCGATGTAGAAACAAACTATACATGGTCCTTACAGGTGTATACTGGAAAAGGCAGGAACTGTAAGCCAGAGAAAGATCAAGGATGCCGCGTTGTCTTGGAGCTAATCAAAGATTTGAAAGGGCATAATGTAACTTGTGACAATTTTTTCACCTCACATAAACTGGATATTGAGTTGTTGAAATAAAGTATCATAATGGTTGGTACTGTCCGAAAAAATAAAACTTTTTTGCCAGAAAAATTTTGCAATTAAAAAACAAGCCAAAGAACTATGCAAATTTCTTCTTCGACAATGATAACAAAACAACTTTTGTGGGATATGTAACTAAAAAAAAAACAATTAGTGTTTTTGCTTAGCACATTACATCACGACGGAGAAATTTGAGCAAGCTCCAAAAAGCCAGAAATAATTCACTTTTATAATCAAACGAAACCGTGGGTCTATACATTATATCAACTTATAAGAACTTATACATGCAAAAGGAGAACTAACCGATGGCCTCTAGCGGTATTTTACAATATGCTGGATTTATCCGCTAATATTGCTTACGTAGTTTTTCTAAAGATTAATCCAAACTGGAATGAAAATAAAAAGTATAAGCGCCGCATTTTCTTGGAAGACAAATATGGATCTAATAAGCGGTGAAATATCTCGTAGTTCAAACATGCCACAAAGTAGCCCTACTAAAGCATTCGTGAAAAGTCTTCAAAAGGATTCAGCTGAAGTTTCGCAAGCAAAAAACTTAAAAAGAAGACGTTGTTTCTTTTGTCCAAGTCGATCCAGCAGCACCAAATATGCAAATAAGTGTTGCGAATGTGAAAAAAATTTATTTGACAAACGCATTTTGAGACCAAAATTATATGTAATGAATGTGCAAAAATCAAGAAGACTGAATAAATATTTGATTATTTTGTATTGGGCAAAATTGACCCACTAATACCACATGCGTTTTATTTTTGAAGTACAGGATAAGGGTTAAGAATGTAGTTTTTAGAGAATAATATTTTTATTAAATATTTTTTTTGCATTGTAAAATGTAATATATGGCACAGTGGGACACACATAAAATAATTTTAGAAAGGAATCAACAGTCTCTAAACGACCTAGTCTATTGAAAAATTCATGTTAATATTTTGATCATTTTATTCGCAGTCCCTCGGAGGTAGTCTGCTACATGTCCAAAAGGTGCATCTGGCTCATGTCTATTATTAAAAGGACTTACATTTCTATATATTTTAAAAGCATACTTGGCCCGGGAGTGTATTTATTTATTCTTAAGGTTAGAAATAATTAAGCAAAAAAAAATTTTTTTTTGGCATTTGTTTCATCCTACACAAAACAATTTACATCCCAAATGAATGATTTTTCGTCATATTCAGTCAAATTTGGTTTGTAAATACACTGGTTTCGACTATGCGCTATTTGGAGTGCTCTTTTTATAGAAAAAAACTGGTCTATTTACATATTTTTTGATATCACAGGACGGAAAACTATTCCAAATTCAATCCCGTCGAAAGAAATCTCAACTCTCTGAAGACCATTTCTTCATGACTTTGGATGAGTGCTGTTGTTCACCATCCTATATGTATATATATATGACATATTCCTCAGCATAAGCTACCTACTACTTACAAAATTCGAAAGACGAATCTGCAGATAGTCTTTCCACATTATTCTATAAATTTCTTGCAATTCTGATTCAACGTGCCAGCCCTCACCATGATTTATTCGTTCTCCCCAGATCGGCACTAGTAATCTGAAAGTTATTTCATTTTAACACCCTGACTATACGTTTCTAGTCATCGGCTGTCCAATTTCTCTGCTCTCCTTCGACCTTCAACCGTCCCGCAATGTAATTTATTATATTTTGTTGTTGCTTTATAGGGTGCTACAACAAAACTTAAGGAATAATGTTAAAGCTCCTAATTTGCTTTTAAAAACTTCCAGAGTAATATGTATTCTTTACTCAAGGTTGAAAAGTCTTAAGCCTTAAAACTTAAAAATTATTTAATTTCTGTAATTTTTCTATTAGAAGAGAAAGTTCTCATCATAAATTTAAAAATATCTTAAAATTTTTTCATCAGCTTTTTGATGAGATTTCATAAGCCTGTCAAGCTTGATACTTTTCCTGGAATTATTATTGACATAGTGGCTGCGACGTAAGCAAAAAACCCTAAAAATATGTTGTTGAACAAGTTGGTGGTTGTAGTAATAATATTCATACATCCTACTACAAACAGCGTTTTTTTTGAGAAATGTTTATGATCATTACTGTCTGCATTTTGTACTGGCATGCATTAGTTGATAAAAATATATCAACCAATATAGTTGGACTTATCTGATAATTTAAATGATCAATCTTGAACTGTTGTATGACCAAGATGAACAAATAAGTTACACCATGACGTTTAAAACACTGGCATGGCCGTTGCAACAACTGACATCATAGCAATTTCCTCTAAGCAATTAACTTTATCCCGCAATTAAACCGTAGGTTCCGTAAAAACCTAAATGTGCAGCAATAATGTAACAACATTCCAGAGCTTCCAGCAAATACAGTCGACCAATAGGCTGTAGAAACCATGCATGTAGAATAGTTGCACAAACTTCTTGAGCGATAATTGCTTTGACGGTGTTGCTTATTGACCATGCTATATTGTGTGGTGAAAGCTTCAAGTCCGCAACTCTTTAGCATGGGTACATGTAAAAGTGACCAGCAGGGTATAAGATATATATGTTCCTTTCACTCCTCGAAGGAGCATGGTCCAATGCTATGGTATATGATGGAGAACCTTTATCATCTACTGGTAAGACGACTTTGATTTAGTACCGAAAAGTCGCCACTGCCTCCATGAATAGTCAAATTATTTACGAGGATTCAAACAATTCCACGATTTATAGTGTTCCAAGTGACCAAAGAAAAGATTCACTATCCGATGCCATAATCCACCATCCAGCTAACTTCACCAGTTACATGACTCTGAGCTCGGAGAGGTTACTAGTAATTTTGGAGGATATCGTCAGGTTGCAATATGACCAAATCAATGGTCATGGGCTATAGATATATATCCACATAATGTTCTATCTATATCTCTGTCTAACAGCATACTTCCTTTGCTTTCTTGATGATCCTCCAAAAGATTTTCGTTATTATATCAAGATTATCATGATCATAATGTTGTTTCATTATATAAATTTAATATGTGTGCATTTAAAAGAAATAATTGAAAGCTTTATCGAAATATTGGAAAAAAAGTAAACGATATAAAGTCCCATGAGTTGATAGAACCGCCTTAAGATTTTTAATAATTATTTTTAATGAATTAAAAAAATTATGTTTATAATGTTTAAAAAATTTATTTTGCATGGCTTCTTAAAAAGTATATAACAAATAGTTTATTAATTAACCACACAATTATGCAGTTAGTTAAATAAATAAGACAGCAGAAAAAACAAATTTGTTTATGTTAATTTATTTTAATAGTTGCTTCTTGTCACAGAAAAAATAATAATCATAATAAAACTTAGAAACATAAGCAATCATTTTATAATATTCTATATTTATAAAGCAATTTTATATTACAATAAACTTTTAATTGGATGCATTAGTATTTATTTGTTGGCAAAAGCATTTACTGTTTATTTGCCAAACATTAAAAAGATATTTATTCATATATTCTTATTGTTGCCAATAATTGTGTATAATTACAAATGCAAGCTACGCATACTCCTCAGTTGCAAGTAGCTCATTAACATGAGCGAAACTCGTTACCGAACAAACTATGGACGCCTTCTAAGGCAGCAATTTAAACTTTATAAATAACACTAATCAGGCGGAAGAAGAAACGTTATTATATTCTATAATCATAATTTTCATACACATGTATACTACATACATGGTTTTAGTCATAACTTTAACCAACTCTTAATGTTGTTTGTGTTGTTGTTCTCTTTGTTTTTACAAGAGACAAAAGACAATATTTATCCATATACAATTTTTAATGACCACAAATGTCTATGTATTTATTTTATAATTACAAACGAAGTAGAAAATAGAAATTAAAATTTTAAACATAAAATAAACAGAGTTGTTTCTTGCACCCTACAACATTTCCTTTGTATATTAATATTAAAGAGAAGCATGCCACAATGAGAAAACCTCAAATAGATGTGTTTATCAATTAAAACAGAACTATATATTTATTTACTGATTGTTTTTACTTTAATAGAAAACAAGTTTCACATGAGTTTTTCTATAAGAAAGAATGATGGGCAATTTAAAATTTGTTCGACAAAAGCACGATCTTTTTTATATTCGTAAGTTTCAAAAATTCTCCCAAAAATTCATACAAACTATAAACTATCTCGTGACGAGGACCCCAAAATTGAAAAAAACATCTATACTTTTGTAGTGCTTGCTTTTAAAGTTTTTTAAAGGAAAAAATCAACTATCATATCCTTATTTGCTGAAGAAATTTCAAATCGAATCTTCAGTGTTTCAACAGTTGGGCTGGTTTTTTTCTTCCTTTTAATAAATATAATATGATATATGTTTTTTTGACATGCCACGAAATGTATTGATAAAATGGACATTTTAATTAATAAAGGGTAATTTTTCAAGAGCTTTCAGATTTGATTTAAAAAAAAAACATTAAATTTTTAGAAGTTTAAGAAATCTTTATTTGAGTCGATAGAACGACCAATATAATTCAATCTTTAAAGATGATGTAATGTAAATGTTGACCGACACGTTGGGACATATTTTGGCATATTCTCTCTAATATACTGGCCGTTATCTCACGAATAAAATCTTCAATATTGGCTTCCAGTGCGTCAACCATTACGGGCTTGCCCCTATAGGCATGAGCATCAATATAGCCCCACCAAAAAATTGTCTAAAAGCGTTAAATTGCACAATCTAGGCGGCATATTAACCGGCCCCAAACATGAGGTAAACTGTTCATAGAACTCGCTTCTCTATTGTGCCATTGTTTGGGGTGCTGTGTGGCATTCGACGCCTTCTTCTTTAAACCACATGTCAGCCAAGTCCAACTCTTCTATTTTGGGCAAAAAAAAATTGTATAATCATCGCACGGTAGTCCTTGCTATTCACAACAATGTTACTGTTTTCATCCTCTTTGCAAAAATATTGTCCAATGATGCCACCGACTCATAAACCACACACCAAATAGAGCAATTTTCGGAACGCAATGCTTCTGGCTGCTCTTCGCAACAAATGCGGCAATTTTGCTGGGTCACGTATCCATTCAACTAGAAATGTGCTTCGTCGCTGAACAGAATTTTATAATAATAAAGTGGACGATGCACTTTTTTAACCGATCATGAATTTTGACAATAAAATTCAATAATCTGCGCGAGTTGTTCGTTTGCAAGTCGATTCATGTTCGAATTATAAACCAAACTAAACATGTTTAGGAATAACATGTTACACCAAAACAGCTGAGCTGCCAAAAACAGTGTTTCCAAAAAGAAAGTTGGTAAAAAATCTCCCTTTATGTTTATTATGGAAGTTTATTAATTATATTTATGAAAGAATTGCTGTTAACTGAAGTAAAGTAAAGCAATTTATCACTAAGAATTTGGTTTCAATCCCTGTTTAAGACAAGTCGTGAATATAATGAGTTTTTCTGATTTACGTTAGCGTGGTGTTGGGTTAATTGTTGTTGGACTGTTTTAGTGATGAAGAAATAGCACTAGACACTGAAAGCATCGCCAGCAATTGATACTCTTCTACACTAATGTACACTACATCGCGATGCCCACCTTCATAGGTAATGCTGGCAGAATCATGGGGGAAGGTAAAAAAAAAAAATTATAAAATGTCTACACATACAGCTTAAGAAACTGTTTGTGTCTTCGTAATATCAGAGGCGCAGCATTAGAATGTTTTATGCGGCTGCGAGCAAATCAGTAATACCATCTATTTGAAAAGATTTATATTTTCTTTAACAACAATACCCAATTGTGTCAGAACAAAGCTCCCATATATTTTTTATTTAGTTCTTCTCTCTGATTCTTCTATAACTTAAAGTGCAAGGAGGCAGTAGAAAATGTTACACTTTTTTGGAGATTGAAAACCTCATTTAACCAAATGCAAGATTTTAAACAAAACTTAAAAAAAGCTTTAAGTAAAACAATGTTGCATGATCTAAATAGTAGCATAAATTGTATATATTGCAAAATAGACATTACATTAATGATAATAAATATACGGAGGGTAAACTACTACCCCCTACTCTTAAATTTGAGCAGAATTCCATGTTTATTATAAAAGTCAAACATTTTTCCCAATATTACTTCTGTAATTGTTACAAATGTAACTGCCAAACTAATATATTGCCCATTTATATGTGGGAGAGCATAAAATGGCACAAATTTAAGGGCACAAATACAATCGTTATTGCTTCCAGCTTAATAAAATTTCTCATATGTTTCCCTATATATACAATACCCATGTAAATGATGAAAATTAATTTTATTTATAGTTGATTAGTGAACACAAATAACAAATTAAAAAAATTTCTCATTTATGATTGTTTTTCCTTTTCTTGTGTGTAAAGTTTATAAACAAACAAAATCCATTTGGACAATAAGACTTTAGTAATAATAATGATGTATACAAGCATTACGAGTAAATTGTTGTTTGGATTTCAATTGTTGTATTTCCCGCAAAATCATTAGCACTTCCCCTACTTCAATGGCATTAAATATTGTATTGCTTAAAGCCATATTGTGTATGTTTGGAGTGTTGGTCTCTCTGAGGTCATTAATGGATATGAATTTTAGGCATAAATTTAATGAATAATTATTGTTATTATTATGTTTTGAGTGTGTTTGCGTTTTGTTTAGAAGCTTAAGACCAAAGAACGGTTGGCTGAAAGTTTGTTTTCAAAGATATTTGCGGAAATCCATGTTTAATATAAATAAAAGCAATTAGTATGCAACAAGCATACACATATGCCACATATGCATCCACACAATTTAACATAAATATACTGATACAAATGAACTTCTGTGTATTTACATATATGGATCAACAACTGGTAATAAAACAAAAGCAATTGAACTTAGGAAAAATTACAATTAAATTGAATACATTAGCTTTCTTTTAGACAGACAGTGAAATTGGTTAAATCTTAAAATTTTGGAATTAAAAAACTGCTATTATTGTACTATTAGAAAATATATTTCGGAATATTCCTGCCTTACCGCAGACAGTAAGAGTTTCCTCTATCATACAGATCGTCTTGTCTTGATATATCTTCACTGACAAGGCTTTTAGTCGTTAGCCTAGATGAGTTTTTTATTAAAAGGACTATAAATGTAATAATACAGCCCCTCTATGCAATTGAAAGACTGTTATTTCGTGCAATATTTTTTGTAAATTCCGCTAAAGTTGATAATATGAAAAATGTTTAGCAAATTTTTAATTTCTTTTATTATTCAAGCTTATGGTATTTACAACTAAAATATATGTTTTTGTATATGCTTTTTATTATTTCGATGCCCATTATCTTAAGAAAACCTAATTTTTTCATATGTATTTGGAAATTATTTCACACGAAATGGCGAAAGACTTCATAATTGCCACTTCAATTGATTGTATGTATGTACGAGGTGTATTCTAAAAGTTAGATGAGCTAGATGAGTTAAATGATATCCTGTCGTCAAAGGTAATTAATCTAAGAGTTATCAAAATAATTCAAATTTTCACAAGGGAGTACAAAACTTCTTGCAAGAGAAAATGCGACTGTCACTAAACGCCTCAGCATATAAACAACTTATGAGAACATTGAAAAATGAAAAAATCTGGTAGTATCAAAAGAAGCTGTAAATGACGTGCATCTAGATAAGCGGATACTGTTCAATTATTTCCGATATTTTAGGCCTGGAACGTTTGTAACCAGAGCAATTTTTCCGAAACTCTGTTCTTTTAACCAGAATTAATATCCCAATTTTTTAGCCAAAAATAAAAATACAATCATGGATCACCACAATATACATCGGACTTTTCTCCCACCACAATTTTCTATACACAAAATTGAACAGACAGAAGGGGCAACGATTTGTAATTATTGAGGATATAAAAACTGCATTGTTGGGAGTCTATACTTAAATTGATTGATTAGATCTTATTATTAACAATTTCTGTAGTATAATAAGCATCCAACGATATAGCCTTGTGTCAAGTTGTATTCTTAAAAGCTACATGTTAAATCGATTTATTCGTGATTTTTTTCTTTCTAACCCATTGTTATCTCGATCTTGAAAGATCGAACAGAATATCCAACAATATTATTTTAAAAATGAGTAGAGAATGGACAGATCTTTATTGTAAACAAAGGAAAATAAAATTCTCTTCTATGTAACGAGCGAATGTATAATGGATTTTGTATGTGGACGCGGTTACAGATATTTAAATCAACGAAATTCCTTATAATATTCCTCAAATATTTTTTAGAGCAGTTTAAGGCTCATAAATTTGTATTTTCGCACTATAAAATTGTTTTCCTATATAATATATAATTAAATTTTCTTAGTATTAAAATTATTTATTTGGGAGCTCAAAATATGTATATGCTTATATAGAATATAAAATTTACATTCTAAACTAAATATAATAAACTAAATCATTGGCTCTGACTTTATAAATTGTATTGGATCAGGTTAATGTGAAGTTAAGTGCCTGATACCATATAGTAAATGAGAGAGTTGATTATAAAGCCAACCGAGGAGCAGACAAGCATATATGTCAAGGTCAAGCATGTTTTCTGGATTAAGACAGCATTTTCTGAACATTAGATGTCCTTTTTCTATCTACAACAAAAGAAATGGTTCTTAAATCTGATTCCGAAGGCAAACAGAAAGATATTGCTTCTCTTTGAAAATACCCTTACAGCATCAACCGTACAATTAACGGACCCACCGTACCATCAATATAGCAAAACCAAATGTGAAGGTTTCTGTACAGTATCACAAGAGACTGGAACTTGCTATCATGATATTTCTTAAGATAAAAAAATTTTAACAGTGAGTACATGAGTATACATTAGTATTTCATAAAATATTACAAAGAGCGAACTTTGGCGTAGGGCGAACTTTACGCAGCGAATTTTTTCTTTAAAGTTCTTAAGCCATCAATATAATAATTTATTATTGGACAAGGAATAATAATGACCGGCAATCATATAAAAACTTTACTTTCCTAAAAGCTAAATGTAAATTTTTCGAATGTAGAAAAATTTCAGCAAGTTTTATTAACAATTCGTTTGTATTAGAAAACATTTTTAAGAAGAAATTTTTTTTTTTTTAATTTTAAATTCATAATTTTTCAATTAAATAGTTTATTATACTAACGTTAAAATATGCTTATTAACGGGTTACCTTTATGGACTACTTGGTTTAATTTCAAAATATTAATTAATACCTTTACTTCTTTATATAATATAATATACTTACATTATTGACTTGTTGTTTATGGTCTTTTGTATAATATTTATTAACACAATAGACTATATGAGTTTTGCTAATGTTAATACAATATTACTGACCTTCGTAGACTAGTAGGTAGTGTACTAGACTCGTAGTGCGAAGGTCCCAGGTTCGAATCCTGCCGCAGAACCGTGGCAATTTGTGTCTGATAATAAAAAGGGAGCGCACAACAAGCCTTCACGGGCTTAACTGTATGTCGTATGACATGGGCTATCACGCCCCCCCTCCAATCAACCTAACCTAACCTAACCTAATACAATGTTTAAAGGCCTGTATATTATATACACGCATACATACATAAATACTTACAAATATTATTTGACTTTAAATAGACTTCAAACACCGGCTCCAACATACTGGTACAAGAACTAAAATTACAACTTTAAAAAGTTGTAATACAATACAATTATATCTTCATATAGTAAATTATGTTACGCACATATATACTATAAATACATGCATAAATACATACACATGTAAACACATAGCAAACCACTGAACATTTTTGGCCAACATATTTCATATCGCTTCTACACATTTTATGAAATATTATCGGATTAATATCAGATTTGCCTGTACATTCTCAGAAAAAAGTTTGATTTCCTTTCAGGCATTTAAAAGAATAATCAGCATATTTTTTATGAACATTATAAGACACGTCATTACATAATCTGATTTTAGTTTTCATAAAAATTCTCATTTATTTCTTAAACATTTTTGCATAAATATGGTAATGTTTTCATTTTATAAAATACTGTAAGATATTTTCCTTAACACCACCAGAAACACAAGGAGAGTAATTTAATCCATGCAATTTATTAATACTGCATGCGAACATTATGCAAAATTTATAACAAACTTCTAATCCTAGGTTAAACTTTTCTCTGACATTGATAGGAAAGGTCATAAAAAGTATCAGTAAAAGCACTTTCTAATGATTGTTTAGACATTTTTCGAACATTTTGAAAATTCCTTCAGTTAATTTCATTAGTATTCCCAGAGAATCCCTTTAAAGATGTGCTAAAATTTCAAAAGAAAAAATATCCTGAGACGAAGAGAACTGCGCTCTTCTCAACCACTCATATGATTTTATCTACTCTGCACACGAATTCGATATATTATGCATATTTTCTGAACGAGGGTACTTAGATGCAAAAATATGCAATTATGAATGTGTGCTAGTGTAACGGCCGCTTTCGTTTCTATAAGTTATTGTAATTATAATCATCATACATATTTAAACTGAAAAGTACTTTAATGGAAAGGAAACGTACTTTAAATTTTAGTTCAAATGCTAATGTCACCTATAAATGTATGCATAGGATATGCATATATGTGTGCACGCCTTTAACTATGCATCTCTATTTGACGTTCAAAATCATAAGAGACGTAGCATTGACTGTTGATTTCATATTGATAGGAATGTGTGTGAATGTGTTTTTCACTTATGAACTATAAGGTATAGAGTCACTATGTGAATGTGTCTTTCATTTATGAACTATAAGTTATAGAGTCTATGTAGACAAGTGTATATATAAAAGTGTGTGCATGTTGCATTTGTTGATGTGCATGTTGATGTGCATTAGGATGCTCCAATAAAAAGTAGAGATGTTCTGAAGTCCTCGTCTAAACGTAAAAAACAGTAAAATATTACAATGTTTTTTAATTCCTTTCGTAATTTTCATGTACATGTACAAAATACTAATATATATACATATGTATATATATATATATATATATATATATATATATATATATATATATATATATATATATATATATAAGTCGTAAATTACAGCTCCTAGCTGGAGCATATGGCGGAAATTAACATTCCACTGCTTTCTGTCTTGAGAAAGTTGTTTAATTTGCTGCCATGTTCCTATATGCTTGCATTCTCCGTGCACAGATCTCAAGCATGTACCGTTAGGTCTACCTTGACGTCGCGAGATCTGCGGGTTCTACTCAAAAGCCGTTCTCGCTATGTTGGTTTCGGGTTTGCAAGACAAATGCCCTATCCAGCGACACTTCCGTCGTTTTATTTTGTTTTTCACGTATACCAACCCTGGTAGTATTCTCCAGCTTGCGTTTCGTACCATTTAGTGTATGTGACAAAACGCATATATCGTCTACAAAGTCCAAGTCACATAATGTCTGATATCTGTGGTCGCCATTGTATACCTTCTGGAATATCTGTGTCTATTCTTGAAAGAATATTATCCAATACTACGATAAATACCATCTAACATCTCGTTGAATGGAAATATTTTCACTATTCCTTTCTTGTGCACCCAGCATTTGAAGATAGTTCGCAGATCAAATGAATGATCTTTAGCGGTACGCCATTCTGTCAAAGAAATTGCCATATGGCATTTCTATGGAGGGTATCAAATGCCTGCTCAAAGTCAGACACATAAGCAAACGCAATTCTACGTAGACTGTTTATATGGTCTACACATTATCTATTTGGTCTAAAACCATTCTGTTCTTGTCGTAATGATTTGTTGATAGTTGGCGAAATACGATTAGGAATAATAAACGCTAAAAGTTGAACCACCGTATTGAGAGGAGTAATTCCTCTCCAGTTCCTGCAGTTATTTTGGATTGGTTCTCGAAGAAATTCCCCCAGTGGTTCAATTGCTCTTCTTCGGTTGCGTGTGCATATTTCCAATAAACTCTCTTTAGTTTTCTAGTTCGCAGAACAAAACTTTTATTTAGAAAGATCTCAAATTGCGTACACGATTGTAATCTAATAAGAGAATGTTGAAAAATTGCATTTCAGCAATTTTTTTAATAGAAAGTAATACAAATATTAAAAATATGAATAAATATGAATTGTTATAATACATATTTATATAATTGCTGCTATTTTCTATGAAGAGGTACTTTAAAATCACTAATACTTTTATAGATTCATACGGCGGGACAATTTCTAATTTTGTTACAAAAATTTCGAAAAAATTAAAAAAACTCCTAAGCTTTAAACAGATGTTGTTCTACACAAAAATAAATATTGCTAAAAAATTTCACACAAATATTTAATATAAAATAAATCAAATTAATTGAAAACATTCATTTTAGGTTTGCATTCACACAAAATATTTACGGATTTAATAAAATTGGCTGCTGAAATAAAATGAAATTTAGTTTTTTCTGTATTACAGGAAATAATGTTACGAATTTTAGTAATTATTTTTAAGACAAGTTACAGTTAGGCAACTATTGCCTACTAAATAAAGGGCAGGTAGTGAAATTAGAATTAGACAGACAGAGAGAGATAGAGCTTGATTTCTGTTTTGTAAACCTCTTCTGCGTTTTTTTATTTGCAGCGCATTAAGTTTCTTAACTGTTTTATTTCGCCACCGACTTGGCTAACATTACCGACGATGGAAGTTCCTTTGTGGTAGTGAACGTTGGCTTAGAAGAGTATCAGTCCCTCCTGATACTGTGCAGTGACCAGTTCTATGCATTCATTACTTAAACAGTTCAACAACAATTTAAACAACGCCATACTGACGTAAATCTAATGATGTTAATTTAATATCTTGTCTTGAACCCAGGCCCTCCGTCATAAATTTCTTTGTAGTCAATGCACAAACTGCTGCAGCCAACAGCACCTTCAATTCACAAGGCACTCAAAAGAAATTCCTGCAAATGAAAAAGTGTGAACTTGTGTAATATTCCCGAAACTATTCGGCAATGACATCCTACTCTGTACATATCAAAATATAAGCTCCTCTTACATTGGCCCTGTGGTTAAGCCATTTTAACATGTCTAAAATTTTTATCCAACTTTTTTACTCCATGCATTAAGGGCCATCTTAGTAAATATGTATGTATATAGAAGACACATAAATGTGTATATACTCATTCAATTATATTACGGTATTCCTTTGTCAATTAATCAATCAATTTCGAAACAATAAAGACGTACGATGATGATCATAATCATGAGGATGACAGCGAAAAGTGTATATTTATGAGAATGTGAGTGCATTTGACATTTGCATTAGACTGTGAAGTACATTTTTTCTGCACTTCCACTAACTTTATGTTTATTTGTGTCGATTTGTATGCTAGTGTCTATAAATTATTCATATAATTAAAGTTACGAACATTACTTTATAATTCGTTATGTTTTGAATAATTTTGTAGTTATTGGGTCAAACATTTCATTCGACATTGTTGTAAAATTATAAATTCACACGCGTTATTTGCCAGATATAATGAAATGTGACTACTTCCTGCCTCCAATTCCAGCAAATTATAACAGCCGATACCAAAATTATAAATAAGTATAAGGTATTACGTAAATTGCATATATGACTCGTATCAATAATTCCTACAAAAGGAATTATAAAATTATCGTTTCCTGATTTTCATATACATTTTGTGTAATACTGTATAATTTTTATATATACTTAAGAAATTAATTTTAATAACTGATTAGGATGAGTAGAGACCTTGGAAAATAGTCTTGTGATATTCTACCAATTAGGTTGGTATTAAAGATAATTTTTTATTTCAAATTTTTTATCAATAATAATCATAGTTTTAAGCCTAATAAATAAATAATAAACAATTTTATTGCAAAAATAGCAAATTAGTAAAATGAAATAAATCAAAATTTTCATTCATTTATTTCATATAATTGTTTCATATTTGTATTTAATGAAAAAAGCAGCCAAAAAAATTTTGGTGAATTAAATTTACTTTTGTTCTTTCCTTAATTATCATCTTAATTATTTAATTAAAAGTTTTTCATGTATGTTGACATACACACAAACGTACTTTAACTGTATACATTTTGTTAAACAAAACTATACATATATATAGAACGATTTATGTCCGCAGTTACTGTTGATGACAAAAGATTAATTCACATTGTACGGAAACTATATGCCAGTATCATCAGCTAAAGCAGACCACTGCAAATGTCACTTCAAAATACTCACATTATTTCTTGGAGCGCTCAAATACAGACACAAAAATACATCTTATGATAAAATACTCATACATACGGAGTCTCAAAGCAAATGTAATAAATACAACATACAAAGATGTCGTAGACAAAACCAAATGGCTGCACACTAGACCACAACAATTATGCCCCTACTCGTGCAATACTTTGCAGCAGATATGAAACATAACTAAAATTAACTGACTGGCAATGACCACCATCATTGACTGTGGGGCCATAGATGTTCCACTATCATTCTGTGCATAAAGGAAAATATGCCATTGGTATGAAAGATATATTTAAATTGTATATTTCAAAAGGACTCTGACTAGCTGCAACATATAAGAATGGTTTCAATTCTACCAGTAGATTCAATTAAGATTTTATGATCCATGCAACTTGTCTCTGAAATACTTTTCAGTTGTAAGCGGGGTAGAAATGTTCTTTTAAATTATATTCTTAAAAGGATTGAATTCTGATGTTACCTCTTTATGGAATTCCTTAATTTAATAATCTAGTACTAATTTATTAGTAATGGATATACTTATCCTTCATGGCAAACAGGTAAAATTGTTAACGAATTGCCTGTTAGTGGGAAAATAGGCAATATTATCTCAGATGTAATTTATCCAATAAACTATGGTCTGGAAGAAGTTTGAATTCGCAACTTTTCCAATAATTTTTAAAAAGTTTGTCATTCTCTATGTTCTCTAATTTATGTCTTTTACATCAATTTGTAAGTTATCTTTAATACATTGATTGATTAATGTACCACTGGGAATAGATTTGACATCTGTAAAGGGTTAAACTTGGACAAATGTTACAATTTGTTTCTTCTTATATGAAAGTTTTTAATTCAGGTGTTGATAGAAGAGATTTAAAGTTTTCATATAAGTAGAAAACTGGTATATTTTCTTAAAAGAAATCATAGTTTCAAAAAGTATATCTGTAATAATCAGAATTTTTATAAATATCTTGTCAACTTGACTTCCATAGAAATTTAAAAATGCACTAATGGATTTTTGGAAATGTTAAAAATGTTGTCCCTTAAGAACGGCTCCCAAATTTTTTTGGGTAATAATATGATACTTACTATTTCATCACAAGATGAGCTGTGTAGTTTCTTGTCGAGGCTTTATGAGGTGATCCCATTATCTTAAACTCTTAAGCTAAGTCTTTATTTAGAAATAATTTCTATTGATGCTTTAAACACTTTACACTGGAATGATAGAAACTTTGCATTGATATTCCTATGAGGAATGTGCAACAGGAATCATCTGGATGTTAAAATATTTTGCGGGTTGCATCTTTGGACCTACAAGCAGTCGTTAACGCATAGCTGCATGAAAAAAGGGTAATCCTCTTTCTAAGGACGCCTTTTTAGAAAATAAACCCTATTGTTAGGATAACTACTCATTGTACAATACGACCTTGGGATCAATATAATCCATTGATATCATATGAGCTTTAGTTTCCCACACAAAGCCTTAATAGATTTTGTGCTTTTGTAACATCTGATATAAATTTTTGGAATACATCCTTTTTAAACTTTAAATAGAAGTTTATTCATTTAAGATAAACAATAATAAAGCGATCTATTGTATGGTATATTCTAAGAAATTTTGAAATGGACCCGTGTGATTAATTGCATAATAAAAGAGTACAAAGGTTACTTTAAAAAATTTGTTAATAGATCTGAATTCTAAGAGGTAACATTTGTTTTTAATAAACAATTATATTTGAATAAATAAATTATAGTTATTTCAAAATATTAATTTTATTTTATTTCAATTTTATCTTAATTTTTCTTAAAATATCAGTTTGTTTTACGTTTGTCTTTTTTACACTATGGCAGCAAGTTGGTTTTTTTAGCAACTCAAGGCTCATAAAAATGGGTTGAAAAGAATCTCTTAACTTGCTCGGGCAGCATACAGGCGATCTATCTTGCGATGACTCGAAACCATGCAGTCTGTGCCGTGGCGCCAACAAAAGGGATAAACGTGACCAAATGCTTATGCTAAAAACTGGACAAGTGATTAAAAAAGGCAAAAGGAAAAAAAAACTTTCAGATTTCTTGGTTTTCGATTTTATTTTATATTCATTATATTCCATTGTCCATGGCAGCATTCTTCCATTAATAAATCTAATAACTAAACACACTTTTGTCTGTTGCTATTTCTTTCGCTTGCTGTTAAATTTTTTTTTATAATTTATTTAATACTTCAATGTGTTTTAAAAGTTGTTTTAGATGTAAGCCTGGTTTTGTGTTCAAAATTTCATATACAATGTTGTCAAAATGTATAAAAAAAAATTTGTTATGAAATGGTCAGAAAATAATGTTGCACATTGTTGTATTCTGTTTATATTTTTCCAAAGAAGGAAAATGTATCGAGCAACGTCAAAGGAAAAAGATTTCAACCTATGGAATAATAACGCATGCAACTTAAGATTTTTAAATAAAAAAACAAGATTTTAATTAATATATTTGCTAACAAAAAAAAAATAATAATAATAATAAAAATAAAATATATATATATACATATATATATATATATATATATATATATATATATATATATATATATATATATATATATATATATATATATATATATATATATATACATACATACATATATATATATATATATATATATATATATATATATATATATATATATATATATATATATATATATATTGTTACGTTTTTACCTTTTTAAAAACGTTTTCCGTGGATTCTTTTATTGCAATGAAATTAAACGCACGCTTGTTTGATTTTTAGTACTTAACAGCTACTACTTTATTTAATTTAATACTACTGTACTATGCTCAAAAGCAATAGTAACCACTTAATACGCTTTACACGATCACGGTAAAGTCTAACAACTCACTAATCACAGACTCAACACTGTCTGTCTACTCAACTCTGACTCTCACTGAGTTTAACTTTAACTCTAACTCTTTACTGACTGACTCTGCTGACGTTGATGCGCCAGCTTTTATACTCTTAATGATCATTTCTAGAATAATCATCATGTTTGTTTGTTAAAGTTGTTTACATTATCGTACACTCAAATTAAACGTAAACACAAGCCATACACACATACACGTACCCAATATTTAAATGCCGACAGACAACAACAACAGCAATAATCATGATCTTATTTGTTGTCGCTTTGCTAGTAAACAAGTAACTATGTATGCACGTATGTATAGCTGTTATGTGTTCATTTAAAATGAGTAAGCAAAAAGCACATAAGACTAACAACAACAATGTAATGAATAAGAAATAGTAAACAATTCAGTACATAACAATTCAGCAAATAATAAACAACTAAGTAATAAGAATCAATAATTCAATAATTAAGAATAACAACAATGCGGTATATTCTAGAGCAATTACAATAGGACTATTCACTCCAAATTCGTAACACTGCCGCCCGCTTAAGCCTGTTCGTCCCGAACAGGCACAGAACCACTGCTTCCATATTTCGCGAGTCGCTTTAAGTGTACCACCTTCATTTTAGATTGGGGGCTACGGTGCTTCTGTATCCCATACACAACATCGTTCAATCTTTTTATCAGCTTGTATGGTCCATCCCATTGTGTTTGTAGTTTGGGAGACAGCCCTATCTTCCTCTTTGGGTTAAACAGTGGGACCAGTTGTCCCTCGCGGAATCCATCAGAATCCGTTACTCCATCGCGCCTGGCTTTCATTTTCTTCCTCTTCCTCGGAATCAGCTGTCTTGCTCTTTTTCGCCTTCTTTTCGCCAGCCTTTCCTCCATTCTTGCTGCTAGCGTTTGCTGTACTGCCGCCATTGGCTTCCAATTCTTCGACAGCATCCTCATAATCTTCCTCGGCTTTTGCGGCTTTAGCCCCATTCTGTGGATCTGCCCTTTATGCTCTCCACCACACTTACGCTGCAGAGCCGCGATTCTTGCCAACACTGTTCGCTGTACTGCCACCATTGGCTTCAAATTCTTTGACTGTATTTTCGTAATCTTCCTCGGCTTTTGAGGATTTAGCTCCATTCTGTGGATCTGCCCCTTATGCTCTCCACCATACTTGCCTTGTATAGTCGCGATTCTTGCCACGACCGTTCTCTGTACTGCCGCCATTGGCTTCAAATTCTTTGACGGAATCCTCATTATCTTCCTTGGCTTTTGCGGCTTCATCTCCATTCTGTGGATCTGCCCCTTATGCTCTCCACCATACCTGCCTTGCAGAGCCGCGATTCTTGCCACCACCGTTCGCTGTACTGTCGCCTTTGGCTTCCAATTCTTTGGCGACATCCTCATGGCCTTCCTTGCCTTTTGCGGCTTTAGCTCCATTCTGTGGATCTGCCCCTTATGCTCTCCACCAGACTTACGTTGCATAGCCGCCATAATGTCCTCATCCTGGTTCCTTGCTGTAGCGGCCACAGTTTCCAGGACTTGTGCATCAGAGCCTTTTAATGCCTGGATTAACTCAGTGCATTTCTCCTCCTGCGATTGTAGCTTCTGATCTACACCATTCTCCAGCATATCAAGCTCCTCATGAACATCTTCTTCTGGCACATTGACGCTAGAAACTTCTCTCACCATGTCAGTCGATTTATCTTTAGTGATGTTAATCCTCACATTCACGGACTCATAGATATCCTCCAGCCTTTTATTTGTTGCTTCCAGCATCTTAGAGTTTTCTTCGATTTTCTGCATCATCATTTCATTATTGTCCTTAACGCTTTGTTTGACCTCATTGATAGACTGCATCATCACTGCCAACATAGAGTTTATGTCCATGTTGCTTGTAGCTGAACGTGTACCCATCTCCAGTTCTTCTTTTTCTTCGAACTCATAGGTATTGATATCCAGGTCAAGCCGAATAAACTCCTCCAGTAGTCTTTTCTGCAGCTCTGCTTTGTTACCAACTGTGGGCAAGTCCAGTTTGGCCAACTCTCGTTTTAGTTGTTCCACTTTAAGCTCGTCAAACTTCATTTTGCAATCCCACTTCTGACACCAATTGTTACGTTTTTACCTTTTTAAAAACGTTTTCCGTGGATTCTTTTATTGCAATGAAATTAAACGCACGCTTGTTTGATTTTTAGTACTTAACAGCTACTACTTTATTTAATTTAATACTACTGTACTATGCTCAAAAGCAATAGTAACCACTTAATACGCTTTACACGATCACGGTAAAGTCTAACAACTCACTAATCACAGACTCAACACTGTCTGTCTACTCAACTCTGACTCTCACTGAGTTTAACTTTAACTCTAACTCTTTACTGACTGACTCTGCTGACGTTGATGCGCCAGCTTTTATACTCTTAATGATCATTTCTAGAATAATCATCATGTTTGTTTGTTAAAGTTGTTTACATTATCGTACACTCAAATTAAACGTAAACACAAGCCATACACACATACACGTACCCAATATTTAAATGCCGACAGACAACAACAACAGCAATAATCATGATCTTATTTGTTGTCGCTTTGCTAGTAAACAAGTAACTATGTATGCACGTATGTATAGCTGTTATGTGTTCATTTAAAATGAGTAAGCAAAAAGCACATAAGACTAACAACAACAATGTAATGAATAAGAAATAGTAAACAATTCAGTACATAACAATTCAGCAAATAATAAACAACTAAGTAATAAGAATCAATAATTCAATAATTAAGAATAACAACAATGCGGTATATTCTAGAGCAATTACAATAGGACTATTCACTCCAAATTCGTAACAATATATATATATATATATATATATATATATATATATACATATATATATATATATATATATATATATATATATATATATATATATACATATATATATATATATATATATATATATATATATATACACATATATATATATATATATATATATATATATATATATATATATACATATATATATATATATATATATATATATATATATATATATATATATATGTATATATATATATATATATATATATATACATATATATATATATATATATATATATATATATACATATATATATATATATATATATATATATATATATATATATATATATATATATATATATATATATATATATATATATATATATATATATATATATATATATATGTATATATATATATGTATATATATATATATATATATATATATATATATATATATATATATATATACATATATATATATATATATACATATATATATATATATATATATATATATATATATATACATATATATATATATATATATATATATATATATATATATATATATATATATATATATATATTATTTTTCTCACGTACGTAAAGCAATATTGCATACTTAAAAGCACAACAATGTTTGCGCTAAAAAGTAGGAAAAAGGAAAACAAAAACATGTTCGGGTAAAACTTTTCAAATGCAATAATAAATGCTGTTCATAATTTATTGCAAATTTCAAACGAAATTACTGCCATTCATGTCAATTCTTGTTTAAAGTGAGACAAAATAAAAAGAAAAATATAAAACTTTAACCAAACAATACCAAGGACTGTTGATGTGGTTGTTTGTTTGCTGGGACAACTGATTTATATTGGCAAATTTATAAAGACATCCTTTCCATCAGCATGCTCATATTTATTACTTACACTCCTTATCCTAAACATACTTCCTTAACTATTGCAATAATATATATCACTTCACAAACCTCTAACCTTCTTTTCCATAAACAATTTATAGACACTTTTTCCATGCTTTTTATTTCCTTTTGCTTACATTTATTCTTTATATTTGTATCACACATCTATCTTTTTCGCACTCAATTACAATGTTAAAATATTTGGCATATCGAATGTGCGAGTGTACTTTACACTAGACTAAAATAGTTACACATACACACACTTACTCAGACTTGCTGTGGTGGTAGTGGTTGTAAATAATAATTTATTGTATATTTTAAACTAATTTTGAGGAATATTTACACTCGTACAAACAAAAACTGTTCACAGATTTGGCCACAATAAGAAAAGTAAATTTAAATTATTAGCTAATAAATAATTTATGGCAAAGTAATGGTCATTATAAAAAGAATACTCTCATATATCCTGGAGTGAAGGAGATTGCAAAATATTAAAAAAATTATTATTATTTAAAGAGGTTGTAAAATATTGATTCTTTCTCTTTTTTTAAATTCTCTTCCTTTAAAGTCAAAAATTATGTTTTATTTGGTCGAGACCAAGAAATACGAGCATTTGTTGTTTCTTTAGTTTGTGTTTACTTGTATCTATTTTTATTCTAATGTATCTATAATTAACATAAACATATAGCAAAGTTTACAATACAAAAATGATATATGGGTGTTAGTGGTAAGTGCTGAGTTTGTTTTTGGCCATAAAATTGTTTTGGAAAACAAGTCAAAATAAAATAAGACGTACATATGTTTTGTTTTTTCTATTTGGCTGAATCTCTTTAGCTGCATAATGTTGACTATAGTAATCGAGAAAATTATAGCCTCACCTACGTGTTATATAATTGGATATAAATATGTTGCATTCAGAAAATCGAATTCGATTATACTGTGATCAGACAAAAACAATATGAAATTGTATGTCAATATATTTTTACAGTTTATTATATTTTTTAAATTAAATTAAACTTTAGATTCAAAATTTTTCTTTTAAATCAATTTTTCATTTATTGAACCGTCAATTCAATTGTACAAAAAATAAATTTAATCTATCATTTATTGAAGCCCAGCCAATAATTTGCTCTGAAAGTAAACGTGATTAAAATATACCTCCACAAATAGCTGCAATAACTTTTAAATTTATCTGTGGTAATGAGAAAAAAACGAGTCAGTTGAGCTGAAATCTAGTTAATAGTTGTAATTTGTTGCTTCAAAAATACTTCTCAGTCGAATTTCACTGATTTTGCTCAATCTATCTGAAGCTTACAGAGCAATGAATTTCTGCATGTCCTTTTTTATTTACAATTTCACTTGGAACAAAAACTCATGAAATAATGATAGTTTGTCAAACATAGAATAATATGTACTTAATGTAAGAGGCTAGATAAAGTATTAGGCGATATATGTATAATATTTCGCATTTAAAAACGTGCTTTTAAAAATCAATATCAAAAATTTAATTATACTCTCATCTACAACTACAAAATCACACTTAAGCGCTTTTTCCTTATTGGCACAGATGTTAACGAAAACACGCGTCGGGCTGATCTCAATATATTTTTTGGCTTCATTTCAATTGGATATTTTGCTTTCTGGACAATTATATCAATGCAGTGGCAAAAATGGCGGAAAACATAAATCTGGTAGGATTTAGGTGTTCCACTGCATTGAAACAGATTTGAATATATTCAAAAAAGAGATCTTAGTTTAATCGGACGTGGATAAATGCTGTAAGATACAGAAAAAATTCTCAGTATCTGGAATAACAACAGCAAAGTAAATACAGTTTTTCAAAAGGTTGAGATCATTGAGTTCTAAAATATTGAGGTGCAAAAAACTGTGCACGAGCAACACCTTTGGTGCTGAAGTTCCTGCTGCTCACCGGGACAGTAAGAGCTTTTAGTCATTCGTTAAAGGACTAAAGAATAATGTCACTGAAAAGGTATAAGATGAAATCAATAAAATAAAATCTCCTAAATCGAATGAAATACAGGCTCTAGTTTTGCAGCAGTGCTCTTCGAAACTAGAGTATCACTTATCCAATAATTTCTGGAAATTGTTCGATGCTGGATAATTAACAGGGTGCAGGCAGTATGCTAATATAGTGTCGATTGCTTAAAAAAGTACAGGCAAATAACGCTGAAAAATACCACCAATTGAAATTTGCTATGCACTTTTGAAAATTATAAACAACTGATAGAGTTGCATGTTGACAAGCTGTCTCAATGTTTGTTTCAAGTTTTCTAATATAAAAGGTATTCTTTGCAACATATAGTCTGTGAGCAATAAAGTACCTGAGTTTATAATAAGAATAGCAGCTGATATAGCTAAGGACAAATCGGTAGAAGACTCATTCCGAGATCAGTGATGAATTTTTTTGTCGTTTTGTTGAATATCAAAATGACTGTTCACTTCAAAACATACAGGCCTGTCACAGAAATCAATTTCGATCGAAAGTGGAATTGATTCCGTATTTTGCTTCTCCAGAAAACAAAAAGCGAAATTGTTTTTCGGAATGAAACCACTTTTAATTTCATGATCGATTTTGCATTTTTTGTATCTGATAGTACAAAAACAAATTTAAAACTTTCTTGATTGAATAAATAAAATAATAAAATACGGAATCAATTCCACTTTCGATCGAAATTGATTTCTGTGACAGGCCTGATTGTCCCTTATGACTATTTGAAAAATTGTATCAAGCCAGACACGACATTTTCGTATGATAAGTCAGTATTCTCACTAGACTACATGGTCTTGGTGATTTTCAAAATATATTGCATTAATTATCTGCAATTGAAAACTTGTTAGGAGAACAAATTGAAGACATTTCCAAGTTTTGATGATTACTTTCAATGCAGATGCTTCTTAATTGAAGATAATCTTGACAAAATCACCCAATAATTATTAATTGAATTGAAACTCATTTTACTTTTTTAATTTCATGACGATACATATATATAAAGATATCTACTGATACCATTTGGTATCCTATAAAACAGAAAGTTGGTGTCCGGCTCCAATGTCATTAAAATTGATTTGTTCAATGAGAATAAGAAATTAATATGTTTTGCAATGTCCTATCCTGCTGCCATAAATTACCTAAACTCTGCACTTCATAAATAAAAGAACTTTATTCCCTTCAAAACTAATTGGTAGGTTTTCGTGAAGCATACTTAAAGCCATTTTACTATTTTTCCCAGAATTAGATATTATTATAGCACCAGTTTTTGTTCTCTTAAAAAATTCATGTATTACTACTATGGTGCCCGGATATAATCCCCACGGACATAATCCCCTTTCCAGAAATGGGGATGATGGCCTGTTTTTTCCGGTCATAACCCCCATAATAAAGTGGGGATTATGTCCACTTTCGAAACGGACATAATCTCCATGGGGATTATGACCGTTTGCTATAGAGATTATGTCCAACGAAAATAAGTCGAAATTCTTTACAAAAAACAAAATTATTTGTTTAACTTATTAACTTATTATACCATAGAGAGATCATTGAACCATCCCGGCCTGGTATAACAAACACCGGCCTCGCTGACTAAAAGTTTTCTCTGTAGCCAGAATAATGGAATAAGTCCTAATTAAATAGCTTCCATTAGGTGACTACTAATAATAGCTTTTTAATTAATTAAAATGAAATAACTTCTATACCACACCTGAAGATTGAAGGAGGAAAATATTTTGTTAGCGAAGCCGGTGTTCGAAATACCATAGAAGAGAAAAGCTTTCAGCCCGGCCGAAGGCCGGCTATACAGAAAAAGTTTGTAAGCGAAATCGATGGAGCGCACAACAAGCCTTCACTGGCTTAAGTGTATGTCGTATGACATGGGCTATCATACCCCTCCAATCAACCTAACCTAACCTAAACCGATGATTGTGGGGATTATGACCTCATTGGAAATAGTCATAATCCCTATAATGGGGCTTATGTCCGTAATCGTATTGGATATAATCCCAATTTTTACGGGGGTTATGTCCATTACTTTGTGGGGATTGCGACCGCTTTATTTTCAGACATAAACCCCATTCCTTTATGGGGGTTCCGACCAAAAAAAAAACCGGACATAAGCCCCATAATTGAAATGGGGATTATGTCCGTGGGGATTATGACACGTCACCTACTACTATGTAATGTTTATGAAAAATTCCGAAGGCTAAAATTTTTTTAAAAATCAATTTTTCTTTAATATAATATTAACAAATCTTGGTCATAATTTTATTGAAAACTGTGTCATAATAAATTCATTTTGAAAATGTTTTCGTCCTTACAAATGTTGTGAATCAATGAACGCTATATATTAAAAGCAAAATATGAGAAATATTTTTTGGACGATTCACAGAAAATACAATAAAAACAACTCATGGATTCATTTCATCCCAAATTCTTTTGTTTACCAGATATTTAGAAACAAAAGTGAAACCTAAAATTATGCCACACAATACATTCAAAATTAACCAGCACATACTCGTATACTCTAGTGTTTGTAAGAGTAAATATACATACATATATTGTGTTTTCATACATAAATAAATATATACACACAAATTTTGGTTGCCTGGCTATCTTCCGGTCACTTTGTCATTTTTCCATAACATAATTCAAAAATATTTTAGTCAAGAGCTGCTTCTATTTTTGGATAGAATAACATGCAACCGCTATATGGAATGAAAAATAGCCACACACATTGGCACACACTTATTTTTTCTAACCAAAAATGAAAATGCCAACGGTCACTAGAGAAAACTACATACAGGATTCTGGTTCTAAGGCAATAAGGAGGGCCCAAAAAAAAGTTAATTTATTATTAACATATACATAAGCAAAAAGAAAAAAAAACAATGCTAAAAATGAAATAGAGGAGATAAAAGAAAGCAACAAGATTTCAAAATATAGAGAATATAGAGACCCAACTCAAATGTCAAAAATTTATTTCTTAGAATGTATTAGTAGAAAATTTCTGTTATTATTAGTTACGAAAAGAAAACTTTTTCTCAATACCTTTTCTAAGAGCATCTATATAAAGAGAATCTTAATCAATTCACTATTTTATGTACGAATTTTAAGTATTCATTAATTTTAATTGGTAAATGTTTTTTATATAAATAAATTTTAATTATAAGAAATTCACATTATATAAATTAATAAAGACATGAATTACATTTTTTGTCCTGAAAACGTTTATATTATACATGTAATTTCAAAGGAATTTACTAAGGACAGGCGAATTTTTATTAAAAATGTAATTTTTTGGCAATAACTTACTGGCCAATTTTATGCTGGAAAAAAGAAGATATGAAAATGATTTTCAGTAATATTTTAATATTTTTTTACTTTTTTAATATTCTATTTAAGCTCAAGGTATTCAATTAATGGTTAAACAACTTTATTTGTAACTAACGATATTTTGATACTCATTGAGTATCAACTTTAAGAAATTGCGTTTCCTTAATAATTTCCTGCAAATGATACCGAAATATCGTTAGTTACAAATAAAATTGTTAAGTCATTTAAAAAGACCTTGAGCTAAAATAATATTTTAATTAAAATAAAAGATTTTTGATCCATTTTTTATTAAGTTTACAAAACTTTCATTCTCCAATATGACTGTTATTTACACCAGGCGGGTTTCTAGATGCTAAAAATGATAGTTTAGATGACAACTGGCAGTTAAAACTTATATATTTTAAAGCTTTTTAAGCAAGAGCTAACAACGGCTTGTGAGCCATTCATAATGAAGCCATTGTTTTTTTAATTTTTATAAAGTTCTTGGAAATTTGAAATGTTTAAGCTTTTTCATAGTTCTAGCAAGTGCATAATTTTATATTGAATGAAGAATCCAGTTTTAATGTAGTGTTTTTACTGATATTTTAAGTCCCCGCCACGAGAGGAATACAAACCTATTATTTTATAGCTGAAACACAAACTAATTTCAAATTCATATAATTCTTACTTTTGTCGTTTAATTTTCGAAATTAATGGGTTATTTTATTAATATCCGTTAAAAAGTAAACGGTGAAGTGCAGTCTAAAAATGTTTTTACTTGATTCCAGTAAGGTTTTCTAAGATTAAGAAATGAATTGAAGTTGAGGATAACCAATAAGGATTTTTAAGTTTGCACGAGGAGATAATAACTTTTTTATTTTATTTTGTTTTAATACAAATATATTATTTTTATGGTATAATTTCTTTTTCTTGATTTTAAAAAAATCATTTTAGAAGTCACTAAATTTTCGTTAGGTGTAAAAAATTTACTTAAAAAAGTTTAGACTATTTTTAAAGTGATTTTATATATGAATTAGGTATTATTTTCCCATCTTTAAGGCGATTTTACTTAAATTTAGGAATTCTTTTTACTTCAGCTTAGAATGGAACTTTATCTCGAAGAGTTATTTTTTTACTCAAAAAAATTATTATTAATATCTTAATATTGAAAATTCATTATTTGGGATATTCTCCCCAACTAAACGTTAGAAACAATTAGAGCTTTCGCAAAATGCATACAAAAAATCAAAAGTTTGTTGTGGCTTTAGCTCTTCATATGCCGACATTTCATTGGTTGCTAAAACCAAATGGTCAGTGAAGTTTAATAAGAAAAATAGAATAGACTCACGTTGAGTAAATTGTTTGTTGTGTTGGTTTGTATAGAAACATTCTAAACCTACTATGATTATGTATTTGTTGTAATTCATATACAATACTGAAATTCTCATATTGTATTTGATTTATGTGCCATAAACATCCGAGGTTAAATGTTTTCAAACTGCTTAAACTTCACTGACGATTTGGTTTTAGCAACCAATGAAATGTCGGCATATGAAGAGCTAAAACCACAACAAACTTTTGACTTTTTATAATTAATATCTTTTACTATTCTATTGTTTGTTGTTGGCTTAGCTAGGTATATGCTGTAATTCGCTTTTCTGTTAAATAAGATTTGTCTAGTTACATTGTGCTTTTTACTATGATTTTAATTTTGTAATATAACTTTTACGAAATTTTTCAAAATATATCGGATAAACTGAGTTCGAGTTCGATTGTAGAGAATTCGTCAATTCAGATTAATAAATTTTTCAAACTATTTCTAACAAGAAAAAATAAGAAGCCAAGTACAATAGCACAACGGAGCAGTATTGCTTTTGGTAGTTGCTAGAACATTGTCATTAGCATTTGTACATCTGCCCTTGTCTTATGGAAACTGTCATTTTACATACTTCTTAAACTATAAATTTGGTACTGCTCTGTAGAATAATTAGCTTCTTCTTAAGAAAAAATAGTTTGAAAAAAATATCAACCTTAACATGTTTTTTTTAATTCACAGTTGATAGTTTTTTTTAATAACTCTTGTAAGCTTTCGATATTTTTCACCACCTTCAATTTTTCGAATTAATTGTGTGTGCTTAAACTACTATAATAATATATGTACTTTTTTTAATATTTTCAATATTGTTTGGAATCACTTTCAATTTTTTTTTTAGAAAATAGTTTTAATAAAATCAACCATCTTCAACTTGCTTGCAACTGAAAACTATAGAAAATAAGAACAATTTAACAAACGAAAAGAAAGTATAATAAAAACTAAAACAAAACGGAAGTTGCATAGACAACATGCTGCATATAAAAATTAATGAGGTCTTTGTCATATTATGTTGCTTATGCTACATTTAACAGAGAGACAGTCACCCTACAAAATTTATAAATAATGACTGTATACAGTTTCTAAGACACTGAATGTCGAAAAGTGGCCCTAGAAGTATAAGAAATTTTCAAATGTGTCCTGAATAAAATTAGAATGATAGTTTTTATAATGCAATTACCAATGACCCAGATAATAAAAATGAGCAACGAAGGAAAAGTAAGAGGGCTGTTGAGTTCTGCTAACAAACCTTTAAAACTGCTACCGAAACTTCTTATCGGAGTACCCAACTTAGTCAAATAAGTTACTAAATATTTCATTCGGTTATGGATAACTCATTGTTAAAAATGAGAAATTAATTTGGTAAATAAACTATAATAAATTATTATGTTTGTAGCTGTATCAGTATTATAGGTCTGTTCCAAGCCGAAAACGAAGTCACTCAAAATTTAACCAAAATTGCCCGAATTTGCCCCAAAAGTGTGCCAGAGGACAAAATTGAGCAAGTGATACATCTCATAAGATAGTAGTTCCCCTTCTTTTCTAGCTCATGGCTACACAAACTTTTTCTTGGGATAAGTTTGTATGAGAATAAAATCATCAAGGGTTTAATTTGGTTTGATAAAAACGGCTTTTTATACCCTGGAAATGAAATATAATTCAAATTTTGTATTGCGAATAATTTAAACTTTCGAAAAGTTAGGTTTTTATTGACACTAACTGATAGCGCATATGTTTTTTATTGTTTCGTAAGCTTTAAACTAATGTATCAAAAAATTAACTCCAAATTAATAAGGTTGCACAACTAAACCCTTGAAGTCAAAATTTTGGATATTTATGTTCCAAAAATTTTGTTTAAACTTGCTAGTATGCGAGCGTAAATTTTCTTAATGCTTTCACTTGACCAATATTTCCCAAAAAGTGTATTGGAATAGACCTCATAAAATTCAGTCTTGATTTAGTTGTGATTTAAAATTTTATGACACTGTTTATTCAAATTTTTAAGAAGGTGTATTAAATGAATCAAGAAGTTCTTATATATCATTAGAAGTTAGCCGGATGTGCAATTATATTAAAAATTTTATAGCTTTAAGTGAGAGCTGCTCTGATACGTATATATTCATAATGTTCTTTATTTATATATTATTAGTTATACAGATAAATTCATATAGTATTGGATATGTTAAACCCCAAGATTTCCTTAATTGCATAAGCTTAGTGTCTTCTACAGCTATAGCCAGAACTATTTTGATAAACTTATCAGGGATATTTTCCCAATTGTAAAGTGTAAGTAATTATTGTGGCTTCAAACGTCTACATACGTATCATAAGACATGATTCAAAACCTAAAAAAAATAAATAAATAAGTTCTCTAGTCCGCAGGGCATCCATTAATTTTTCAAAAAATTATCTTTGATTATACTAACATATATATGTTACATATCAGGTAAGGAGGTCAGCATACGTCCTCTATTTTTGTGAACAACTCAAAGAACATAAAAACATTTCAGACAGTTGGGCCATTTGACCAGCTCCTGACAGTTTGTCTGGTCATTCTTAAATAAAGTATTTATGAAAATACAAATATTTGCTTTCAAGCAGACAAACATGAATGTGCACATTCTTCTAACAACAATTTTATAAAAAAAGCAAGAGAGCTGCTACTCCCTTTAGCAAATCGCCTGAATTATTCCACTTTAAAATGCTCTTCACTTGACCACTAAAACGAAAGAGAAAAATTTTTTATAAATATAATAATGATATGCAAACTATATTTTGAACATATACACTCGCACACTATTAAGCACATTCTTATTAATACATTAATTCTTGAGTTACTGGGCAGATTGTTGGTTGCATTTATTAGCTGAGTGCAACAATCGAGTACTCTTGACAATGCATTTACTGTGCATGTGTCTCTTGTGCGATTGCGTTTCTTGTACAGTTTAATACACAATTTGAATTTTAATTAATTTTGCTTTTATATTAAAATGACAGGCGAAACAGTTTAATTAAAGGGCAATGTATTATTAAAATGTTTAATTCTGCTGTCATTGTTTTAATATTTTTATAAAATGCTGCATATTTTTCTTGTCATTCTAGTAATTATTTACGTACCATGAACTATTTAAGGTAATAACTAAGTTATAGCATGTCACCTGTAAATATTAAACAGCTAGATAATTAAATAGCCTACATTATAAAAGTGGAAAATATAATATAATAAAATGATATAAATATAACATTAAGGAAGTCAATAAGCAATCAAGAATTTTTTTAAATTAAAATTAAAAAGAACGAAAACTTTATAATAGATTATAACTTTGTCTACATTTTTAATAATTTGTTGTTTATTGAATGTGCATCAATCAAATGACTTATATGGTGCTGGATTAGCATTTATTGCATATAAATTTCTAAGAAAATTTAGTTTCTAAGAATAAAAGTTCAAGGTGTATTTATGCACATGTGAAAGCAAGAATGTCCTCTAAACTCTTAATTGATTTGACGTTTCTTGCAAGAATCGTGAGCACTTTAAAATATTTGGGAAAATGTTTGGAGTTAAGTGGGAAATACGGGCAGCTCCCTAGTAATTGTTTCCTTCAGTCGTGGTAAATGATAGACATTAAAATACTTTGTGTCTTTTAAATACTATCGCAGGATTTAAAAATAACCGTTCTGGTGATTTGACGATTCTTGCCTTAACTTTGAAGATTTTCGGATATCGGAAACTGTAAAAATAAGTTTTATTTAAACTTAGTTCTAAAAATTTATTTTAGTTAAAAAATTTGCAAATATTGCTTTCGAAAATGGACTATAAACACTTTAACGTTTTAAAGCGTAGCCGCGAAAACACAAACTCTTCGTGTAAATGCCGATGTACAAAAATTCGAATAGTAAGAGGTAATAATTTAAAACTAAATTTGCTAAGGACTCAAATTAATAAATAATAATAATAATAAATTTCTAAGGACTTGAGGAGTTTTATTTTGTCATTGATTTATGATAAAGATATTTTGCTAGTAAGGAAGTTTATATAGAGCTGTATGACGTTTTGCAAACGTTTCCTTCCATGACATTATAAAAGAAATTAGCCACTTTGGTCAAGAGCATAAAGAACAACATATAAATGTCATAATAAGACAACTAAAATTAAGGAATATTAAACTTGCATAAAATATGAAACTGTTGTATATTTTGGAACAGGTCATCAGCTATTTAGGACTCGAAATGCTTCTTGTAGAATTTACGTTTTTCCTGTTTAATTTCTTATTTAGTCCTTGAAGTTCTATAACAAAAAGCAAAACGACCTTAATTGCTTTATTATGTTTTACTTGGATGACGACTTTTTACAATTCCGTTTATTCATTTCGACGTTTCGGAAGATTTTTCCCACCCACCTCCTAAAGAAGTTTCAAGCATGTGAATGACTTTCCTTCCTTTACGGCTAATAATACCACTCTTTAAAATTCTTGATAGTCTTCCGTTTAAATGAAGGGAAAAATATCTCGTGTCTCATTAAACAGACATCATTTGTTTCTCTAGGAATGTACTTATGTATTATATCCTGTAGAGCCTATAAGGAATATAGGGCCTCAACCAAGTTCTTCCAATCTTCCCTATCCTCCAAGTATGAGCAGGCCTTCCAATACGTCGTTGACCCTGGGGATTACAGTCGATGTCTATTCTACAAATGTCGTTTGAGTTAAAGATTCTAAGTTTGGTATTGGTAGATAGCAGGGTGAGCCACCATAAAGAATTTAGCATAGAGAAGGCCCGTCTCGCCTTGTCCAACCTGGTTTTCACATCTTTAGATGAGCCGTCGGTCGTTGTGATAGCGTAACCCAAATAACAAAAAGAACTTACATCCTCCACAGGTTGGTTAGGTAACATAATTGGCTGAGTAGTATGCGCATTGTTTTCTTCTTTCTGAGGTTAATTTTTAGTCCCACTCTTGCGCAGACTTCCTCTATCGTATGGAGTTTGTCCTGCATGTCAGAGTACCTGTGAGCAAGACGAGGTCTTACGTCTCTATTGATACGTGTTGCATCAGCCATAACTACGTCAAGGACGATATTAAATAATATAGGTGACAATACACATCTCTGCCTAACGCCCTTAACCAAGATGTACTTATAGACTTTAAAAATTTAATGCTAAAGTTGTATACCCTGTCTTGCAAGCCACAGAAGAAAATGTGTTACCTTTCCTTGCCCTATATAAAGAAAAAAAAAAAAATAACAAACGCGTTTGATCACTTATGCAATATCTTGTGAAACTTATAAAAAACTGTTCATGTAATATTGGCAGCTTTTTATGAGCAAAATTTTTGGGGTACCACAAGGTTCTTTAATTGATTATAGATGGTATCATTTATGTTAATTCATGGTAAATAGCACACAATTCTTTAGTATATATCAAAGTTTTTTTTAAAATTATATTGACTGGATTATGGGGGCTGCACGATAACTTTAGATCATATAATAATGGAGAAGTATTATTATTGATCAAATTGTTTTATAGTTATTGGGATATTTTCATGTTTAAAATACATTAGTAAAATAATTTTTAAATGAATTTACATTAATAGGTGTTTGCTTTTAATAGGGCCAGTATTCAGGAGATGTTCCCAACTCATGTTTGAAATTTCATTGGATTGGGAAAAATTGACAGTGGGAAAAAGAATTAAAAAAAACGTTTCTATGGACATTCGACTTGAATGATTCCTTGTTTAAAGAAAACAATTTCTGCTGGAAGTTGATTTCATACGCGACTTGTTCGGCTAAAGAACCACAAATGAATTTAATCTTAGTAAACAATATATTGCTCATGAAAAAGAAACGGTTTCCGGCTAAGACCCAAGCAATTTTATCATAATAAAATCGTGAGACATACTCTACGTTGCCTCAATTACCAATTAGGTCAATACTGTTCGCTACACTGCTCTTAACGATGAGCAGTCGAGCAACTTCAAAATAGCCTTCAAAATTCCTGCCCATATGTGAGAGCTTGTTTTTTATTTTCCCATAGATATAAGTAGTGCAGATGGTAAAGGGATCACATGGAGTGGAGTATGCCTTACACTGTCAAAAACAAAACGATATAGAACTTGAATGTTTCTTTAGAAACATAAAAATTGTGTTCTGTCCATCGGACATCATAATGAATTTTCATGGCAAATATATTAAGAGTTTCTGATTTATGGACAGACCATTTCAAAACGAAAGTGCATCATAAGTGGTTACTGAAATGGAATATAAAATGTCACATTTTTTTGGTAAAAACTTAAGAATATTTATTTATGAAAATTTTCAAAACAGATTGTAGCTACCATTATCGATAGTTTCTTTATTTAGACAACTAGGTAAATGCCAGATGTGAAATATATGATCAATACCATAAAGGACCCACCATTTTGTTTCGAAAATTATCTTCTTTGCTTTTGTTTAGCTTCTATTCAATTTCAATTATTGTAATATAAAATATATAAACATACGGAGAAAACTTTTTGTGAACTGTGTATATTATTCAGATTTTTAACAACATAAAATAAAAACATAAACTATATTTGACTTTTACTTTAGTGTATCTGGTAGTAAGTTCACATTATTTAAGATACTTTATGGTTTTAAATTTTAAAAGAAGAAACATTTTTTAATTTATGTATATAACTAGTAAAATTATATAAAAAAGAAACATATATTCCAAAAAAAAAAATCATTCAGGAATTCTCTTTTATGTTAAACTTGAAATATTTTTGTAAATTAAAACTAAGTCTGTCTGTTGGTCTTATTTTTTATGGCTCAGGGATATCAATAAAAGTACAAACTCTACCTTTCATTTCCTGTTTAAATGATAAAGCTTAATTCTCAGTGCACAAAAAAAGACTTAAGGTCACGAATATTTATTACTAAACGGATGTATTTCAGTCACAAATACAAATACAACATTTTTGAGGAAACTTTACACATGTTAATGTGAACATAAACATATATACTAACAGTGAGATGTATTAAATTCTTTTTAAATGTAAAGTAAATCAATACCTCAACCTTTTAACATTGCCGCTTGAACGAATGAAAAGCTTGAATTAAAACACATTTTAAAAAAAGTCCCCTTGAACAACTCAAAGATCAAATTTCAGCTGCATCTGAGATCATCACTATTGACTATCGAACTGAATTAGTTATTGCGTCAAGGCAGCAATAACTATAGTCAGTTAATAAATAAAAATTTTATGCTGTAAGAAGTAGTTTTGTTATTTAAACTAATTTTTTTACAACGTTCTTCGAAAAGATATGACTTTAAATTAGTATGAAAGTATAATAAAAATACTCTTTTTTTAAAAAGGGAAAACTTATTAAAAATATTGTGGTATTCACTTCGTTTAATTTTAATGATTTAAATATATAGTGATATGCTAGACCCTAAGGAATAAAAGCTTCATTAATCTTAATCTGAGGCAAATTTCTCCAGCTGTAGTCATTTTTAACGACTAAACTACTTTCAATCGTTTTGAAAAATATTGCATTCCGATTGGGGAAAATTTCCGTACATTATTATTCTTTAACAAAATCATTGTGTTCACGATATTACTTTTAGTTTTGTATTTCTTTTCTAATTCTAATGTTTTACCCTGATTTAATTGGTGCGTTAAACGAAAAAATTATATCAAGTTAAAAAAAAAAATGTGTCCAAAAATTGGTTCCAAAATATCTCTAAGTTAACTAAACTTTCCCTAAAGCTAGGAAAGCTTTCCTTAAAGCTAATAAAAACTGAATTTAAAAGTAGTTCATAATTTTCCAAAGAGTATGATTTATATTAGACAATAAATTTTTTTGCTTTAAAAGTAATTTTCTAAAATTTAGCGAGTGTTTTTTAAGCTTCATGAATTTATATTATAAAAATAAAACTAAATATTGAAATTTATTATTTCGGGATATTCTCCTAATTGTTAAAACAATTATAAATTTTGCAAAATGTTTTTTTGTTTGTTTTCAAACTGGTTAAAGTTCACTGACGATTTGGTTTTGCTACCTATGAAATGTCAGCATATGATCATCTAAGGCCAAAACAAACAAAACATTTTATGAAAATAAGACTTGCCTTGACCGCTTGTCGTTTGAGGCACTGAATAATGAAATATAAAGTTTTCGATTCAAATACAGGAATACGGGGTAATTTACAAAAACTCAATGAAAATTTCAATAAAATTCAACTAAATATATATTATAGAGTTATAGAGTCCTAGTAAAAATAATTTTCGCGCCATACGACAACCAGCTTAAATTCAAGTTAAATAAATGTCCTTACATTTTCTGAAATGAATTATTTTTTTTTGTTTAAGTGCATCTTCAAGTAAAAGTTTAAAGATAATTTTAAAAAATTAACTGACTGTTTTGGTGATTCAGGCTTTGGGTACAATCCAATCCATATTTAAAATTATTCTACACTCATTTCAATAATATATATTTACTACGTTTTTCCCTGAATTTGATTCTATCCTGTACTCCTATTCTAAATTTTAATTCTAAATGCATCATGAATTATTAAATCAGTTAAGAAAACTTTTACTTTTTCTGCATGTACGTATAGGGATTTTTGCTGTCGATTTTTCAAATCTTATTGTTGCTGAAGTGGCAACGGCTTCTGCTTGTGAACGTGGTATGAATTGAGGGAGCTGGGTTCGACATCACAAAGAATTAATATAAAACAAACTCTAAATGATATTAAAATATTTAAATTTAAATCAATCCCGATTTCGTTCTGAGAGAAATTTCTAAACAAATATTGAGCTCAACAGTTGATGTCAAAAGAATTCTATTTTGCAGTAAGAAATAGTTTTTGAACTCATTGAAAGACCAGCTTGGAATTTTTATTAAATAAAAATATTGTATTTGATATGATATGTTAGATTTTTAGAGATCCTCTTAACAACATGGTCACTAAAACAAAATTCTGAGGTTATGAAGTGGTTAATTTAGCCTGAGCTTACATTTGTTAGCTTTTGTTGATTATTATTTTTTTTTTCTTCTGTGAAATTACGTTTAAGTTCTCTCTTCTAAATAGAAGCTTGGAATATTTTTTCATTGGCGTGCATGTGTGTGAATATGTACAAAAAAGAAAATAAAACATATGCGTATTGAAGGTATATGCATATGTGTAATAGTTTCTCTTCGTCCTGCCAATTGCTTACAAACTTCGAAATGATTCAATAAATGCTGACAAATGTGACAGTTACCAATTTTTCACAAAAATGCTCGATATACCCAAATTTGGAGGACTATAATTTCGGAACCTGATATTACGCAGTAACCCTCTATTTATATAGTATTAACTCTTTAATAGTAGAAAAATATTAGTCTTTTAATCACAATATCATAACTATATTAAATTAAGCTTTTTCTGAATCGTAGTAAAACAAAAAAATTTATATAAAAGTATTTCAATTTAAAAATTTTCCAACCGTGTTATTTCAAAATCATGGAAAAAAGGATAAAAAGAAGTGAGTGTATTAGTATGTATGATAGTAAGAGCATTCGATTAACAAAGTTTTATATCAGGTTTATAATATATATATTTTTACAGCCCTATATCATTCTAATGTTAAAATAACAGCTACTAAACATTTAATTCATTTGATTCATTCTCCTTGTACATCTCAATGTTGTTTTCTATAATGTAATAGTTATTACCTGCTTTATACAATATGTTTTATACATTAATTTAAAATTCTTAGAGTCAGATAACACTTCTTATCAAGTTACTTTAAAACAAATTTTATACTTCTATTCGTTTTTATTCCTAACTTTAAAAAAAAAGTGAAAAAAGAAATAAATTCAACTTCAATATTTATATGTATGCGTGTGTAAATGTTTGTTTAAAAGTTATTCAATTAATTTGCGTATTTTTATTACAATTATCTTGTTATGGGCGCTTGTTTGCCAGTACGTGTAAAGTGAATAAAGGGTGAACGAAGGAATGAAATTCAAGAATCGCATTCAGATATAAAAACACAAGAAACAAAATTCCAAAAGAGGGAAACCATATACGCAATATAAAATATAAGACTGTCTATGTGCATGTGTGTGTTCTGTTAAATCCCTCCTTCTTTTTATTTTATTAAAAGTACCTTCAAGTATATCAGGCAAATATCCAAGTTGCTTTTGTATTAAATTTTCATGTGCACTCTCACACGACTCGAATAGATGCAATTTGCTGGTGCTTCCACTACCCATTCATACTGGTTGGTGGAGTAGAATCAAAAGTAAAGAAATGAAATATCAAGGAATATGTATATTATGAAGAGCAGTGGTGAGTGATTAGTTTGGCATGCTATACATAATTTTTATGAATATATTTCTCAATTATTGTTAAAAAAACTCTTTAAAAAAAAGCATTATGATGCCTTATGGTCTTATAACTACAAATAAATTAATTAATTTTGTGGGACTGGAATAATCGTATTTAGAAGATGATGCTTTCTTGCCATAAATTTCTCTGATGCTTGTTGTACTCTAGTTTGCTTAAATTTTTTAGGATTAATCATAGTTCTCCGATGATTCCTGGGCGCTTTTGGATGGAGAGCCGAAGTTCATGAAATGAATTTTTATTTTTTTCTTTATAAGATTTGGTTTTTTAATGAAACTGCAAAAGTTATACCATATTTTCCTCAGATTAGCACTTTTTCAAAGAAGATTTTTGAAGACAAAGTCCAAACCAGCCCGTCTTTTATGTCCTGCCTTTGAAGTATTAAAAATATGGTTTTTTCGATCCAGAGATAATAAAACACGCAATTTGCAGTTGAATTTAAATTTTATGGAGACCGCGTTTATGTGAAAAATATTTTTAGTCCTTTAAAACATTTTCTGAAGTAAAACAAAATTTAAAAGAAGGATTAATAATCATTTATTATTACCTGCACAGTTAAATTTCTCCTTGGAGCATTACGTTATAATCACTTCCTTACTTCTTGATTAACTAATACCTAGAATTAAAATTTATTATTTGTCATTGCCTCCCCAACTAATCAAACATTTATTTTTTGTTGTAGCTTCAGGTGTATATATGTCGACATTTCATTAATCACCGAAATCTTCACTAAACTTCAAGCAGTTGGACACTATTCACACATTCAATTTTTCATTAGTTGGGAGACTTACAGTCTTGTAGATGCGGTGCATCTCCAAGAAAATCTCCATACTAGAAATTGTGCAGATAATATTTATCCTTTGAATCATCGCCATTCTGACATGGATGGTCTTCAGTTGAATATTAAAATAAAACAAAATTGTTATAGGTCACGCTTCAAGCACCAACAATTTCCAGCTAATAGGACACCCCATATAATACGGCAATGTCTTTGGCTGTAATGAGGACTATTATCACAACAAAATGTGAATGTGATAAAAATACTTGCATCCCTTAAGGATAGTTAAATAATAAATTTAATTAAAATTCCACGCAAGCAAAGCCCTAAGCAATAACATAAAATTTGTGTTCTTATACGCTTGCAAAATTTGGATGAAAAGCAAATCATATAAGCGATTGTAAAGAGATGTCTCCGCTAAACGCATAAGATTTTCTGGCCAATTAATATAACCAATACCTGGAGAAGTCAGTTAGAGAAATAGCTAAAGTAAACTGGATTAACATGGAACAAAATGACCCTTTATTCTAATAGGAATTAAAAAAGTAAATATATTTTATATTCTAATTACTGCAGCAAATTGTAGTCTTGTATTATATTTAGTATGAACCAGGTGAGAGTTGTAGAAAACGTTAGCATATGTACAGTATAAAAAGCATTAATTTTACGTATTTTTTAGGGTATATATAAAAGAATGGTATTATTTTTGTATCACACAGTAAATTGGTCGCAGTTCACATCGAATTGCAATCTCTTAGATTAGTGATTATTTCATTTACAATTTAAGAAAAATTCTCTTATTTGTTAGGGTTAATTATGAGTTTTTCGAAAGGTATATTTATATTCTTTTTAAAACTTATTCAGACGCTGATCAAGCCATTCAGGGCACTATGTTGGTAAAAAAATAAGTTTCCGAGATAGTTATCTCCTACTGACCTGATACATTATTTTAACCAACAGGTTACTTACCCGCCTTCTCACACTCGCTAGCTTTGAACGGGTGTTCAATAACCATTTTCCAGGGAATACCTGGCAAAAAGCCGGTGGTCGTGAGCTGCATAGACATTGCAGCAAAGGAATCATTTCTGGCCACTCCCAAGTGAATAGCAATCAAGAATTTTCCACCTTTACTTGTAATGCCCATTCTCCAGACACCTCCGCAGCCACCTAAGTAGTGACAAAATTCAGACATAGTAACGCTCCACTGCTCTATACTAAATCACTACTTACTTCTTCCGTAATAAACAAATAAAATAAAATTTAATCTGACTTGACATCTTGAGGATTTGAAATCGGGCCAGACCAGTTGAAAAATTTTCTTTCAAGCTTCAAACCTTTAACTCAAACTTAAGATTCCAATACCCTACTCCTGAGCTTGTTACTCTTATGAAGAAGGAAGATTGAAATAATGTATCTACTTAATAAATATCTTGAAAATGAAGAGTACTTAAATTCTGTATAAATTTCATTAGTCTTCTGTGTTTGTGTGCGTGTGCCATGTTGCAAATACCGACAATACAAACAAATTTTATTTCAGTCTGTAGTTGTTTCGGTTTCTTTAATTTGAATTGAATTGATATTTTTGTTTAAACTTAAAGATACGGCATGTTGTATGGTTTTTGAAGTGGTCACAGAGCGAAAAGTTCCATTCAATGAGTGGCATGAGTTTTGTTCTTGAATCAAACTGAATGAATGAATTGGTCGGTCGGTCGGCGTTCGGTAGCCGGTTTTAAATTACAACAACATGTTTTATTTTTATTTTATATTATTTTCTTCACAAACTGTATCCCATGAAATGGAATACATTTGTATCCATGTGTATATATATATATATATATATATATATATATATATATATATATATATATATATATATATATATATATACGTTAGTACGAATAAGAATTTTTATATATAACTACTACTCGTATATGTGTGTGCATGTGTATAAAGTTTGCCTCTTTGTTTGTTTCAACCATTTCACAGTAATGAGAAGACTTGGTTATTTCTTTCACTGTTTTCATAACATTTAATACTTTTATATGCTGATGATGTTATAGTTTTTTGTTATAGTTGCTGTTATTGCTATTGGTGGTATTGTCATCGTTGTTGTTGTTGTCGTTGACGATGACCAGAAGAGACAATAAAATTTCATGTTGTCAATGACTTTTGTGCAGTACACAAAAAAAAAACGATACATGTATTATAAATAAAAATAAAAAATTTAGACATTTAAGTATTTCCTTTCATTTCATTTCCTATATACATTTATATTGAAGAAAATAATGGAGCACAATACAATACAAACGCTAAGCAACCAACCACCCGTCCAGCCACATTAACCCAGCCATTCTGCACATTCAGTTGTTGGTCTAACTTAGAGTGCTCGCAGTTTGAGTAAATGTTGCAAGTTTCAAGTTAGAATTTCCTGTTACATAAACCAAATTCCATTCGTGTTAGTTTATTTTCAAACATTTCATCTGTTTAAGAAGTGGTGGAGCAAGAATACTTGTGCTGTTAAACCACAATGTTAATTAAGATATTGAGTAATTGAATTTAGATAAATCAACTAGACATAGAAAACTAAGTGCATTTAAGCCAAAAGTATGCAGCTAAGAAAATACATTCAAAAGTAGAATGTATAAATTTTCATATTGTTTTAATTGCAAAGTTTTGCTTATGCATTTCAAAGGTAATTTTCATAAAGTGTTTTGTTATGTTGTTACGCTCAATATTTGAAAAATGGTAAAATAATTTATTGATCCTTGCAAATTCTAAATGACAGGTGAAAAATTTGATTTAATCTAACGTTTTCTGGATAATAAAGGAAGAAGTATTTTTATTAACTAAACTTTGCACTAAGTTGAATATTGAAAAATTGATTTTGGCATTCTTAGCGGTTACAAAATTTTAATATTTAATCATAGTGATGGTTCAGCTTTTTTCCCCCAGCTTTTTCCCCCTGTAAAAGGCACGATTGTACATTATTACTTATTGTTATTAATAGAGGTTAGGACTTACTATGATATATTTAGGCTAAGGATTAAGCTAATGGATGATATGCTTTTCTCGATTTTAGCTAATACTCGTACCTTTCGGATATCATGATTTTTGTCATGTTAGAGCTGAAGAACAAAAAGATTTATGATCCAATGTCTAATCTAATAATTCAAAAATTGGTGTCGTTTGGTCTCAGCTTCAATTATAACGTAATGGTTGCTGCTGATAACACTAATTCAGATAATATTCTTAACTCATTTTTATAAGGAGAAAGTAACTTTCAAGAACTGTACTGAGACAGCTCAATAAATTGTTTATCCTGTCTAAAGCCAAATATAGACGCCAGTGGCAAGCGAAATCTATTTCAATCCCGCATTCTTTAATATGTAAAAAACTCTTACATCGAAAAAAAAAAATTTAAATTAAGTTTGTCAATCTCTTTTTTGTAAGACTCTTCATGAAATATCTAGATCAAACTAATTAAAAATATTCAGAAACTTATTGTTTTCTCTTACTCAGCCTATCCAAAGGATGACAATATTTTTTTTCATCTCACATAAATTATAAAATATAGGCACATGAGTTGCTGGACACAGATTCTTGCTACGCCAAAGAAGGCTTAAAGCCCAATTAAAGGTCACAGCTATAGTTTCAAGAAATTCATACACTTAAAAGTCGTATATGTATACACTTTTATGAAGAAAAAAGCTAGAAAAATTTTGCCTTCAATTATGGTTTTTCAAGTTAAATTATTTTAAAACAGCAACAGGAAGGATGCGGATGCACGTGTCTTAGCAAAAACCCCTAAAATGAATATTAATAATGAAAGTGGTTTCATTGACAAGATAAAATCAGTAAAAATTGGAAACTAAAATAAGCGGCATGAAATGAAAATCACAACTGGGCCTAAAAAAGGGCCCTTAGAGATAAATATCAAATGAATTAAAGTATTATAAAAGAAATGAAAATATCGTGTGCAAACTAGATTCTTACATTTGGTTAAATGCTATGGCTCTTCGATAATATACTTTTTAAAATTAAAAGCTTTTATTTTGATTTGCAATGTGTAAACATTTTCTTTCCATGCAACAAATAATTCAATTGGCTTTCTATTACTTTTTTGAGAATTAAATTCAATTTAATTTTCTTGTTTATATTTTATATTTTTTTAAGCTTTTTAATAGTTTAAAATTTTTATTAACATTTATATAATTTACTATCTTTTAAATATATAACAGAAGTAATAAAAACTAAAATCCATAGTTTGACGAAACTACTGTTTTCATGTGGCCGAAAAAGGATATACTAACCATATCTTTTATTAAAAAGGACTTAAGAAAATAACTACTATAAGTTTATCACTTTTATTTATTAAAATCAAATGCAAGTTATAGTTCTTTGATTGATATAAAAAATTTTGTTACTTCTAATTTGATTTTCCTTAAAAAAATAAAAATAGTGTTTTTAGAGCCTTCAAAAATTGAGGTTACAATGTGTATGTAATTATGTACATATACATTCATATGTAAGTAATATTCCACTTCTGTACATTGTTTCCTTTATTAACAGAATGCTTTAAGAGATATAAACAAATTTTTTTACATCCGGCTTACATTTTGTTTTCCTTAGGGGTGTGTAAAATGAAATACTTTTAAGATTTTTCTTATTTTACTTTATTTTATTATTATTATAATTTTTTTTTTTTTTCAATTAAAACTTTGAATGTTTGTATCCCTAAGCAGAGATGGTAAGTGCTTATAATTTATAATATTAGGAAGTTTGAAACAAAAAATTTTTAATAGATTAAATATTCTAGTTCAGCCATTTTCAAGAAGAAAAGAAAAGCTGTTTACAATTATTATTGTTATAGTTCTTGTAATAGATTATATTTTTAGCCAACTTAATTGTATTACAATATGAACTTAAGTCTAAATCTGTAATAAGTAGTCAAATGCAACTATACACTCCCTAATTAGATTTACTGTCTTAGACTTCTAAGACAGTAAACATTTTTTTCAAACTTAATTAAGTTTTTTCTAACTGAATAGTGTTATCTAGATGGAAGTTATTGGGTTTATTTCTACACATATTTATGACGTATTTCATTAGCGAAACTTTCGATCCGTAAACACAAATAGATCTAAAACGTGTTCTAATCTGCGAAATATTTTCATGAACAAATATTTTAGAATATCAAAATTATTTCTGTATGAAATAAAGCTTCAGACTATATTTTTATGCTAAAGGCATTTATAACATCGTCTTAGGTTTTGCTAAAAAAAAATTTAAACCCTTTCTAATTAAAAATAGCTTGAGTCCTAAAATATTTATGAACTCAGGTGTCCTGATTGTGTCAAAATTATCTTACCCACAACTGGTGTAAGCAAAAAAAAAAAAAAAAAAAAAAAAAAAAAAATATGCAGGTATGCTTTCAATTACACTTTTCTAATTCCTTATTTATGGCATCAGTTTGAGTGGAATTTCTGTCAACTTAAAAAGTAACTATTTGATTTTCATTTTCTTTGGTTGGGCATGAAGAGAAACTTTTTCACTTAATTTTTTTATGAGTTGGCTTAATTTCCTTTTTTTACTAAATAAAAACATTGTTGTAGTTTCAATCTAAGGAAATATGATGGAATGAAAAAAATAAAGGAATTAATGTCACTTATTACAGAAATAAGCAAAGTTATTTTTCGAGGTAAAACTTAAGACTGAAATGTTTTTATTTTCCTTTGCCAAGGAAGTAAAAATAAAAGTTTGTTTTATGAGCTTAAGTGATTCAGATTGCAGAAAACCAAATTAGGATTTTTAAAAGACATGCATTATAATTTTACACTTTCAATAACAGAAACGAGTAATTTTCTCAGAAAAATATTTTTTACTTTAACGGTGTCTAACAAAGAGTTGTTTATTTTCATTCCAATAACATTAAGTTATAAAGAAATTAGTAAGTTTAAATAAAGCAATCATCTGATAATAAATACTGTAAGGACAGTGAAGTAAAATGCTTAACAGGATAATATGGTGCCAAGGGCCTGCCTGATTTCTAAAGCTATGGAGAAAACAATTCAGTTTATGTTTTAGATATAGTTGACTATATAATATAGAAAAACTTATCTGACAAACTCCCAAACTGAGACAGAGTTTGCTTGAAGAAGACGACATTTCAATGCCACGTTTTCCCTACTATGGGGCGTAACTACGTCACTTCAGAGATATCTAATGAATCTTGTCTTAAAGCTATATATATTTTTGTTGTGTAAGTGATTTTGTTTTCTTTTTTATTGGCTTCAAATATCTTGTATTGCTTGTATCTTGTATTATACTTAGAATCGAACAACAATGAATCGTTTAACTTAACGACTTAAACAGAGCTTGGCTGGGGAAAATTGCTAAACAAAATTATTAAGGTATATACCCTTGAAGCATTTTCGCCAAACTCCTTTATCTTCTCTTATACATGAAATTTTTTTCCATTCCATAATTAAAGTTCAATTTATCAAGTTTAAATGAAGCAAAGAACCTGCTCAATCTTTAAAACCAGAAAAACATCTGTCGCTTTTAAGATCAAAAAGAAGAAATCTACTTCCTTAGCAAGACAAGACCTTTTTTTCAAACTGTTTATTTTCTTTTTTATTTATAAAATGCTTGATAATAGAACTTTTCGTGCACGACTCCTTTTTTATTCTGTCCATGGACAAGCGCAAAATTCAAAACTGGAATCTAACAAAGAAATATTTAGAATTTAAATTTTGTTTAAAGACTGCAAACACAGGAAGAATAAAAAAAAAATAATGAATGAACCTGTACCAACGTAGTCCTCATCATCATCAACAACAACGGATGTGGCACCTTGCGGTTTTTGAGTCTTGTTACGTCTCCCCACAGTGTTTGCAGTTAAATTGCTGTGTCCATCTTTTTATCATTTTGTTGTTTTTTTTCCAAGATTTTGTTTTGCTCTTTAGTTGCATTTGTTAAACACAAGTTGTTGAGGTTTATTTTTGCTGCTTTTGCTTCTGTCAATCTGAGACCAACAACATTTTGAGGGCAAAGAAAAAGGTAAGCAAAACTCAATGTGAATGTTACGTGTTTTAAATTGCAGGGTGTTGAAATCACTGCATCTCAAGATGTGCATGCAGCTTGCAGCAATATGTGTACATGTATATATAGAAAAATTTAATGTTGCATTTGGGTATAACAGCCGTAAGTGTGACCACAGTCATTGTATTCTACTATTCATCAGTGATTACTACAACATTCATTACTTTCCTCGCTTATTTCTTCTCTCATGTACACTGTTGCAGTGATAAGAATCCTTATTCATACTTCTATGGTTTTTTTTTTGCTGCTGCTTAATTCGATATGCGCTGCACCAAAGTTTTTGCTTTGTTTTCTTTTTATTTTAAAGAACTTGTTAATAATGATTTTTTTTTGTTTTCAGCTGCAGAAGAGAAATACCCTGTTGTTGCAAATGTTTGTTTTTTTGTATCTGATCATTATTGTTTTTTTTTTTCTTGGAAAGATTTAATTCTTCACTAATTACCAAGTTGAAATCTTGACAGAAGCACCTGTTCAAATATGTTTGAATGTTTTAACTACTTTGTTGAAGATTGTTGAAGATTTTCTACATGATTGTGCTGAGAATGATTATAACAACATAAAAAGTATTGCAATTCTTCAACGAAAGCTGCCATATTGGATCCATATTTTTTTTAAATACGTTTTTCCTTTAATCTTTATAATAATTAAGTAAATATTAATTAGTTTGAAAAAAGTTATTTAATTAAGCTCAGCTGAATCCATCCTGCGAAATTTAGATTTCTCTTAATAAAACAGCCTGATATAGGATGGAAATAACAATGGGATTCCAGAACACTGTTGGTTACCTGGTAACTGCTTTAAAGTTCATCTTGTGTACTCAGTACATGTGAGTTATCAGTACATCTCGCATCTTGCGCAGCTAAGATGGCAGAATAAAACTTAATATATTCTTATATATTTAAAAAAAATATTTACTTTTTAAAGAAGAAAAAAACGCAAACTACAATGACTGGTATTAATAGAGCGATCAAAGTTGTATATCAGTGGCCAGCTGAATGCTGGCTGAACAAGTCTTGGACAAATCACAGGGTAGTAAATTTTTGCTTTTGATATAAGGCCTACATTGCAATATTGCTTTAGAAAGTGAAGCCAGGCTTTGACACACCGTAGAGTTGTTGACGACATCCATATTAAAAAATTAGTATTATTTTCATATAAAGTGATTAGCTTCAATGAAACTGTGGCAACGAGTAAAAAGTTTCCATTACATATACCCCAATACAGTTAAAATACTAATGACGTTTATAAAGTTTTGTTGATTAGGATGAAAGTTTTTTTTGTAAAGGAAATATATAAATTTATTTATTTATTTATTAATAATTGCCTTAAACTAAATATTTTAAGACCATAAGAAAAAACGTGAAGCTAAGAAGTCTATGGTTTTAAGTCGATTTTAAACTAACAATTTTCTATACATTTTCAAATTAGTGTGTTGTGGTCTCAGTAGTTCATATGTAGAAATTTCATTGGCCGCTAAACCGAATTGTCAAAGAAATTTTGGAAGCATATATGTATACGAATATTACAAAATGTGTAATCAAAGTTTTTTTTTATACCCACAACCCTATCAACAATTACCCAACATAAGTCTATTTTATTTATAAAATATATAAACTTAAAAAGTTTAAATATTGTATGAAAAAAATACCCATAAACTTCCATATCAAGTATTTTTTTTACATGTTTTAGAAGTTAGTTCATTAGAAGTTAGTTCAATGGCTAATATTACCATGACACTAGCCGCAGTAGGGATATTATCTCTGATGTCGATGGTGTACTATTTCGTTATATTGGAGTAATTTACAATTATTACTTCTTATACCGAAATAAATATTATTTGAAAAATATTATTTAAACACGACATATTATTAAAACTTTGCATATATGAAATTTTAAATATTATAGATACGATATGATTAAATTATTATACATATTAAATTAATTGATATAAATTATATTAAATTCTTAAATATTATCCATAGTATGGGTTGCCTCCATACGGTTTTTGTTTCAATATTAAAGTACTATTAAGACCAAAAGTCTTTGCAACATTTTGCCTTTTTAATTAAAATTTTAGTTGATTAAAACACTTTTTCTATTAGTTATTCACTTATTCGAGTAATAAAATTAGTTTAGTTTTCTACATATTAGAACTAAAGTATTTTGCATATTAGAAACTAAACACTTGATAAAATAAATTTTTCTTACTTTCAATATACAGTAATCATGCAAATCCTCTTAATATATTTATCAAGCTCATATAATTTACATAATTGCATTTTCATAATTCACTTTAAAAAAGTCAATATTGCAATCATATTTTGCTTCAGCTTAAATAGTAAAATGAGGTAAAGAAAAATATTATTTTAATTGAATTTTTGAAATTGAATCTAACAAAATCTAAATATAATTGCAGCAACTCATACAATTACACAATAGTACTCACACAAATGTATTTGTGTACAATGAAATGAAGGTATGAAGTTGGATACATGAAACTAAAATTGAATCTTATTCCCCACAGAGAAAGTATGATGATGATATTCGGCTGTATGGAATCGCATACACGCTTCACGATTATGTAGAGATCAAAATGCAATTTTTCTTAGATGTTGTCTTTAAGGATATTATATTTTAAACTTATTTTATTAGTTGTTGTGTGGCAGAAGCCCTACATTACCCTTGCACTTATTCCAGCGCATTAAGAAGCCAACCAGAAATTATATTTGGTACTTTGTACACCATATTATTATTTTGTTTAACGAATTTCGCAAAAGTTATATTTTGTAAAAACTCCAGGGACTTCAATTACTTTTGAGTGTCCATAGGGCTTGTAAAGACGATATATATAATTAATAAACTTAATTCATTTTTTATGCTTAAAGTCTTTCAATTTTTATTTGAATTTTTATCGATATTTCGGTACTCATAGGGTACGATCTTCAGGATATTTGATGGTACTCGATGAGTACCGAAATATCGATAAAAATTAAAAGACCTTAAGTTTAAAAAAATAAATTAAATTTATTAATTAAAACAAAACGGTCAAAAGATCATATCAATAAATTCAATTGTCTTATATATCAATGGTTCTAAGGTGATGGATAAGGTTATAAATAGCATATCTAATAGAGAGACTTGAGTGTACATATCACTTAAAATTCCAGACATTTGCAACGCCAAAGAGATCACAAAAATTCATCATATATTTTTGCACTAGAGAATGTTCAAAAGAAACTTCGGAGTTTTTATCCAAAATAAAGCCAAAATTGGATCTCTAATGAGAATACATACAATATCTAACTTAGCCGTCGACAATCAGGCGTCCTTTAGCGGAATGGTGGGATATTTAAATATCATTTTCATTAGGAAACATACTCATGGCAACAATTGAGTCAACAATATGGCTAATAAGCTGGCCAAAATGTAGCATTATATAGCAAATTATTAATAACTTTTGCAACTTGACATTCAGCCCATAAGGTCTAAGAACAAAAGAAAAAAGGAGACAACCTTCTCACCAAATATGCAGTGGCAAATATACTTAGGTCATGAAGCATACGTTTGACTCACCGAAATGGTGATCGTAAAATCTTTAGCACATTTATCAAAAGCAGCATATGAATCCAGAACTGGAACTACAATTATAGCATGACTTCTCTTAATAACTTTATTTCTTACAAGTAACTTAACCCTGCTGTTAGGTTAGGACCATTTGGTCCAAATTTTTTCTGTTTTCCCTTGTAACTTTGGAACGGTGATATATACTGACAAAATTTTTCTGCTAATGGGGTCTTTTAATAAAACAATGTTTTGTGCGAAAATTAAATTTTCTAACTTTTCTCACGACTGAGAAAAATACAAAGTGACGAATCTTAGGTTAGAGGACCATTTGGTCCATAGTACATTTTTATTGATTTTATTTTTAAAAAATAAGAATTTATTACTTGGTTTGAATATATTTTTCATTGCAAGATGAGCACAATGTTTTTCGGTTAGTTTTGCAAATAAAGTTGCTGCAAATGGAACATTTTATATCAGACTTCAACTTGCAGCAACTACAAATGCCACTCTTTCAAGTCCCTGAATGAGAAGTTGGATTATTTGAGGAAGCCTCTGAAACTGTGCATGTTGTACGAGTTTCTATCAATAATTGTGCTGAGAACCCTTGTTTAGGTAATCTAGTCCGTTTCATCATATGAGCCTTAGCTAAAGAAAGTGCTAGTTGCCGCAAAAACTCTGGCCTCTTTCGATTCCGATCAGTTGAAGCCCAAGAAACATCGATTTCAGAAAATATTATGTACGCATTCAAAGCGGATATGTCAAGTATGTTTGCAAATACAACGGTTGGCCATCGATTTGTTTTGCGTTTTGTGGAGTAGGAGCCAATCATTTGATCAGCAGTATCCACACCACCTAAAAGAAACAAACCATTAGAAACTATAGGCGATCAAAAACTAGCATACCTTTTTTTGAATTGTAATAAGAAACAATCTCTGGTTTTTTCTTAGATCCAATTTCATCAACTGCAACATCTTTGTGCATTGTTCTAATCAATATCGCTGCTTTGTTTTTATGACTGATGTATGATACCAATGTCGCAATATTATTGAATGCAAATGTAGACTTGTACAAAGGGAGTTTTTTGACAGTTAGTAATTTTGGAGGAATGAAAGTTTTATTTTTGCACACGGTTCCCACATATGTTAGGTTTCTTTCAAGAAGTTTTTTTTGTCAGCTCAAATGTGGAAAAAAATTATCGCCTGTTACACTTTGCCCTGTCAAGCCCTCTGTCAAGTCCAATACGACGCGTGCTCCTTGGTTTTTTTCAGGCATGCCATATTGAGGCTTACCAAGATATGGTTGTATTTTCCATACGTAGCCTGACTTTGAGTCTACCAATAACCAAAACTTCAAACCATACCTTGCTGGCTTTGATGGCATAAACTGACGAAAAGAACATCTTACTCTAAATGGAACAAGTTGCTCATCAACGGTAACATTTTCGTGACAATTGTAAAAAATTGGAAGGAGCTGTTGCCAATAGTCCCACAGTGCACGAATAAGAGCAAATTTATCGCTACCACGACTTTGCCGTCGACTCGAAACATCATCGAAACGGAGAGCACTTGCAATCATATGAAATGTATCTTCAGACATAATCGATCGGAAAATAGGGCGACCAAATTTTTCATGAAATAAACCGTGGACATCCTCATTTTTTCCGCTGTCATGGATAAATTTGATATATTACAAATATTTAGAGAATGTTTTTGATATGTCAAATACTTGCTTTAGAAATTATTGAACCAAAATAGTTACAAAGAATAAGATAAAATTATTATTTTGCATGAAAATTGCAGTATGGACCAAATGGTCCCTAAACCTAAGATTCGTAAATTTTTTCTAATCTAACAGCAGGGTTAAGGACATTATCTGAGGACTTAAGTAAGTGATAGCTAACTGCATTATTCAACGTTATGGAGCAGTCAAAATCATTATCCAGAAAATAATTTCAGAAATAAAAAATCTTAATATAAACTTAAACTGATACAAATAGAGATTTTGCGAAATAATTCACTTCGGGAAGAATCTAGGCAGATACTGCCTGGCCCACGATGTCGAACGACATCGTTCGCGTGCTTAAATACATTCAAACCAAAAACAACATTTTAAAATTTGTTGCTGTTTCAAACGTATTTAAGCAAGCGAACGATGTCGTTCGACATCGTGGGCCAGGCAGTATTTTTACACACTTTTTTAGTTGGACAAATGTAGTGACGAACAAATGTTTTTCTTCTACTCATGTGGTGAAAGATATTCAAAGAATGAAAATAGAACTTTCACAAGTCTGTTCATATAAACAGATATCTTTGTATTTTTCTAAGTATAAAAAAAGCAAAGTATTAAGATGAAAAGCTCTGTGTGAATATTCACACTATAACGCACAATTAATAATGTAACTAGAACATCAACAAGATGAAAAGTTTCTACACATACTCATATATTAATATATGTACATATGCATATTCAAGAAGTGTGTAAATTTTTATGTAAATGTGTTTGTGTGTAAATGAAATACATTTGTAATTTAGTCAAGATAAAGTGGTAGTAATATTTTAATACATATATGTACGTACATACAAATGTGAACGCAAATGATATCTCCGAAATCACAGTAGAGAAAATAGAAACTAGGTGGATTGAAAAAGTGCAAGGGAGACACTTAGAAAATTTTGCTCCTTCAAAGATTTTAGTTTCCGTTATAACATATGCATCAAAAGCGGAAACAAAAATATCAACATATTTCATACAAAAAATTTCTTATTCAAGTTTCCCTAAAGATAGAAAAAGATAGAGAAAGATAAAGAGAAAGTGAAAAAGAAAGAGAGAGGGAGAGGGAGAAAAAAGAGAGCTAGAGAGAAGAAATCGTTACTATAATCTATACATAAATATGATTCTGTGCCTGTATACTTTTTATATTCGTTTTAGGAAGCCATACGATAAGGGTGATCGCTTAGAAATTTTGCAAATACGTAAACGACAATCAGGAAAATAAAAAAGGATTGTTTATTAGTTTAACGGATCCCAAAACAATTATTGGCTATGCCATATTTAGAGATGCTCTACAAATTTTATGAGCAGTGTCCAACACTTATACCCCCATACATATTAACTTTTAATTATAATACATCTAGAACACTACAACAGCATCAGATGGAATACTGAGCGAATCGCATTAGTAGAGCTGATTGGCGTTTTCACCCCTGCCAACATAGTTGATAGAATGTTCGAATGCGAAAAGACATGGAATGCTGCGAGTAACTACATCATGTATGTCTTAAGAAGAAAGAAAGGAGTCCTCAATGCACGGCAAAATGAGTACCCATCAATGGAGACTCCGAAAGAATGAGCCAGCAGCATAACACTAACGGACCTAGACGTGGGTGTTTCGAGAAAAGTCCTTCTTAGCAGGATGAAGTTTCTGGGCCTTCCCGAAGTAATGTACAAAACAGTCCCGGGAAGGCATCCCACCAGAAATGTAGGAGGGAGTTTTTTTTAGTGGATAATACAACACAACGCAGTTGACGACCATCACTGTAAGTGCGAAGGCATTTTCGACCCTACCTCGCCTGTCAAAAAAAAAAAACTACCACAGTGATACTCTCTTAATTGTAAGCACGCCATTAGAAGAATAAAAAGTGTGTTCGAGCAAGGTGGTATAGAAGGAGGAAACGAATTTCACAATATAAAAAAATTAAAAGGTAACCCATATTTTTTGAATTAAAACAGTAAGACTATAGATTTGATGTATAGTACTATGGGATCAAAGTGTTTATTCGAGCCAAGGCATGAAAGTATAGGAGAAGAGAGAAAACTACCATATAAATTACTTATTTACATATAAATTACTTATTTATTTTAGCAAATCTGAAGCAATGCAATAGTATTATCATCGAGTTTTGATGAAGATTATTAAATTGCTTTCTTAATCAAAAGTCTTCAGCCGCAGTTACAAGTTATCCTTTTCCTATAAATAACAAAACTAAATCGTACAATTTTGCGAGAGGTTCGTTGACTGAAAATTTTTCTAACAAGCTGCACTTTAAGTAGGATCAGGGATGTCTTACTTAAGGTTTATTTCCAACTCCTATAAGTCTGAGCAAATCTGTAATGGATTTAAAAATTCGTTTTTTAAGAATTCATTTCCTTAAATATCCATAAAATCAATACCTATTAACTAGAACAACAACTTTCAAATAAGAAAATAGCTAAACATGACCATGGGCAAGCTTGTACCTTCATTAGATGCAAAGCCAATTCTTGTTTAATGTAAAATTAAAGAGCTATAAACATTTTTTAAAAATTTTAATTTGCAATTTTTAATTTAATCAGTATAAAGGCTTTAAAAATCGTCTATTTGCAGAAAGAAATCGACTGAATGATACAAATTTTGATTCCTGTGCTACAACTTCATTTGAAAATTATCCAAGTTCAATAGTTGGAAAACAATTTTTCTTTTTATTTTATTTGAGTATTTTTCTTTGCATAATTGCATTTAAAAATATCTAGTTTTTACTTAAAAATTGGTGCCTACTAGGCACTTCTCATATTAGCACCTAGATTCCCTATAAGTTAAAGAATTTATATCGTATAAGTTCGTGGATCTCTTTTTTAGTTGAGTGGGAAAAAATGATTCCTACTATGCACTTCTCATATTAACGCTTAACCTTTGCTAAAAAAAATTATAATATTTATGATTTTTAACTTCACTTGTGCTTGAGTAAAATTTGTGAACGAATTATTGAACTCGGTTTGGTGGTTGTTCAAAACGATGTCTTCCTTCAAAAAATTTTATGCAATTATTAATTTTTTTTAAATTAAATTTATTATTTGCTAATGTCGGTACAAAAAATTTGTTGTATCATTCTAAAATTTTGTAATAAATCCAATGTCTTCATAAAATAAAAAAAAATTCAATATTACAGGAGTTGAAAAATCTTATATTCAGAAAAAAATTGCACAAATTGCAGAACTTGCACTATAACCGAAAACACTGGTTTTTTTATTATAATTTGTTAATTTCAATTTTATATACAATTATTTTTTAAGAAGATGTATAACAAACAAAGTTCTGTGTATAAGTATACAAGAGGAAAAGCCGAAGCTCAAATTAATAAAAATCTTTGGAATTCTCACTACTTTAGCATCGCTACAACTGAATTTTCCTGATAAAGTTTTCTTTGCTGCCTACGTAGTAAAAGTAATTTCTATTGTAGATTAAAATAAGAAGAGAAATTCGATACCATGCTCAAATTATTAATTAATGGTATAAGATTGAAAAAGTCTTACTTAAATTGGTTTCAATATGGTTGTCATACGTTGCCAAAGTCCTTTTTTTACTGAGATATGGAAAGAATTTTCCGCTGCTCATTTAGTGTAAATAAAAATTTCTCATTACTCCTAATTGTACCATAATTTTAGTAAAATTGTTAATAAATTGTTTGAAATTTTTTAAAGTATTCTAAATTTCTTGGAAACTTTTTTAAATTTTCTTAAATTCGACGTATCGTAAATTTTTTTGAAATTCTTGATTATTAGTTTCCCTAATTATTCCAAGTGAAATAATTTTCAACTGGAGAAACAATATAATAAGGATGTAATGGTTTTTAATATTTTTTTATCTACAAAACGATAAGAAATAATGAAATGAATTTAAAAAAAAAACTTGTGATAGACTCCATTCGTCAACCTTCTGTAATAATTCCAAAACCCACCTAGCTGCCTATCGAGACATTTTAAATAAGCATTTTTTCCACATATTACTATTTATTGGATTTTCAATATGAATTAAACTAAATATATGTACTCAGATGATGACTGTTTAAATCCACCTGGTTCCGAACAGGAAACATCAGTATCTTTAGCTTCTGTTGTAATAGTCTTTGATTTACTCCTGTCCGGCCAAGAAGTAGATTGTACCTTCTTATGTAAGTAATGTCTCTTATTCCAGAAGGTTGCGGGTTAGTAGCTGTGGATGGCCGTAAGGCTCTTGTTTTATACAAGTGTTTCTATTTGAATTAAAAATAATTCTAAACTATTGGAATGTTTAGCTCCTTTGTGGCAGCGATCATACACAGGATTTATTTTGTTGCTTTCTGATATTCCACATACTTAGTGCTGAGGTGATATACCATAACTGAATTCTATAGCATCATATGGTTTTTAAAATAGAGTTGTATAACAGAAGTGTTTAATTTAGTCAAAATGTGAATTTTCCCAATAAGCAAATTAAATTCGATTTCCCTTTATTTCAAATGGTCAAACTCTATACCGAGGTTCCGTGTTGCGGCATAATTTATTTATTAATATAAAATACAGAAATTCTTCTCTGTGCAGTGTAAAAGCATTATTTTTTTATATATTTATATAATTGCAATCTAATTTACAATAATAAGCAAATTTGTTAAGTTATGAAATAACATGCCTTATTGATTTCCATTGAGAATAATAACTTAATATATATATATATATATATATATATATATATATATATATATATATATATGAAGTTTAAAAAAAGTAGAATAAATAATGTAATGGTATATTTACATATTTTAAAATGTAATTTATATAAAATTTTGAAGGTTAAGTCCGAAATACACAGTCTCCAGCCAGCTAACTATAATAATCCAGCCAATGAATTACCAGAGGCCAAGTTGCTTTCATCATCCAGCCAAAGGCCATGTGTCTGAGACTATATAAAAGATTTTATTTTTCAGTGAGAGTTGAGACTTGCGGCCAAGGAGCCAGTATATTTGTTTAAATTTTATGTCTAGTTGACTTCTTCTGTGATTTCCACGTAAGCCGTCTATCTAAATGAAGAGCCAGGAATTATAGTTCCATTGAGGAGTACAGCTGAGCAATCATCCCTTCTAGTTATAAAAGTAACTTGGCTTGATTTTTGGGTGTTAACCCCAATATTCCACTTTGTGAGCCAATGATGAAAATTATCAAGTTGCAGTTGTATGATTCTAGAAGCTTCTAAAGGAAATTCATTAGAACATTAAAATGCCGTGTGGTCTGCACATGTTGCAACAGTCACACATATGTAATATGTACAGGGTTTTGCTCAATAAAATTCATAAGTTATATAAAAGAAAAAAAATTTAGCAAATATATCTCTTAGTAATGTACATACAATCAAAATGGATATAAAAGGCTCTACATTCAAATAACCTTTCTTGATCGAATAATCCTTTCATTAATTCTTCTTTATTTATTTTCTTTTTTTATTGTATTAGTATTTTTATGCCTTACTGTCATAATAGAATTTTATAGTTTTTAAAAACAATATATTAATTATTATTTGACAACTCGATTAAAATTGTAATCGTTTTTGTACATCATAAACTATAAATTACGACTGCAATGCCAATAAAATTCCTTAAATCATAAAATAGTTAAAGGCTTTTGCATAAAATATCTTAATAAACAGTTGTTACCCTTAAAGTGTTTGTTAACAAATGTGAACTTTAAAGCAAAAGTAACATATTTTATTTCTCATACAAAATAAGTAGAATATAATTTTTTGATTTAAACTGCCATAACGCATTTATATTTTAAATCATTTTTTTTGTTTGCTAAATATTATCCTTTCAGTAGAAAATTTTAAAGATTTCCTTTTGCATGATTTTACATTTATTGGGTTACTAGCTGACCCGGGCAAACTTGTTTTGCCTTCAAATTTGCACTAAATCGACATAGCAATTATTGTTCAAATAAAGGTATCGGGCTAATTAACCCCACCACAAGCAGCATAGGCTTATCGCGCTAATCTCTATTGGGCAAAACACAAAAAACAAAATATTGGGCCATCTGTCGGACGAACTTCAAACTACACAGAAACACTCTTCACGTCCCATAGAACATGTATATAAAGTTTAGTCAAAATCGGTGCAGTAGTTCTTAAGTTACGGTGCAAAAACACACACACAAAACTAAGTATTGCGCCATCTGTTGGACGAACTTCAAACTACACAGAAACACTCCTCACGTCCCATAGAACATGTATATAAAGTTTGGTCAAGATCGGTGCAGTAGTTCTTAAGTTACGGTGCAAAAACACACACAAAACTAAGTATTGCGCCATCTGTTGGACGAACTTCAAACTACACAGAAACACTCCTCACGTCCCATAGAACATGCATATAAAACTTGATCGAAATCGGTCCAATAGTTTTTGAGTTTAGCGATCACGAACATACACGTAATTTTTATGTACATATAGCTGACGCCGTCAGCTCAAAATATCTTCGGAACTACATAACCGATTTAAGAGTTTGATATCTCGTTTAGAAGAACATGACAACGGCTTTCCAAAAAAAAGTAAAATAAAATAAAAAGCACAAAAAATAAATATATGTATATGTCATTGGTGGTGCAATATGAAAGTTGGATTTTGCCACGCCCCTCCGCCCACAGACCGAAAATAAAAAATCGGACTTCACAGTGTTACCCGCCCGAGTATTCTGAAGGTTCCCTGAAAATTTCGTCAAAATCGGCCCAACCGTTTTGGAGCCATTACGTTACATACATACATACATACATACATACATACATACACACATCCAATTTTATATATATAGATTAGTCATATATCCATGCATCTACCTTATATTGAGGTATAAATATACTCGTACTCAGACTTTATTTCATACATATATATACGCCAGTAACTATTGGTTTCTATTGAAATTAATTTTTATGATATTTTTAAAAAGTGAACAAAATATTATAAAATGGATATAAAATATTAATATGACAAGTAGTAAATTTTATTTTAATATTACACATTTTATTTTTTATAATTTTATTGCCACATCGTTGGTTGCGTACTCGTACTGTGCATGTCCAAATGTATGATTGTAATTTTCTGCAAACACTGAAAGTGATTTCAACAAGTTTAGTTATGTGACCCATATAAATTGATAAAAATAATGTCAGAGGACATAAACTTAGTGCATAATGTACATGCACTGATATTTAATATAAATAAAGATATATTAAATTCTACAACATATATTAAGGAATAAATAACGATTCTTTTAATCAACATTCTTTTAAATCATACATATTACTAGGGCACATCATATAATATAGTCCTAAAAATTTTGGAGATATCGCCCACTGGGATCAATTTTACCTAAAGGATTACTTCAGCGAAGGATATAATTAATGATATTATAATTTTAATAACTTACATAAATTTTAGAATTTAAATTTTAAAAATTACTCCTTATAACGTTTGGGTGACTCATCAATTTAGAAAGGACTTGGATTGTCTCCTTTCCAAAAAAATTATAAATATAATAAATAAGCAGACAATAATAATAATAAACTTATCTACTTATTACAAATGCTTTCAAAATTAGAAATTTTATCTTACCGTGACATATCGCCAAAAAGGATCTCTTTTAGGAAATATATCTTTATATATCAAAAACTTCAAATTGGTATTTCAATGAATTCTAAAGTTGTAAACAGACATTTTTATAGAAGCTGTTGGATTAAATATTTTAAAAAATTTTTAATATAATATATATCGACTCTTAACCGTTGAAAAAACAGAAATGACAAACATACAATTTTACAGGAAAAGCTTTTTTATTAAGTGGCTTTGAGCTATATTGTAGACCTACTATTCCACTCTCAATGGTAAAAAAAATTAAAAAATTAATTCTAATTTTATTGAAGGTGAATTGTCGAATATGATGAGAAAGTGAAAATCGAAAGTTATTTGAGTTAAAATTATTTCCGATAAGGCACTTTATGTTTCAGGCTCAAATATGTTTTCCTACCAATTATTATGTCAGGGTAGGAAAACATTTTGGGAACATTTCAATCACATACTGCACTAAAAAAATTTCAATACAAAGTATTGATTAGAATAGTTGAGCATCATATTAGGAGAGAAAAAAGTCTGAATCTTCCCCAAAGTTAACAATATGAAAGTAATGACGCGTTTTGAAGTTATAAAATATTTATTGTTACTATTTTGTAAAAAAAGTGACCGATATATTTTAAATTCGAAGGCTTTGACTTCCGAGCCATAGATGATATGACAATGGTTTAAGCATCATATAATACGAAGAAGAAAGGATTTTTACACCAAATTAAAAAAGGCAATATATATATAGAAAATTTCAATTAAAATTTTTGTTATTAGAAAAAATTTTAATCTTGCTGTCATTCCTTCAAGATGCACAGGGCCAAAAAAATCTCTATTATCTAAAAATTATCTTATTCCCAATAAAGTTTAAATCTTAACTAAAAGCAAGTTTTCAAATCTTATTCAAGTGATAATTTCCAATATATTTAATTATATTATGATAAGTTATATTTCTGATTCCTCTGACTGAGGAGAGCAGAAAGATTGATTTACTGTTGTGATTTATTGGGATTATATCAGAAAATTTTTAAAAATGAACTTTTCAAATTTATTTGTATTGCCTTTAGCTTTTCATATGCCGACACTTCAACGGCTGCTAAACCCATCCATCAAAGAACTATGAGCAGTTGGAAAACTTTGAACTTCAGAAATTAAAATAAAATACGGGAATTTTCTATGGTATTACAATATACATAATCACAGTGCGCCGAGAATGGTTTTACACAAAAAAAAAAACACAACATAAAATTTATATTCGATTTGAATCTATTTCATGTTTCTCGCAACTTTTATACAATTGGGTTATTATTAGACAAAATGAAAGACAAAATTTTTGTTTTAATTACTTATTGTTAAATTTTTTCGGTATTGCAATTAGTTTGTACGAGAAATATAAAAAAAAAATTCAAATCGAATATAAATTGTTTGTTGTTTTTTTTTTATATAAAAGCCTTTAACCCAACTATGCTTTTGCATTTTATATATTGATAAACGGTAAAGAATTCTTATATTATTTTTGAAAGTTTTGCCATAAACATATTGAATTTTTTTTCATCTTGCTTAAAATTCATTGATGAGTAGTTTGACCGACCAATGAAATGTCGTCATACGAACAATTAATAAAACACGTTTAAAAAGTTAATTGTGGGAAAAATATTTTTCTTATTACAAAAAGTTCTTTACCATTACAAAAAAATTAAGTTTGGAATTATTTTAAGCTTTCCAATTGCCATAAGAAAGGCTTTCCCAATTAAAGGTACTCCTAATATAATAGATTTTAAGCTGAGGAAGAGTAATGTTGTCGCAAATGTTAATAGAAAATTTAAAAAATCATTTACACAATCTAAACTATATCTGCACAGATTTGTATGGGACTATCGCTTTATTTGCAAGTTACTAGTATAATTATAATTATTGTTAATTAAAAAAATGTGATGCAACTCCGCAAATTCATTTCATATGTTTGGGAAAATTTGTATTGAATCCATGCCTGAAATTAATTTATATGGAAAACAAACCACATGAAACGTTTTTAATATACTCATCAGAATGATGTACTAATTTAGTGGATTTATGTTCAAAACATTTCCAAATTTTACTTAGAATTTTTTTCAAAATTAATTTATTTTTTGTTAAGTTTTCACTTTTCACTTTTTCGGCCTTATTCATAAAAAATATTGTATGTTTATTAAAGGTTTATTTGACAAATATCCCATAGAAATTTGTCAAATAAGCCCTTAATAAACATACAATAATTTTTATGAATACCGCGGTTTATGTATATTAATAAAAGGTACGACCGATACATAAAAACAAAATATTTTTTCATGGAGCATTTCGAAGATTTATTTCAATAAACGATACACTATAAAAGGGAGCCTATGAATTAAGGAATTTTTTTCAAGCGTTGAAATGTTTTTTAAATTGTTTGGGATATTACAATTAATTAAAAAACTTTCAATATATATGTACACGTGATAGTTCTAAAAAAATATTTTCACAGTTTCCTAAACCATTTCGGTTAGACTTATTTTTTATAACTTTTAATATCCCATGCATTAATATTCTTATTTTATTCATTTTATCTAAGGTGTTCTCTTCTTTAACGCAACTTGCAAACATACATATTCTTCTATAGTATATATAAGTATATATATATATATATATATATATATATATATATATATATATATATATATATATATATATATATATATATATATATATATATATATATATATATATATATATATATATATATATATATATATATATATATATATATATATATATATATATATATATATATATATATATATATATATATGCACTACATGCAAGTGAACATATACTTATGTATATACGTGCATACATATTTTTAAATGCTTACATGTGAACATGATGAATGATTTATATGAAAATGTTGTAAAATGTGTGGATTTTAAAGTGAATAATAGCTGCTCATTCATATAATTCAAAATAATGTTTAAAAAGGATTTAATGTATGCAATATATGTAAAATAGTTTTTCTTTGTTACATTATATACATACATTATATACTTAAGTATTATTCCATGAATGGATACCTTAGAGTTTTAAAATGTAACAACAGTTATTGTGGCAGGAAAATTAAAAAAAAAAATTTATCAATATTCACATGTATTTGGGGGAAATAATTCATGTATTTACAAGCTTATGAAAAGGTTTATTTTTATTTGAATTTCAATAAAAATATTAATTTTCTTCAATAATTTCTTGAGCTTTTTACAACTAAGGCCTCTATCTTGCTGAAAAAATCGTAAGCCACTTCACATCACTTTTTGATCTGATACTAAGAATTTCATACTAAAAGAGAATCTCTAAAAAAGTTTATAAATTTAGCATGTAAGGAATTTTTGTAAGGCTGTTTTAGATTTAAGTTTTTCAATTATATTCTAACAATTAAAAAAAAATAAAATTTCAAACTTCAAACTTGTGATTAGAAAATAATGCAAATTTGATTTTTTTCAATAATTTTTAGAGTGGCTTATCATTTCAAGATTTTTATTTTCAAAATCCTATCATTGGATCTGAAGTCATGCTTACGATATTAATAAAAACAGTTTCTTAAGTACTTGAAATTATTTTTTATACCAAAGTATATTGTATATTGTGTTGTATTTTATAGAATTCGATTCTAGTCATGTTAAGAATTTTATTTATTCAGAACATGTTTTAGCTCTGCCACATAATCATCTAAGCGGTAATGGCTTTTATATAATATATACATATGTACAACGACTAAATATACACATATGTACAACGACTAATATATATATATATATATATATATATATATATATATATATATATATATATATATATATATATATATATATATATATATATATGTACAACGACTGAGAGTAAATGTTTTTGAAATGAACTCAGAGTAAAGAATCTTCCAAAAAAGTCAATAAAATTATAAAATCTCAAAGAAGAAAATGTGCAAAAATTAAGCTCTTTTATAAATGATCTTAACTGGGTTTTTAATTGGAAAATTATTTATAATCCATTTTCTTTCATTATTTGGAAATAAGATAGATAAGATAGCTTTTATGTAACTTTCAAAATTTTAATATTATTTAAAGTCAATCAAGATTTTGTTAAGTTCATTTTCTAGGAAATTGGAACACACCTGCCTAATGTATACTTTGAATGCAATGAAAATTTGATTTCCTAGAATAACTTCCAATTTGTCTTATTGTATTGTTATAAATAAATATAAAAATCTTTAACTCTGTTTTATATTTTATAAGTCACATCCCAAATCATTTATAAATTTACAGTAAAAACTATTGTCTTATATACATAATATAGAAATTTATTTTATAGGGATATTTTTCCCAACCAATTGTTTAAACAATTATAGTTTTAAAAAACTTATTGTTTGTTGTGGTTTTAGCAGTGCCGAGATTTAATTGTTTTTCAAGCTGCTTGAAATTCACTGAGATTTGGTTTGGCGACCAATGAAATGTCCGCTAAAGCCACAACTAACAATACATTTCTTTTGAAAACTATTACCTTCATATTAAGTTTGTACACTGTCGCTACTCCTGTAAAAAATTGCTCAAAAAAATCATGAAGATGCTGAAATTATGAGTGGGAGCTAGTGCTGCATGAACGGTAAACACACCTTTTGTATAGTTGTTCCACGATTTGGAAGAAATCTTCAATGTCTTGAAAAAACTTAATCTGACTGTTCCACCTTAATAATTCACACTAAAATATAGATACTTCATTCTGCAAAGTGCTTATAAATTGCTGGATTAATTTTTTTATGAATTACGACTTTCGAAAGACTCATTGACTTTTCTTTATATTTTATAAACTGAATTGACATTATGCCATTTATTGTGAAATTTGGTGCACACAAATAGTGTAACAGAAATGGTTACATATGGTCCGAGATCTGTGCAAGTGAAAAACTGATGGTTTGTAGCTCCATGTTCTTTTAGTTATTCAAAGCGCTTTGCTGCTGTGCATACTGTGGTTGTCAAAACAATTAAAAATTAAACGTTTTCATTGATATTTGTTGTCAGTTAACCTAGGAAAACACGGTATTGATTTAAGGAGACAATATGCCAGTTGTTTTTTCAAAGTTTATCTATTTGGACGTGTAGAGTTACATAAATGATATTCATTGTGTGAGTCTAGTCATAGTATTTATTGATGTTATTTGAACCCCACCATGAAAGAAATACAAAGAGTTATATTAAAAAAAACCCCTATTACTCTTACGAAATTAGCTCTAGTATACTTCAAGTTGAATTGACCATTACATTTTCCTTAAGTTATAGTAAAAAATTAAGCAAGACATGTAAATAATTGAAATCTTGTACACTTAAATATGATAATGAATGTACGTGCAACAAAATTCAAAAATAAGTACAAGATTAGATGCATAAAACACCTTTTGCACTTTTATGATTTAATAATTTTTAATTTAATTTTTCTGAAAATATCATTATAATTTTGTCCTTGATCCTGTTTTATGTTCTTACATCATTTTTTTGTATTTTTATGCCATCATTGGCGACATTTTAATAAATTTTCAATTTTATTATTTGTTTTTATGGCAATTTTTACAGCCGGCGGCTTCAGCTGACTTGTAATTTATGTTGTCTTATCGAAGCAATATTTTATTACAATAAATATTTTATTTTATTTGAATATTGTCATGAACCACAGTAGATGATTATTGTTATTATTCGAATTACGAATCATTATTAACTAGGAAATATAAAATAATATAACTTTCGATGATGTATGTATTTCAGAAAGAAATAAATGCCAATGATATTTTTTGAAACGCTGAAAAGGAAGAGAGACAATTTATTTAAAAAAATAATAATAACAATAAAAGAAATAATGTGGAAAATTTGATTAAAAAATATTTTTATTTAGAGAATTGGGTGTGTAAGAAGAAATATAAACATTTAATAAAATAAAATATAAAATATTCTGTTCTGGTTCTCTTTCCAAGAGACACAATAAAAACTTGTTTAAACTGCAATTTCGGTTTTTTAATACATATAAATTAATTACTTCTATATTGTATCATATTGTTATTTAAAAAATACAATCTGTAAGTAAGTAATTTTATTTATATCAAATGGAATAATATTTCATTCATAAAATCAATTTTGAATCACAAAAAAACCCCTTCCTCTAGTAATGAAATTTAAGTAAATTTAACAGCTTTAAGGATTTTTTTTAAATATTAGTAAATTTGAGTTGGTTTACTTGACTATAAAGTTTGCTTTCAATATTTGAACTTCAGTGAAATGGTAGCAGACATTAAATGTGTGTCATGTTCTAATTTTTAATTTTTAACTACTGAAATACGTGTTATATTAGCCTCAAGCATTCCTCAACGTTTTAGATCTTGTTGTTTTCCTTGTGTATACAATCCTTCATATATAGCCCTACTCTAAGTAATAAACTCTGTTTCACTCGATAAAGTATTTAACTACCGTCGATGGTTTGTTAATGCAGAGTCTCCAAAAAGGTAAAAAAATATAATCGATTGTTGATTTCTGATCATTTCGTCCAAGCCCCCAATCTGCCTCTTCTTATCAAAAAATCGTTTTTAAATTTTCTATAAATTGATGATATTATTCGACCTTTCTTAATTAATTGTGTTAATTTATCGAGTTTGAGGTCTAAAAACAATATATTTATTTTTTTATTTTTCAATATTTCAACACCCTGTGGGCGTCTTCTTCAGGAAAAATTTTTATACAATTTGAAACAAAAAACAAATGAAAAAAAGTTTTTTAAATATTTTCAATATTGTCAATATTTTGTATTGAAAATATTAAAAAAACTTTTTTTCATTTGTTTTTTGTTTCAAATTGTATAAAAATTTTTCCTGAAGAAGACACCCACAGGATGTTGAAATATTGAAAAATAAATATATTGTTTTTAGACCTCAAACTCGATAAATTAACACAATTAAATTTTCTATTATAAAAAAAATTTTAAGTTTTTACGCCTTTTTCATAGAAACGTAAGATTTTGTAAGAGTTTTCCAATATATTTTTTCTGGAACTTGTTGAACTCTTCCCATGTAATAATTGGAATCGGGAAAAACGCTGCGCATGATACAATTAAGATGGCCTAGTCATTCTCGGTTGCAATTGTTGCATTAATTTCTAATAAAATTGTTAATGGGTGAACTTTCTTCATAGATGTTTTGGTGCCATTGCATTTTTTCATTCAAAATTTGTATACTACTTTGTTTAATTACATTTTTTTGATACGTTTTTTACAGTCTCATATTTTTTAAAACTTTAAAAATTTCAATTCTTATTATATAGTTTTGACTGCATGATTTTCGATTTAAAAATGAAATATAAAAGAGTTTAATAATGATTATTAATATTATTATTATTGTTGTTATTATTATTATTAAAATTATTGTTATTATTAGCAGCAACAATCGAACATGCGAGTTTTAGATTGCGGCTTATACCTCTAAACTAATACTACTATATATATATATATATATATATATATATATATATATATATATATATATATATATATATATATATATATATATATATATATATATATTATACATATTAATTTAAAACACTAAATCTTAACTTCTACCCTTAAATTTATAATTTTTATTGCTATAAAATTAGTTTGTCACCTAAAAAAATACATATTTATAGTCCACTGTTATGCATTTAAATTTGTGCAATATAAATACATATATTTATATTGAAATTTTTGTATACATTTTCTGCCATGTGTGTGTAATATATTTTGTTTTGTTTTTTTTTTTTTTTTTTTTTTTTTTTTTTTTTTAATTCAATATTCGAAGTGTTACTAATTTTTTCAACGAAGCAAATGTTGCTTTATCTCAAATAAAGTTTTTTTTTCGTAAAACGCACATTTAAATTTGTGTGCAAATTTCATATGATTAGTTATGCTAATATGATTAACAACGTTAGTAAAAAAATATATGTGAATACATTAATAATGCGTGGAAACTTGTCACTTCATTTGATTTTATTGATGCGTGAAAATAAAATGGTTGCGATAATGAAAAAAGGTTTTTTAAATCGAAAGATCATCGTCATTTTTTCCTATGTCAAGCCATTAGAAAGTGTACTATGTTAGTAGTATAGATATTATGGTATCGTTATTTAGACTATAAATTTTTCGATGAATAATTTAAATTGTTTCATAGTTTTTAATTTTCTAAGAAAACAATATGGATTTATTAAAATAAATATTATTTATTAAAATAACTTGGTAACCATTCATGCAATTACTTTATTGGAAATTAAAAAAAATATTAAACTGTAAAAATTTTAATTTAATGGTACTTGTGTTCGTAGTTTTTTAATGAAAAAAAAAATAGAAAGAATTATTTAATATTGAAATTTATTATTTTAGATATTCTTCCCAACTAATCGCTGGAAACAATTAGAGTTTTTGTAAAAAGCATAGAAAAAAATCAAAAAATGTTTGTTGTGGCTTTAGCTCTTCATATGCCGACATATCATTGATTGCTAAAACCAAATCGTCAATGAAGTTTAAGCAGTCTGAAAACATTCAACCTCGGAGTATGGGTGTTGAGAGAAAAATAAAATAGACTCACGTTGAGTAAATTGTTTGTTGTGTTGTTTGTAGAGAAACATTCTAAGCCTAATATGATTATGTATTTGTTGTAATTCATATGCAATATTGAAATTCTCATATTGTATTTGATTTATGTGGCATAAACAGCCGAAGTTGCTAAAGTTTTGGTCTTACACAAATTTGGTCCTGCTTAAACTATTACCTGTCGCAGTAGAAGATTTTTTTTTCACAAAAAAGGTTTATTACTAATCGTTATTATTAAATAATTTCTTTAGAATAAAATACGATAAAAACTTAATTTCTTGTAATATTGTTAAAACATTATAGTAGTAATGACAGTGAAACTGTAAGAAATTTTATATTAAAATTCGCAAGGCAAAAAATAGATACTTATGCTTTTTATTAATAAGTATCGATTTATAATCCTGATTATGAGCTGCTGAAATGAACACAAAATTATGGCCAAGACCATTTTCCAATCATATTATTTTTGGCTTTTAGCAGTACCAAAATCCTTTTTGAAAAATTCTGTTGTATTATTCAAGAAATTATTCTTCAGGAACAGAAATTATGTCCCCTTATATGTTATTTTTCTAAAAGGATTTTTTATATAATCGTCAAGAAATTATCCTTCAGGAATATAAATTAGCGTCTCCATTTTATTAATTCTGCCTCTATTATAATCATGCATGCTTAATACTAGTATTTATACCAATGCTTCTACTACAGTCACTTTAACTTTTCCTGGGCTAAAATCAGGAGCAACTTTTTGTGAATAAGTGAAACAAATAAATTAACACAATGACAAATAAGTGCCTTTTTGCCAGCAAATAAAAATAATGTCTGACTAATAGAGGTCATATAAGGTTAACATTGTGTAAGTTGTTGAAATACTTATCAAAATGATTCTTTTTCTTTAAGAAAATCGTAACTGAAAATACATAAATTTAAATTATTCTTGCTAGATTTCTGCTCATACAAAGAACACAAGGAAAAAATAAATCCCTTCAGATACAGTTTCCTTGAATCTATAGAGTTCGAATGAATTATTCCTTGTGTTTTGTAAAGATTAAAACGCAATAAATGCCATTAATCGTTAAACCAATTCTCCAGTAATAAATTGTGAAAAACATAAAAGAAAATAAAGCTCAAAAGCTAAAAGAAAATAGGCAGAGAAATGAACTAAATGTTTACTAACTGCATTGAATAGTTAAAACATTTATAATCGTCCAAAATTGTAGCGCAATAAATGGATCAAAAAAGGATTGAATTCCCATTAAATAGCTTTTTTTGCGAATGGAAGAGAAAAGCAAAAAATGATTAAGAAAAGAAAAAGAAAATAAAAATCTCAAAGCAGCTGGAGGAAGTACAAAAAAGGATCCTAATAAGCATCCAATTTTTAAAATTTATGAGCAAATCACAACATGTTTTATGGGTTTTCTAACTCATGTATTTCAACTTATTGAAGATTAATTTGAATAAATATTTTGGCTTTATTGCTAAACAGAACAAGAGATAACAACATTCATCTCTAAGGTTCACACAATATGAATTAAAATTTCTTCAAAAGAGTTTCAAGTTGTTTCTTTCAAGGAGGGATACATTTTATGTATTAAAAATAAGTAATGTATAGTTGGCGTTATATAGTGAACTAAACCGTATGGCTGCAGGGTTCCTGTAGAGTTAGGCAGTCGCATAGGAAATGTTGAACCGAACGTTTCTGCTCTGCTTCGAAGCAACTGCTACACCGGCCATCGTAGAAGAATCCAAGAGGTGTCAACTTGCTATTTGTCTTATAGTGCCCTATAAAACTGCCCAGCAGGAGTCAAAAAGCCTTTTTCCAAAAGGCTAAGAGATGTTTCGTCCTTCCACCGCCTAATGAGAACCAAAGAGTCCTGGATGTCCTACAATCAATTATTATGGACCAACTGAGTTGCGTCCTCCCCGGCATTTACTGCTTAAATCTATTACAAAGCTCAAGTAAGGAACAACAGATCTTGATTTGTGAGTATATCAGGTCCCAGGCCGAGCCCGCTTTCGCATACTTGTAAGCTGTCTCATTGCACTGGATGGCAAGTTGCTCTAGAACCCACATTATTCTGAGCAGGCGTCACTATTGCAGGTTATGAACGCCATCACAAAATTCAATTAAAGCCTTGTTAAATTGAGTTCTTTTTTGGTCTTAGTTATCAGCATTTGTTTAATTGGGACAATTCGAATTTAAGCGGGTTATTAAGCTCCGATTATAAAACCTATATTTGTTTTATTTACTGAGTTCCCTAACTGAAGTCTTTAACTACCGTTCACATAATTAAAGGCAACAAAATCCTTTAATTAATACGCTGGAGACTGCTACGAAAGCTATCGTAAGAGTAACTGCCAACGGTTGGACAAGGGTTTTGTTTTTGCAAGAAGCTCGGGCTATTTGTTTCAATTTATATTCCTATAAGTTTCAAAGTTTTTAAAACTTAAACGAAAATGAGATCAGTTCTTAGAATGTTGACTGCATATGTATACATATATATCATATGTATATGTATTTAAGAAAAGATGGATAATTTTGCTGAATTGATATAACCGCAATAATTTTCGAAACATGTAGCAAATATTAACCACTATTAGCAGGACATTATAAGCTTTTGGATTTTATTAAAGGACTGTAAAAATTGTCTAACCTAAACACTCTGTCAGGTTAATTTTCTCATAATAATATTGGAGATAAAGTAAAAGTACACTATAATATAAAGATATGGACCTATTTTAAAATAATTTAAACAAACGCCTTTGGTTATCATCATGTATATACATTGTCTCTGTAGACTTTTTTTGTGGAATCGCCCATATTCTAAAATGTATTTACTTATACTGTTACTGAATTAATTACAGCCAGTTTAAACTTTGAACACAATTCACTCTTTAATGCATTTGGTTTCTATTTCTTTTTGTAAAAATCTTTAATCCTTTGGTTGCTTTTTTTAGTCCTCATATAATCGTAATATTCTATGGCTGTTTATTTTTATAAAAACATCTGTGTAATTCTGCATAAAAAACTGTTTTTAGTTTGTTTTTACTTGCTTGTTTTTATCAGATTTATTACGGAGTTAATTCTTTTTTGTAGTTTCTTGTCAAATGTAATTACAAATCCTGTCATGTGTTAACATTTATTGTCACATACGTCTAAATATATACAATAGACGTCAAATACTCATATACCCATATACACATATTTATTGCCTTAATTGCCACAATATTTTGAAAGAAAAAAGTTTCATAAATATAATTTACTTGCTTGAGTATCTGCTTTTGGCGGAAAAATCCGTCACGTCTTTTATCGTTCTTTATTTTGTTGTATATAAAATAACAAATAAACTTTTGTCACATACTTATTCTAGCAACAATACGATAATGATTGCTATTTGTTGCAGCATGAACATACGTACATGCTGAAAACGTAGACACACAGTCACTAGAACAGGAAATAAATAGAACCGTCTATGGAAAATAAAAATAACCCAGTTAGCTTGTTGGTCTAAGATAATGACAAATAATGAAATATACATAATAATGCAATAATGAAATAAGTACATACGTATGTATTTGAAAACTATCAAATATTGATAATTACCAATTTTATAATTACATACTTAAAATTAATTTCTATTTTTTTATAAAAATTTTTCAAATATGTATATTAAACTTCCAATATGTTGATTTTCTTTGGGTTATATTTTTATGGGAATATAAACATATTTTATGAAACTTATAATAACAACAAAATTAAATTAGATTACAAATACAATAGACAATAATGAATTAAAAAAATTTAACAAAAGTTTTCAAAATGAAAAAAGAAATGCTTTTATATTAGAATTTAAGCAAAAGCTTTTTTCTTTCATGTCAATATCTATTTCGCTTGAGATAAATATCTGTAGCTCTGGGCTACAATATCCGTATCCTTTTCAAACTTTACCCTTTTATTTGTTTTAATTTTATAAACTGAAGCATTTTAGCATAAATATACGTCTATATACACTTTCTTTATTCGTAATAAATATATAGTCCAAATCGGGATAATGTTTTTATATACATACAAGGAGTAACCGTTTTATGTCCAAAAGTTATGGAAAATATTCTAGTCTTTAATTTATTTTTGGTGGTAACTTTATCATCTATTTCATTACCATCACCAGTTCTTAACATTGTCCAAATAAAAATTTATTTAAGGTTAAGGTTTCTTTTTTCATTTAAAATTTAATTATGTAAAATCTTTAATATATTGTTGAAGTCAATTGGTGCCACCATTAATCTGTTTTAATATTAAAAATAATTAAGAACGCAGACACAAGGCTAAAAAAATCAAGGCTACTCCACTGTGTACTAGCCTGTACTAGTGAAGCATTGAACTAGAGCCTTAAGAAAACTTTAGCTTAATTACAGCTCGTTTAGTGCGCCAGTAAACAAATTAAAGTCATTCTCTACAAATGACATTTTCATTGCTTGTTAAAGATGCAATAGGAAGTCAAGTTGATAAAATTTTTACTAAAAATTCTGTAGTATTATTAAAAATCTCTGCTTTTTTGTAAACTAAAATAAATAGTAATAATCAATAAATTATTAATACAATTATTTTGACATAAAATAAAAAAAAAATTCGTGCTAATGTCAAGTTTGAGCCTTTTCATATACAAATATTTTTCTCTATGGTAAAAAGCTTATCGAAATTAAATTCCAAGTTATTTTCTTTTCTCAACATATTAGGATACTTATGACCATATTTTTAGTTCGTCGTTAAAAGCTTTTTATCTTTGAAATTTGTTCAGTTCGTATAATTAAAGTGTAAATACGAAGCCACAACAAGTTAAAAAAAATTTAAAGCCAACTGTGTAAAATTAATAATACTCCCATGTTCGACACATCTTTGCTCACTGTGTTATGTGCAACTAAACGACATTAATTACTTTATTTATGACTCATTACTGACGGTATTTTGTTTCTTATTAGTTTTTCATCTTTAAAAACTTTGAAGTTAAACTTTTTCATTTGTTGTTTGTTGTTGTGGCTTTTGTTGCACTATTTTGTATGGAAAAGTAATTAGTTGTAATTCATGCAGCACATATCCATGCATGAATATAAGGGCGACCCAAAAAATTTAAAAAGTTACAGAACATTTAGAAAGTTTGATATATTGAAGGAAATGTTAAGAGTTTAAAGTTTTTTTTTTTTTAATAGAGAATTTCTGAGTGATCACATAATTCCTTTAGCTTTTCAAAATATATCTGAAGTTGTGCTGAGTACCAACTTATAGACATAATTTAAAGACCACAACTAGGTAAGATGATATCTTTACTAGATAAGCGAACTTCACAAATAATTTTTAAAATGCTTTGAATTGTAAATAACTAAAATAATGTGTTCAGCGTTAAAGCTAAACGCGCCCCTACATTTAGCTTTCTTATCCACAGATAATATTTAAGAAAATTCCAGAAATGCCTTCCAGGTCTAGTTATCCACCTACGAGTAGTTTTCTATTCACATATTTTTCAATAAAAGCAAAAAATTAATTAAACTATAATTTTAGAAGAAAAAAAATAATTGTATTGGTGTGGTAATTTGATTTATTTACCTTTTTCTAACAACTGCCTTCAGAAGACAATATATCAAATGCTAATCGAAGTAGACAATTCCACATTAAAAGCAATAAAGTGGAGTTTACAAGGGACTGTACGACATGGTTAATCGTCCCACAAACAGCGATGATGAATTGGTAATTTATGCCGCATAAAGAACTTGTAATTTCATAATAATAATAAAAAATATCCGCAATATCAATATCAAATTTATTATAATTAAGTCGCTGATTAATTGGCTACAAATGCAACCCACGCCATTTTTAGTCCTGAAGTTGTATAGCACAGTCCTCTGTGTATTTAAAATATCAAAGAAATTCTCTAAATTACAAGGAGTTTCCAGAGAAATAAAATTACATTAATAATATATTTAATGATTACAATTTAATTTTTTATTACATTTTAGTATTTAAAATAAAGTGATAAATTAATAGGGAATAAAGAATCAAATAAAATTAATAAAAACTACGGGGATAAATTTTTGCAATGAAATTTTTATCAATATTAAAGGCTGTAATTTGATCCCCGTTCGCTACTAAAATTCTTTTTTACTAAAATAAGCCAAATTTATGATTATTCATTGATATTTAATATCCTATACAAATTATTCGATTTTATCATTTCATAGATTGAAATCTTGATTATAGGCTCCAATAGATGTGCCAAGTTTTATGATAATCAGATACTACTTGTAAAGTTTTCTATAAAATTTATAAAAAGTGATTTTTCAAGAGCTTTGAGATTTGATTAAAAAGAAAACACATACAGTTTAGAGAAATGTATGAAATCTTTGTTTGAGTCCATAGAATGATCTATATTAATCAATGTTCAAAGATGATTTCATATAAATGTTGACCGCAGCTACGCGTTAAATGGTTCATACGCTTCATCCAATATGTGCATACTTCCTCCAACATATCGGCCAGTATCTCACGAATAAATTTTTCAATATTGGCTTCCAGTATCTCAACCATTGAAAGCTTGTCCCTAAGGACATTAGCCATAAGATAGCCTCACAAAAAATAGTCTAAAGGCGTTAGATTGCACAATCCAAGCGGTTAATTCACCGGCTTCAAAAGTGAAATAAATTGTTCATTGAACTCGCCTCTCAATTGTGCTATTTATTCGCGTGCTGTGTTGCATGTGGCATCATCTTGTTGAAACGACATGTCAGCCAAGTCCCGGTCTTCTATTTTGTCACCATCGCACGTTAGCCCTCGCTATTTACAGTAATGTTCCTGCCTTCGTCGTCTTTGAAAAAGTACCGTCTATTTAGGACTCCGTGCTCCATAATCCATACCAAACAGTGCATTTTTCGTTATGCAATGCTTCTGGCTGCTCTTCACAACAAATAAGGCGTTCTTAATCCGATATTTTTTAATCAATATCACTTACAATTAGTGTAGCAATATCCCTAAGTCCCCGGTAAGTCTATTTCTTTTAATTTTTTCTCATTCATCTTTCTTGTGTGGTACACCTTATTACTTCTACAATTAATAGAAAAACTTTGCAAGCATATTTACGTTCTGCTTTCAAAGATATTTATAATTATGTACAAAGAAGTATTGTTAAAAATTTATCAAATAAACTACTTGATAAAAATGGATGGTTAAGTTGTTTATAATCCTGTGTTTCTAGTGAAATAATTGGGATGTGGCAAATTATGCTGCTGATGCTTAATAAGGCAAAATAGTTTCTCTTACTCCATTGAATGAAAATATAATTCTATTTACCTGCTCATGTCACTTTTTTAAGTAAAAGACAATATAAGAACTTCTAGTTTTGTTTATATCTAGTAAAGGTTTCATGAAAAAACTTCATGCATGAGATGAGGATGGGTTTTGCAAAATAAATTTTTTTTATTTATACACCCTATGAAATTTCGATTATACTTGTGGTCTTTTTACTACATTAAAAATGCATACATTAAATAATTTAAGTAGATTAGAAAGAATGAGAAAAGGATTAGGTGCAAGAATAACTTCAGGGATATATAAATATATGAGTGTAATACACAAAAGAAAAAATTTGTTTCAAATCTACGAAATAGATCAAGTCTTTTCTGGAAGAATAAAATGCTTTAATTATTTTATATGTTTATTGACTTTATACTTTGGATATTTGAAAGGTTATTGTAGATGCATTAATAAGAGCTTTTGTTTATGAACATGTGATGTACTAGAAGTCCTGGGTTCAAAGTCAACATAAAATCCAGTAAAAATCCAGCTCTATTTTGAACTACATTATTTTATTTTGCTTAAAACTAATTCCAAGTCGTTTACTATATAAATGATTCTATATTTATTACAATAAAGTACTTTAGAAACAGTTTTGATTCAATTGAACTTTCTTTTGAGTATATTAACCACAAGGCCGATTTGTATGTACAACTGACCTATTGTTAAGAAAAAAAGACATGAGAAAATCTTATGATTCAATACTGTATGAAACTAAACATGATGCTGCTTACAGGTAACTAATGGCTAAGACCTTAGTTGGCTTCCTAGAAAGCCGCATGCATAAATAGAGGATATTTTGGGGATCTAAACTCCTTGAAAATTGTTCTAGCAGGAACGCCACAGATTTTTAATGAATAGTGAATTTTTCAATTTATTAGTTCTATAAGATGGAAAAAATTTTGGGTGGGTTAAATTTCTTTTGGGATAGACTAAGCCATTCTTTAATTAGTCTCTTTGTGCTTAGGTTGAAAATAAAGTGATTGATCATGGAAAGAACCTGCATTGTCAATTTAATCTGCTTAGAATATGTAGTACAAAGCAAAAGGCATCAGGATCCTTTAAAGCAGAGTATTTAATTTTACCTCTAGTTTATTTCGGGCCAGATTTTAGGCTTAAGATCAGAGATTAAATTAGATTTAATCCATGTATTTTAAGTTGTTATTTTTGCAGGTTTAATCTTAAATCTGAACTGTCACCTGAACATGCGTATTTATGCAAAAAGGATGGTTAGAAAATGAAATGAAAATAAATTTCTATAGTTATGGCGAAGATTTAAAAATTTTTTTTAAGCCGAACTCTTGGACTATATACAACAATATGAACTAACAATCAAAATAAATGTGAGGGCCAATGAGCAACTGCTGAGATCCAGGTAAATATTCCAACATATTTTCTTACTGATATGTATTATGATGGTATGAATGGACATCCTACATTAAGATCACTTTAGAAATTGCTTGGAGAGCGAGTATCCTATAGGAGTTGAAGAACTGAAGACTTTCTCTTTTACGATAATGTCAGTTTGAAAAAATTTGTCACACTCATAGAAAATGACAGATTGTGTCGGAAGCAAAAGGCAGGATGGAATTTTAAAAGGAAACACAATTGGTTACTTTTTCGTCGATCTAACGAGGGCGAGTAATAAAGTCAACTTAAGTGCGAATACCGAAACTTCCATAAAACCTTTCAAACTGTGAAGTATTGTTTTAGGTTATTTTGGGCTGCAGCAATACTATGCCTGGTGTTATATGTGTAATACTAATAACACAATTTGGTGTTTAACAATCATACCTTTTTTATAATTATAAAAAGTATATTTTTATATTTAGCAAGGTTTTCCATTTTTATCATAAATATTATATCACTTTTTTTGATCAAAATTATTGAAAGTTATAAATAGATTTCATTACACATTGTTTTGCAGGCACAAATATATATGAATCTTTTTATATTGATGCATATCAAGGTCCAACTAAAATGAAAATGTCAACAAGATTTAAGTCAATCATAATAATAGAAATTGTTGACAAATCTTGTTTTTATCGAATCGCTAATAGATATAAAAAATAGAACTACTGATAGAAATTTCGAAGCTGGGGCAGTAGCAGAAAAAGTTACTCCAAATGATACAACTGCTGTAAAGTATGTAAATTACAAGTAGATTTCAAGCCAAGAGAAGCAATATTAGTTAAATTAAAGTGAAAGAAAAAATCCTTATTCCAACAGTGTTAAATAAGTCTTTTAGTGCAGCTTATTTCCTATAATCTTACAAACAGATGCGTATAAGCCAACATTATATTCACAATGTTTTTTAATCTTATAATCATAATCCAATGCTCAGTTCAATTTGGGCATATCACTTCTATGAATTTATGATTACCAGTTTAAAGTAAAAGAAAAGCTTAATTTCTTTGTAAAAATGCAATATCAATTCCAAACAGCTTCTACCTGTAAAACGTCGGAGTGGAATGCAACAAAGTTCATATTATAAGTACGCAAAAACACAAACAGATTGTTAGAACTTGTGTGCAGAAGCTAAGGATGTATAGTGATGATTCACAGCTGGGGCAGATATATATATTTCATTTTTACTCCATCTTTCTTGTCTAACCCTTTAACAAGCTTTTCAAACCCGTAACCATAGAACTGCATGCTTAGGCTGTATTTGGTTGTGTTTGCACATGTGTTTTCTTTCATTTTGTTAACAGATGTCCTTTTTTTGTATGTGTATTTCATGTTAAGGCGTGATATTTATTTTTGTTGTTGTTACTAATGTTGATGTATGGTAGGTATTGTGGTCAAATATTTATTGGCATTTATTGATATTGGTTAAAACAGACTCACAGGGAAATCATATGGCCTTTGCTTTCTTTTATATATAGAAATATAGAAAAACAAAAACAAAAATCACACAATTTTTACAACACAATTTATGGCAAACTCATAGATTAAGGCCATATCGAATATGATGCTGGGCATGACCACAACATTAATGGTGCTGAAGCCACAAAGAATCTATTATTACAAAATATTTTATTGTTTTTGCAATAAAAATAAATTCTATTCAAATTTTTTTCTTTTCGGTTATTTCTTACGGCTTAGTTTTTAGTTTAAGCTGACTTTTTTTCACAATTGTGTAGAAAATATGGAACAATAACAATTTGAAGATTAGCACAAATAGCCCAAGTAAATGCTGTAGGTTTGCGATATTTTCAGCAGTTGTTTGTCCCTTTTAAATAAAGGGTGATGGAGATTTTTATGTAACATTGGTGTAGGTATAAAAAGGTAAATTTCGATTTATGAAACTAATTTCCATACAAAATCAGTAGCAGTAATAATGATACATTTAAAGCCATTTATGTATTAAACAAAAATCTTAACAGCTGTGGTACTTTGATAAATATATTGAATTTTCTATGTATAACCATACAATAGAATTATATAATGGGGGCAACTTAGAAAGATAAGACACGTAATTAACTAGGCTCCGTATCTAACAAATTTAAATGAGTTCTTGTCACCAAAATTACTCCAATATATCATAAAATATTTACAATACTTAACACTAAAATTTATTATTTCCGGCTAATCTCTCCAACTAATTATTTAAACAATTAGAGTTTTTACAAAATGTTTTGTTTGTTGTGGCATTAGCTGCTCACATGCCGACATTTTATTGGTCGCTAAACCAAATCGTAAGTGAAGTTTAAGTAGTTTGAAAGCATTCCACATCGGATGTTTATATCCTTAATTTAATCTAAAAAAAAATTACTTTTTTATATATATTCAATTCCGAACATAAAATATAACTTTTTAAAAAAAATAAAAAAAAATTTACAACAGCTAAAGAGCTAAAAAATAATTTCTTTATCGCAAGTTTCGTAAACAAAATTTTTTTTCTATTTCTGACATTCATTGCTGAAGTTAAACTTTTTTATTTTTGCATGGAGTTCTTGAAATACAATGAACTACAAATGATTTTACTGTGACCAGAATAATTGTCAGAAATATAGAACCCTCAATTCTCAAGAAGCCTTGGTCGGCCAAAGAAAACGTAGAGATGCACGATACTTCAAGAAGTAGGACAGTACAGACGCGAAAACAACTGCAACAAATCGTGTAAGATGGAGATGCTTTGTGGAAGCTACAAACATATATGCTTCCAAGAAAGGTAACAGAAAAAATAGATAAAAAATTTCATATTCAGCCAGTTTTTCAATCCCGTACATACCATATCAACTTTATATACTTACAAACCGTTAATATAATGAAAATGAAAATGAAGAGTAAAATTTTTCAACACAATAGAAAAAATATTTGTATGCCAACAAAAGATTTCATTTCAAACACCAACTTGTATGAATTTTTGTTATGTATTTAATAGAAAAATAATAGTCTTTCGTACATTTTGTGCACTTCAAAGGAAGTTTAAAAAAAAGAAATCTTAGAAAGAATTTTTGTACTGTTTAAAAGTGTGAAAGTGCTGCGAAAGTTGTAGGGCTTTATAACACAAAAGAAATGTTTTCATTGTGTGGAGATCTTTGTTTTTTAAACTTGAAAGAAATATAAAACTAGGGAACCAAAATTGAGTTACACAATGTACAAAAATAATTTAGGGACAGGAAACTCATTAGAATTTTTTTCTGTTGCATGTAGTGAGAAAAATAGTTGTAAAATATGGTTAAAAGGTATTTATCATATAAAAAGGTTTAAAAGTCTTGCTGCAAAATACTCACTTTAGAAAAAGGAGTCTGACGTACTCTGTAAGTTTTGGGACAGATGATTTTGCTTTTTAAGCAAACTTTTTTCCCAAGTTTTCTTTCAAATCTTTTAATTCTTTCATGACAGTTTTTGATAAATTTGGAGTTTTCATGATTGCTAAAACTTGGGGTTTAAAGCATAATACATTTTAATTTTTGTTTAAAATTTCTTTATAATATTTGGTAAAACTTTTTAGCCCTGATTTATTAAAATTATTAAAACAAGATTTGGTAAATTTCATATATTTTGAAGAATTAAACACTTGATTAATATGTTAATGACGTATTCAGGTTTTTGATTTTGTCATAACTTTATTATTATAATAATTTTTTTTTGACTAAAACTAAAGATTCAATTAATTTTTTTCTTTTCCGAAACGTTTTTAGATTGCAATTGCATAAGATCAAAGCTTAGAATGCTTTTTCAACATCATCTATCACGATTCTCGGGTCAATTTTAATTTTATAGTGAATCTTAATGTCTTTAGTCATATTTTTTTCTAATTTGTATTTTAATAAGGGGTGAAACATGATCACCGTGTCCATTTCTATAGTTCATAACTCCTTGGGCATATCTGATATCTTTGCAGAATTTCAATATTACAATAGCCAACTGATGTTAACGCAAAACCAAACACGCTCAGCCATGCTTTAATATTATTTAATATTCTAATTTATATCCATGATTTTTTTATGATCTTCTTATCCTAGTCCTAACAATGGAAATTTAAATTGATAAACTTAGTTAAATTTCTAAAGAATTTTTTTAAATCGTTTTATTCCAAAATGAAATTAATAGCTTTATCTGAAAATAAATAGATAAATAGAATTTTTATAGAATTTCTTGCTGTGCAAACAGTTTAAAACGTGCAGCTTTTTTCCCTTAATTTTCACAAAGACATTAAAAGAAAACATAAGCCTTCTGCATCATTCCCAAAAAACAGTGAATCTGTAAAGAAAATAACAATCAGGCGTTTCAGGTTAAATTTAAAATTAATCTGTTTGTCATTTTTTTTTTTTTTTCAAAAAAGATTAAAAATATAAGAAAGCTTAAATGGTACTAAATTTTGTTGTTTTCTTGGAAAACGACAAAATAGTGAAATTAAATTAAATGCTTAAAATTTAAGTATTTAGTTGCTTCAACACGTTGTATTTCTATACCTGAACAAGAATTGCGTTTTTTATTTCGAAAGCTTTCAGCAAACAACTTAAGTAGAAATAAACTAATCTAAATTGACCATTTTGTCTGCAATTAGTTGCAAATATTATTAATACAATTTCTTTTTGAAGAATAATAAATTGAATGTGGCCAATTACCATAGAGAAATGATTAAGATCTTTCTTTAAAGGTTGGTAGTCATCTTTATACTAACATTCCATTAAATATCGGGCTACCATTCAATGGTTTCAAGGGCGCCGATCTAACAAGGCGATCTACTTAAAACTTACTACAAAAGAGGTTGTTCAAATGTGGCCACTATTTGATTACGGGTGATTATATTCATCATAACTGACCTACTGTGCAAGAAATTGGCAAAGACTATAAAAAAGGCTGGATGCGTTACAGATTATGCCAAAGTTATCGCATCTGTTAGTGAAATTGTGGGGGATAATCCGAATTAGACTATTCCATGGCGTTCTTTGAGATGGGGCCTATCTTATGTCCCATTATGGTGCATTCTACATTCGGATTTACAGCTCCATTTATGTAAAGTCCAATTTGCACAACAACTAAAACTGGCTGATCGTTCACTACGTCGCAGATATGCTGATTGTGTCCTAGAGGAAGAGACTATTGATGCTGATTTTTGGAACAAAAATTTTCTTCAGCTATAAAACTCATTTCTCACTCGGTGATTGTATCAACAAAAAACATTGTCGCATATGGGGCCCGGTTAATGTAAAAATGATTGTGGAGAAGCCATTTCATCCGGAGAAAGTGACAGTTTGTTCTGCAGATGTCATTGGGCCGTATTTGTTCGAAAGCTATTCTGGAAGAATGGCTACCGTCATTTCTGAGTGCTATGGCCATCTGATACCCGACTTTGTTTGGCCTGCAATTGAAGATTATAAAAAAGACGATATGTAGTTTCAACAAAATGGTACCACGAGTCACAAAGTATAACCGATTTTCACTTTATTGCATGGGAAGTTACAAAACACGTGGTTTCCTTTTTTGACGACGTTTGAATTTGTGAGCCTCATGCCAATTGCCCATACAAAGTTCAGAAAAATTTATCAGCTGAACATGCAGATCACATTTTCAATGCAATAAAAATCCGTTCAAATTATGATATCGTAGCAGAGTGCTGAAGTATTGATGAAAATTCAAAGCATATATTCAAACAGAAATTATTTAATCAAAATTTTATCTATCATGTACTTTAAATAAATAAGTTAAAAATATTTCTTCAAACACTTTTTTTGTCAAAGTTGTAAAGTTTTAAATTTAACTGAAGCAATAAAAGCTAAATTTAAAATTTTACAACTTTGAGAAATAAAGTTTTTGAAGAATTATTTTTAACTTATTTATTTAAGTAAATGACAGATAAAATTTTGATTAAATAATTTCTAAATCTGCTACGAAATATTTTGCGTATCTAAAAAAGTGAGTTGAAATGCAAACTTTCTTTAAGTTTGCACGATTACAATCATTTCATCTGTCAGACTTGCTCCTTTTTTCTCTTTTTTTTTTTTTTTTTTTTTTTGTTTGTCTTTCTTATTAAAATATACGAATATTTATTATCATTATAAATTTTTTACTCCTTGTATTCCATTTCTTATATAATCACTTATTGTTGTCGACGTCGAGACGCATATAACACACATTTTCCTTTCACTTTCCTCCTTGTTGTCAACATGATATGCCGGGAAGAAATAAATTGTTGCAGTTTGTTAACAATAATGTTTAATTTTATATTTATTACAATGTTTACAAGACATATATTTCTTATTGTACGAGAAATAAAAGAAGTTCCAAAAATATCAAATAAGTCTACCGCAAACAGCTCAATGAAACTAGAACAACTTTACTAATATAATAAATGTTGCTCATTTATAATATAAAAAATATTTTGAAAACATTTAAAAAGTTACATTTGATTTTTTTGTCTATTTTGTACCGGCATGAAATATTTATTTCAAACATGTCCCAAAATGAAACGATAAACAGTTTATTTTTTCTCCAGTGTAAATTTGTCTATATATCTACGTCAACTTGAAGATAAATTTGGATGAAATAAAATGGGTATAATCTTCCCGAATTTCATAATCCAGATTAGTTGGCTAGTCTTAGTAATATTTCTTACCTTAGAAAGAATTAAACATTGGGCACTGTTCCAAATTGAAAAAAAAGTTCAATTTCAACTCCAACCAATACAGTAGACACACGCATCCATCCTTTCAGTTTTCATGGGCATTTCATGCTGGTTACCATAATGCAGTTTTTCAGTTTGCAATGGTAAATTGAATTTTATATCAAGATTGTGTCAACTCATCATAAATTAAAAGAAAATATTTTGTCATTTAATATGACATGACTATCAAGGCATTTCAAGATTTTTCAAAGAAATTTACTGTGAATGATACTATGACTTCTTTAACGATATTAAATATTATTTATCAAATTTGTTATTCGAGATATTCTTCAAAAAAACTTTTTTAATATTCTATTGTTTGTTGTTGGCTTAGCTAGGTATATGCCTGCATTTCATTCATCAGTACCCTTTAGCCAAATCATGATAGAAAGCATTCAAAGCTGGTATACTTATGCGAAAGACTACAAATATATATGAGAATTCCAACAGAACTCAATCATATTTTTCTATTTGTAATCAGCAAAAACACAAAAGTATAAATAGCTTTAGAAAGCTTTTGTACAATCCCAACACAAACAATAAAGTATTAAAATAGATATTAAATATTAATTTTTATATATTAAAAGTGAGTCATACATCTAGACTAATAATATTTGTTTATAGTTTTCATTAAGTTTTATTTTTGATAAATCTATTTTTAAGCACTCAGCTCCACATCACTACTGTCCAGATGCATTTGCTCATCTTTGCATATTTTAAATTTTGTTTTTAACTCGAAATACTTTAATTTTATTGCAGCGATTATGAAAGTAAATGCGACAAACACTTAGCAAACGTCATGGTCAGCAAAAACCATTGCACAGCAGGGGGACCAAGACAAAGAAAAATGAAATGGAAATTGATATGAGGATTTCACTGTTCATATAAAAAAAATATATGAAATGCAGTGAAAGTGACAACATGCTTTTTTATGTATGACAGCTTAAATATAAGTTTTATCCTTTTTTTCTATTGTTTAAACAAAAGGTTTTTATGTCTCTTTTTCAGCTCTTAATGCTGAGTGCGTTAAAACAAAATGCACATTTGGAAAATAGTTTAAAGAACGAATATTATTCACTTGGAAAATATCAATGACAATGAAGAGCTTTAACGAATATAGAAAATATACGAGTATATATTACATATGTACATATTATTACACAAATGTAAATTTCTTTAACCAAATATTAAGCGTTAAATAAAAGATTTTGAATACAAAGTATGGGGAAGAACATATTAATTGAGGGGAGTTAGTTGAAATTATGTAAGCATTTTAGAAAAGAAGTTTTTTCATTTAAGAATATTTAGGGAGAGCAAATAGTTTATAAAAGGATGAAGGAAGCCTTGGTACATAACAAGACACTTGACCTTTAAAAGATATACGTAAGTGGCGGCCAATGCCGTTGATATGATAAATGAAGAGCCAATATAGATAAAAGCTTATTTGGGAGATAAGGGCATATTTGCAATTTTTCTTTTTGTGTTTGTTTTATATCAGTATAAGCAAATTTTACTAACGTTATCATTACGGCTTTGAAATTGGTATTTCACAGAAAATTATTTAAGTTCTTATTAAACAATATTGCAGGACATAATGAAAAATATTAAAATATAAAAACTAAACTAAGATGTTTTAAATTTAAAAGCCGGAATTACAATTGATCGTGATTAGCTTTTTTATGCAAAACGCACGTCAAAAACTGTTAATTACATTAATTTTTCACAAACTTTTATAAAATTTTTAATCTGTTAAAAATTAAAAATAATGATTAAATTTGGAATTGGTTTGCAAAATCAAATTTTTAAAATATTGCATTTATCAATTTATAGTTCGTTTAAAAGCTAGACTTTGGGAAACTTTTAAAGGTATCAGTTTATAGTTTCTAATGCTTTAGCATGAAATGGTTCTGATTTTATGATTTAGAAGATTTTCCTTAATGGTTTTTACCTATATATAAGACAGTTCTTTTTTTTAGCAAATAATGGGATAATTTTGTACCAAGTTTTATAACAAGTAAGTTAAACTTAAGACAGTGTGAACCAAAGTGAACCATAAAAATTAAAATTTGATTTTGACCCACACTCGGACCCGAAGAGGGAATTTTGTCACTATCTAAATGGTAACATTTTCATGTTAATCAAAGCTGCATACACATAAGCAAATTTTACAAACTTTAGTTGGATATTCTAATGTTCAATTCCTTAGCCTCTAAACTAAAGCTAAATGTATATAGAAATAAGAAATCTACCCTAATGCCATCTTATTAAAGCTTATATCGAAAGCATTGATGACAGCATTCGAATTGCTAAAGTGAAGACTTTGAAAGAGGAGCTATAGTCCTGAAACTTAAAATTTTTTTTCTATCAATGAGAGCAGCTCCCATAGCAAGGCCGATGTTTTTTTAAGCCAAATTAATTTTTCTTTTCCTACATTTTTCATTTACGATATTTTCGCATTTTAACTTTACGTAATGGTTTTATACTTGTGTATATTATGATTTAATTATTGTACTTAAAATAATTTTAAGAAATCACCTTTTTAAAAACTTTTCTACACTCAGCTTTAAGTCGAAAATTATTAATTTAATCGGACAGTTTTGTTGAAAATTATTATGAAATCAATGCAATGAGGGCGATCCTTGATAGTAATTTGATGTAAAAATTCCATTGCGATTAAATTCTATATCACCTGGTAATACTGAGTTTTAAAGCTTGTCAAAAGTTTAAATAATATTACAAAATAATATTTATAAACTTTTTTCTAAACACTAAGATTTTTGATTTTATCGTTTTTATAAAATCCAAAAAAAAAAAAATGTAAAAATTAACAACAACAAAAAATATAATAGTTTAAAAACCATATGTCTTCGTGGAATAGCGGCTAGTGTACTAGACTAGCAGTTCGAAGGTCGCAGGTTCGACTCCTGCCGCTTACTCCGGGTGTTTCTGCAGTCAAGCCAGGTAGCTTCGCAGTTTGCATTTGTTAATTAAATAATAAAGAAATAATAAAGCTTCATATATGTTGACAATTTCAGTATCTTTCATTTATTTTTAGTCTTGCAAAGTCCAATCGAAATCTTGAGACTTTTACCATAGTGTTTATTGGGCTTAAGTCCTAAATTTATTTTGCTGAAATATTTTGGTATTTTGCAAAAAGTATTTTCTTATGACGTTTTTACTTCCTTTCTTCCTTTTTTTTTGGAGCGTATTATTTAACGTGTGTCATGATTTGTATTTATTTTTAACATCATTTCCTTCGAAGATTTTCAAGAAAAAATTATATTATGAAATAATAGTTCCGTGAATCATTAACAAATTTCTGCTGCAGTGTTGTAAACGTTCCAAGTTTTATTTTCTTCCATTTAATTTTCATCTAAATTGGTCCCTAAGGCTTGTAATTCAATTGGAAAATTTTAAGACTTCTAACAATATTAAATTGTTTAATGTTCTATTTCGTGTTTGTAATCGTTTTCTTATTTGTTTAATATGAATCGCAGGTATGATGCGGGTTATTATATTTCTTCAGAATATTCAATTATTTGGTCAGGTAAATTCCCTCTCCACCAGAATTTAATCATCTTTAGTAACGAATATCTAAGTATTTACAAGAAATTCTGGAAATTACACAATTATAGCTTTACACAAGTAGTTGTGGTCATTATGGGCAAAGATTGCAGATGTGTACCATTAGTTGGTAAAATTAAACAGGATTACAAATTTGAACAACTTACGTAATTATGTAGAAAGAAAATTAGAGATTTTCAGTATCATAAGATCTTAAATAGTCAGTTCAAAATTTTTTTATTTATATTTGAAGTCGAACTATTTTAGGTTTGCTGTGGAAGATATAGAAAAGCTGTTGCTGTCTAAATTGCTTAATAATTCGTGGAAGACAAAATTAAAGTTAGGACGTGAATTTGTTATTTATTAATGGTATAGTGTAAAGAGAAAAACATAATGATAATAATGGATCATATTTTGATCGATGAATATCTTCGGCGTTAGAACAATAATAGTACAAAACATAGTGTATCACACAATATCTCAACAACATCGGAAGCATTTGAACTTTTAGATAATGAATCCAAACCGAAATATTCCGGTATCTGTAATGTTAAAATTTCTGAATACCCACTACGAACGGAAGAGCGAAATAATGTTTCTTACTTTTTTTAAACTCAAAAGAAAAATGAAATTATACACTTTTAATTTGTGTCAACACGGTGTTGTTTTTAACCAAATACAGAGTTCGTGATTGAATCTGAATAAAAACAGAAAATAAGTTTGAGCAAAATGATATTGATTTAAGGCCTAAGTGGTCATGGACTTGATTTTTGGTTATAGCCCAAGCGATATCATGTCGGTTAGTTTTTTCTATTTCAATGCCGGAACGACTTGATTCAACAATTTTAATTATTTGAACTTTTAATTGACTTTCTTTATTTAGACATCAATTCAAAATTATGGTGTTTAATATCAGTCTGGGGGACTTTACCTTCCATATATCGTATCTTCATAAGCAAAAACCTTTACTGCCTCAGTCACTTTTTCCCTACTTGATTGAAAAATTCTAGGATAGAATGTGAGTTATTTTTACTTAAATTCATAAGAAAACCTTTAACTAAAAGTCAGAAGAAAAAAATTTAGTTTAGAACAAGAGATTAGAAACAGAGAGCTTTTGGCACGCTTTTAAAAGTTAAATCAAATTTGTTTCAGAATGACCTTTATTTATTTCGTATAATGAGTGTTGGTATAACTTTTCATGACGTCAGCACCAAAAAAGAGACGAATCGATGAAACCCTTCAGAACTGATTAAATAGAAAAAATATTAATGAAAAACTTGGCGGCAATCTGTGTAAGTGTATGAAATGATCTTAAAGTAGGCTATTTAAATGATCTGATTATGCATATTCTTATATTTATTTATTAATGTGCAAGTGTGTTTTAAAGTATACTGTGTCCTTTTAGTATTTGAAAGGTATACTTTGTAGCATTTTCCATTCCAAAACTAAATTAGGAATTTTGTTGGAACTTATATCAAAAAAACTGCTTATCCTTGACTTTTTGGCAAAATAAGCGTCTTTTAAGGAACAAATCATTGCATAACTCTTCTACAATTATAAAAATATTGAAAATCATATGTCATAAAATATATCTTCAGCAATTCCTAATTGTTAGAACGCTCTGCTGCTTGTAGGAGTTAAAAGGAACAAATGTATATACTTCCAATTGAATCTCTTTTGGAAAAACTTAACTCATCTGTATGATAAAATGAAGAATAACTGCAGTAAATTGAAAGAAGTTTGTAAAAGTTTCGATGATGAACAATTATGTATGGAGCTTATTATGATAAATAGAGTGACAAACATGCAATTTCTTTATTTTTATGTTTAAATTGGCTTTATTTGGAAAAATGTTCTATTTAAATGATTTTGATGATCTAAGGAAGATCTGTCATCGGATTCAAAATCATTGTTCAAAGATACTCTAGGAACGTACTTTGGTTGATCATTCACAAAATCAGTGTAGTCCTGTGTATTTTTAAGAAATGCAAATGGGATAGCTTTTCTTTACACACATTTATGGCTATTGAATATTAATTTAAAATTTGCAAGGAAATCTGATTAACAATTTAGATTGTGCTTAATTAAAATTTGAGTACGATTTACAGAAAGATAAATATTTAAGCGCCCTTAAAAGTCCTTATAAATAATTTTTGAAAAGAGTGGAATTAACTTGTATTCCCAAGGATATTAAAGTCTAAATATAACATAAAATGGAGAAAATAGTTTATCTTAATTCTCAGACACATTTGTGGATCAGTACTTCATTGCGTGTTCAATATTCTTAAAATTTTTGTTATTGTTGAAAATGTGATTTAATTAAAACTGTGTGGCAACAAAACCAGCTTAATTAATATAACAATATTTACATACATATTGGCACAATACATTAGCACATCATTATCATGGTTACAATAAAATTTACAACAGCTTTAACAATAATCAAATATTTGTGCCTATAATGACTGTAATGACGGTAATATAAACATAATTTTGTTTGTGTAAATATCAGCCAAATACCTATGTAATTTGATATGTTAAGAAGCTGCATGAATACTTTCCTTATTCCAAATTAAACCTGAAAATCATTTGCTATAAAGTTAAACAATGTGTAAGCTTGAGTGTTAAACTAAACGAGTAAAGTACGTGACGCAGGATAAAATATAACATTTAATCGTTGTAACAAAGAAATACCTTGAAAATAATAAATAGTAAAACTTTCAAAACCATTAACTTATAATGGGACTCCTTATTGTAAAATGTTTTTCTAATAGCCCCCAATTGTTATCATGAGATTAACTACTTAATGTCATTTATATAAAAACCCCAAAGTCTGTATAAAACTATGATTTATAGTAAATAATATTTATGCTTTGAAGAATGAAATTGTATCAGAAATAGTTTCAAAGTAAATGAAGAAAACTGTCATGAAATACTATTTAATAATTTTCTGACCGGATTGGTGTTATAAAATTAGGATGATTTCTGTTCAACTCTTTTGCAATTTTCACTATGAAAGATGAAGGCGTATACGCAACATTTATTATATACATTAGTCATACGTAATTTTGATGCTCTGGGTTCTATCACAATCGCTTATGTCGCCTGCATATCTTTTTTTCCGCTGTCTATATCCATTAAGATTGCCATTGAGTCTTACTTTGTGCTTTTATTGTATTTATATATACATTGTAAGCATTTTCAATTGTCTAGTTTTTCTTTCATGTAATGAAAACTTCAATAATGTTGCCCACTTTCATCTCAAGTTTTCTGCAATTCCCAAATAGTGTCAGAGATAACTTAATATCACCAAGATCCCTCTTTAGTTATATTACAACACGGAGAACTAATGCAAATTCTTAGTGGTTTAAAAAAAATAGGTGCCCTCTTCGGATATCTGTTACGTCGGTGCTACAATATGATCCTAAACTGTTTTGCAGAATATTGTAAAAATTTCAAAATTTTATTCTCTAATCTTAAAAACTAATCTCAACAACCTGTATCAACTTTGTTAAAATAAATCATATAAATTTTGGAATAATGTCAGGAATGTGTTTAATAGATTTTAAAAATAAAAATTATATTTCTTGTTTTGTGTTATTTACACAATTAAAACCCAAGTTGGACTAATTGCGGGTTGTAAAAATATGATACTTTGGAATATATGACGATAAGAGAATAGCACTTAAATATCAAGATTAAGAGTCTCTACCAATTTTTGGATTAAGTAAAAACCAACACTAGAATATAATATTATATTAAGTATTTTTAAAAACGACAAATAGTTTCAGAGCATAGATCTATGGTATGCAATAAAACTACTGGCTAATATCTTATACGTTAGGAAATTTCAAAGTAATATAATATCAAAGTCCTTAAAGATTTTAGACAATACATTTAAGGGACATGCTGGCGCCCTTAGATAAAGCTTTTAGCTTTAGGAGTTTTCCAATTATATTAAAAATAATAATTTAGTAATTGAAACTAAATAGTTTTTTGAAAATTTTGAAGAAAAGGATGAAATTCAAGACAAGTGTTTACCTAAGACTTCCAAAATCTAGTATTTGGAATGTGTTAAAAATCATTCATGGAAACTGCTTCGATCAAATGATGAGATTATTTTCAGCTGAAAATTGAAGACTTAACTAATGATGATGAAAAGTTTCAAGCCAGATGTCAATCGAGCTGCAATTAAAAATTTGTTCTCTTTTGCTTATGTTCATCATCTTCTGTTTATACAGTACCAACGTTTTTGGGCACTGAAGACAACGTTACTATCTAGAATACTACATGTCGCATTTTTTAAGATATTTTATTTTAAATATATTGAGCAAAACGTATTTAAACTATCCATATCATAATACGACCATAAAATATACCAATAGTACAATAATTGTAGAATCCAAAAACCTAGGACTTGTACAAGAATTTTAGAATTGAACAATTCTAAGTGTTTTGATTTTTATGTTTGAAGCCCTATGAAATTCTTATCACTCTTAAAATTTCGGGAACATTTTAATAAACCCAACGTTGTCCACCTCAATAAGAAAGCATATATTAATTCGTATTTATGTGGTATAAATCAATACTGTAGTTTGAGTGCCACAGCTTTTTTGTCAGGTATTAGATTTATCAAATTAGGAAAAAGATCAAAACAGACATAAACAAAATATTAGTTTATCAAAAAAAAAAAAAAAAAAAAAAAAAAAAAAATTGCGGCAAGGTAAATCACAAAAAGCTTATGAACAACAAGTATTGAGAGCAATCTTAAATGCATAAGTTTTTGTCTCCGTCTTTTATAGTTTTGCATAAAATCCCTTATTTACCATTGAGAAATGCAAATGTTTAAGACTAAAAATATTAAAATTTTCTAAAAAGGGGCAAATATTGACGGACACTTCCTTTCGTGTTAATCGCAGAAATCTGCTAACCTTCGCTCCCTCTGAGAGAGATCTGCGTTATATTAAATAAATGTGCTCACTTTAATTTTGCATAGAAAAATCTTTTTTTGCACAAAATTTATATATTTTCATCCATATGCTTATTTTATAAAAATTTTTTTCTTTTCCGATTTTAGTTATTTTCCCCTTCATTTAGTTATGATACATAGAGAAAAATGCATTTTGCCAAAACTAAAAAGCCTTTAGTGCTTGCAAAAACATAAGGATTAAACTGCCATATGTGTCACGCTAGTTCCATTTAGATAACAAAATAAAATTTTGTCACATACATTGACACTCAAGTTACCCGTATTGTAAAAATTTAAATGCAATTAAAAAAAAAAAAAATAAATAAAAAGCTTTTTCAGTCTGCCATGCACAAATTACGTATATATGTATGTATGAAAAACCAACCATAAATTTAGGGTAGCTTTTAGACACGTATGGAAAAGGAATATATTTGGTTGCCCTACCATTTTATATGAAATTTATAAGTTTAAATTAAAATCAAATAACAGTTGAATTTTGTGCATCTGGTCTATAAAAATTATGGCAAGCAATTTTTAAAACTATTTTAAATAATTATTTTTCATTAAAAATAATACATATATTTGAAATAATGACATTGCAAAACATTTGAAAACATATTGTTCAGCGAATAAAATATTAACTTATATTTTTATTCCGGTACCAAAAATAAATTTATAGAATAATTTGCTGCCAATCTCTGTATTTTCAAATTTGGGAGAAATTTCCAATATAACAATTAGTCAAAAAATATTAATTTTATCTAAAGACAGGCCCAGAGGTATAATGTTAAGCCAAAAGTTATGATTGGTTCTCCTTGGTAAATCCAGAGAGATCATTATCAATTTTACTTTAAGTCGACTCACAAACGTGGTGGTCCCTGGGCGATGTTCTTGACATCCGTCAAACATCGGAGAATTGTAGAGGCGTCTGCAGAATCTGTTCTTCTAGTTGTGGCGGCTGAAAGCGGACGTCTGTTCTTATATTAAACGGTTCTCTATATAAATGTGTTTTACACTCAGCCAGTCTATTGGCTTAGATGGCAGCCCCATCATTAGACTAGGATACAGCAGACTATTCATTTGCTCATCCGAGATAGATTTATTAACGAAACCTCACAAACAACATAAATGAGAGGCCCTATGCTCCTTATAGGATCGATGGAAATATATATATATATATATATATATATATATATATATATATATATATATATATATATATATATATATATATATATATATATATATATATATATATATATATATATATATATATATATATATAAAGACACTTACATATATGTCAGGTCTCCATCGTGGTATTAAAGGCGATAATTGTGCTGTTGAAACTATTTTACTATTAAAGTTTAAAAGCAATATATGTACATATATAATAAGTCCATGACCCTTTGAGCCTTCCGCCTCTAAATTGAAAGAGCAAAAATGAAAATTATAAACGAGCTGCATCATTTAGTTTGTGTCCGACAGCCACTGATGGTAAACCAATGAGTGATTTGAGAAGAAAATCATACCTAAAACAAGTGCTAAATTTGATGAATACTACGGAAATTACGAACCATCAATTTTGATAGCAAAAAAATTAATCTCGTTGTGGCTGTAAAAGTACGGACGTCTTGAATACCCAGTTGAGGTAGTCGAAATTATTAAAATATTCACGATATAGTGTTGCCCGATCGGAAATTGAAGCTAAAATAAATTGCGAAGGCCATAGGCATATTACTTGATTCAGTGGTTAGGTATAAGGAACCTTTCGCAAAATAGGTTCTGCTGTGGCTCTGCATAATTCTTTGGAGTTATCTAACCGCAATATGAACAAGGTTTGGCACCATTTCATAGTCGTGGAGGACACGTGAATCCTTCATAACACACCATAAACCAAACACCACTAAAAGCAGAGAGTCTCTCGTGGTCAATCAGTAGCAATGGTGTGTTTGTCAGCCAATAAAGTCATACCAATCGATTTTTAGGATTCATGCGGTATAATCCACATTGACTTACTTCAAAGGGGCAATCAACAGCAAATATCCAAAATCCTATTTGTTCATTTTATTGAGAATTTGAAAAAAAATAGCCAAATGTGACTAAGAAAAAAATTATTTTCCACCAGGTCAATGCAAGAATGTAAACATTTGCAATTTACATGGCGAAATTCCATGGATCAGGCTACGAGTTGTTCCCTCATCCATACTATTTATCACCAAGTGACTAATTCTTGTATCCGAAATGGAAGAAATAAATCCGCGGAAAGAGACTTCACTGCAATGATGAAATCATTTTACAAAACAAATAACTATTTTGATGAACTCGGCAAATCTAATTTCTTGCAAGAGATAAACACATTCGTGAAATGTTGCACTAAGTTTCTAGAACTTCAAGCATGCTGTATCGATAAATCTGTAACTCATTCAAAAAATTCTTATTGACCACCCTCCTTGTTTCCAATCTTTATAATATTTGTTGACTAGTTTCAGACTTATCGCACATAAAAATAATTTTTGGTAGTGACTCTTACAATGGTATTTATTCTTTTTCAATTTATAAAAATTTGATCTTGTCTAGAAAAACAATAATTTTTAAAAGTTTTTGTACAAAATGATCGTATGTGTAAATTTTATAAACAAAATTCTTGGATATTGAATCATAAACTGTAATATACGCCAATGTTATTTACTAGAATCACAGCTTTACAATATTTTTAATGTAAAATTTTCATCGCAATGTCTGTAACTTATTTATGCCGATAATTTTCTTACCCATTTGAATTGTTAGTATCCCACAAGCGCTCTTAGACACATTTGTGGCCGTCTTGATGTTGTAAAATATTTTTATGATGATTAGGGAGTCAGAATAAATACATGAAAATATCAATCAAATTGTTTACGAAATGCACCAAGAAAATGTAAATATCTTTATACTCCAAAAGGTAAAAGTTTATTAAACTTTTTCTTGGTGGTACGGAAATACCTATTGTTATTGAGGTTAAATATCTTTAAAATATATAAACAGTTATACAACAATCTTTATAGATTTTTTTTTTGGGATTGTGTGCAGGAAGATGATAATATTTTGTATATATTAACATGTAAATAATAACAAACGATATAATTTTTCAAGGCCATTTCAAGGCTCTCACATCATTGTTAATTTTATGCACAATATTATACACTCACCACAATCTCATATATACAAAATATCACTCACTTCTACACCGTTTATTTCAGCTTTACCTACGCGACTTACGACAACACCGTCCATTTTAAACTTCCCCGAGAGGCTAATAAAATTATGATGACTGTCCATAAACGAAAAGCACTCGTGGTAGCAGATATCTGGGTTTTCATGATTTACTCAATTAAATTTTTTTTCTTTCTTTCACACAGAAAAATGCATTTGAATTAATTTAACTGTTTTTTTTTCCTGCAACGATTCTTAATTTCATTTTTATTGCGGATATTGTTGCCCTTTTTGATTGTATTTATAAAATACATAAAAACTTTCATTTAAACGACATATATTTAATAAATTTAATATAAATAAGTAAGAATTCATTTATTTATACCGAACAATTCCGCATACTTCAAAGATAGTAGCATACAACTGTTCATTTACTTTTCCAATAAAATCATGTAATAAAAGTGCAACGTGAAATTCAGAAATATAGCTCACCGAAATTTAAAAACAGTGGAAAAAGCTAATGAACGATTGACCGGCAAGAAAAAAAAACGGGTAGCTGCACTACTAGATTTTGCTGATTTAGATTTATCTGTTCCATGTTATAGAAAAAGTTTTTTTTTCCAAAAAAATTTAAATATTTTTGTTATTAACAACTAACAAATGTTTGAATTATTCAATAATTTAATCAACACAAACAAAAAATTCTTAGAAAAAAGTACTGTACAGTAAAAATTTCATAACATTTTTTTGTATTTATTTCAGGTTCTTATTAATTTTGTCACCCTACCGCTAATAGTTTTTACAGCACGTGAACATCGTCCACTAGCAATTAGTATAAACTTTTAGCAAATGAACAAACCTAACATTTGAATTAAACAAAAAACTATTTTGTAGGATTATCACAAGTTTAATGTCATATCTTGTAAAAGACGAACATATACACAAAAAAAATTTGCATTTATGTCTTCTCACGAAAGAAAAAAGGCTTTAATTATATCAAAATAATATACACGAAAGCTTTTAAATTTTTACATCAACCAAATTTTAATCGTTATCGTAACAAAACGAAAGTGTTTTGTGAGGAAATTCACGTTATGCAAAAACTGGCAATTAAATATTACTCATACGCACATTCCAAAATTTCTCTCAATAGAAACTCAAAAAAGTATGCAATACATTTTGCGCAAATATTTACGTATGAGTGATATTTCAAGAAAGCACATGCAATAACACTATGATAGAAAAGTCGAAGAAAAATATGCAGGAGCAATTGTTGTTTATCTGAGACCATATAATGCTAAGATATTTAAAAATTTTCTAAATAACTTCGTGGTAAATTTTTATTCGCGAATCAATGGTATTCGCCTAATATCAATTTCCAACAATCATAACTTTGTTGGATATTTTCTAAGTTTTCCCTTTGTGTAAAGGATAAAACTATTAACTTTCAAACGTAGAAAAATGTTTAGGAACCCCTTAATGAATAACCGAGTCACGACGAACTCGTAACGAATTTTGTGCTAACAAATTTTGTATTGTTATTTCTTTAACTCGATTGATAGTAAAGGACTTATACTAAATTTGGCTAGTAAAAATTAATCATTTATGCGAAGTTTCTTCTTATCATTTTCTTATGCGTGTTTAATTTTCTGTTAGAAGAACCATTTATACTTGAACTTACACACATTACGCTATCACAAAAGATAGAGTAACTAATGATTCCTTCGTAAATTATTGCGTTTAGCTTGTAAGTTTTTTTTTTATTTATAGTACAAATATTTTTGTTGTATCAATCAAGTATAAATAGTGAATTTTTCAGACTAAATCAAACGTAACTCAGAAGTTTGTAAACAGTTTTTCGACAAGTTTTATTAGCTTAAAAGGCAAGGCTTTAGAAAATATTTTTATAGACAACAAAACTATGATTTTTTTATAACTAAAACTTCACGGGTACCATCATTTTGCGAATGAAATATACCAAATAAATCTTTGTATTCTATAGATTCCGACAAAAAAGTGCTACATGCTAGTCCTAGCATATTTTTCGTGAAGTACCAGGTAATAATTATGCACCAGTGGTAACGAAAACTCGTAAGCTTAAACTTAAATCGAAAATTCTCTAATACTATTCACTCGCTTTACAAAATCTTTTGATTTTGTTTTGTAAAACGAGTCAATGTTAATCATGCGATTTCAAAAGGTAAACAATGGCGATCTCCAAAAAATATACAATGATGATTTGTAAACTGCAAATGGAAAATATTGCTTATAGTTGAGATCCTTTCTTTAAATCTAATCGGTTCTCAAGACCTAGTCGAATAGCAAGAAATTTTCTCAAACTATTTGATATAAATTACTTGATATTTTAAAACTAATGCCATTTCGCAATATTTAAAATCTTGTAGTTAAACAATCAAGGCATTAGATTGAAAGGTATTTATATTGGTTTTGATATTTCGGTATTAATAACATATATTATATTAAATGTTTTAAAACATATACATTTATTTACTTTAAATTAAAAATAAAAAGAATTACATAATTCCAGGAACGTCACATAGAACTTTGCAATTTTATTTTGTTTGTTTGTTGGGAAACAGGATTGTATCGGTTGTTTAAATTAAAGCTATAATTTAATAGGATAGAAAATTGTGGTAATAAAAATAAATTTAAAAATTTTTTCAGAGGAATGCACTCAAAAACGTTTCTAGTAACTGACTGAAGTGACAATGTTACGTTTTGTTGCTATTCGGTACTTAATAAAACATCTCTCTAAAATCTCTTTAAATCAAATTGATGTGCATTTTTATTATTTTTTCTTATATAAAAATTGGTCATAATATTATGTTTTGATAGTGTAATTAAAAAAATTTTCTCAGGCTCCATTAAAACATATTTATGTATGTATGTACATGAGTCTGTTGCATATTCAATTAGTCTTAGACCAGTATATACTATCTGTAGTAAATATTTGTCAAAGGGTTATAAAGCACTTGTTTGAAAAATCTTACTGATAAAAATTATTAAATTATATTTTTGTAATTATTAAAAATATGCCTATATTTGTTTCTTTAAAAATTAATGAATATAGTGCACATAAAATTCTAATGCAATTCAGAGACGTAAAGCTGTTAAAACTAAAATCAAAGCTCTAATTGTCAAGCTTAAGACTACTTTCGCTTATATATAATAAATGTGTAGCTTAGAAGATATTAATATTAAATGTAACAAAGTAACTTTAAAATTTAATTGAAATAAAACGTCATGATCAAACTTTTCTTTTATTTTTTTTTTATTCCTCTCTTAACCATAAATTCTTTTCCAACTTATTGCGTATGAGCCAACTTGTGGTTTATTGAATATATTTTATTTTGGCCAATCTCTTTTATGAATAAATTTGGTTGAAAAATTCAATGAATTATTTAAAGGCATTTATTAAATCTTGTGGTTGCTAGCAAATGCCTGCTGAAGTAAATCTGAACATAATATTTATTGAAACCTTTAAAATATTTATATTTTGATTAACGATAACAGTATTTTATTTAGATTTGCAGCTACACAAGTATTTGAATGGCAAATAAGTCTCGCAGTCCCATGTTGCTGGTGAAATCATAAGAATAAATAATTGTTAGTTGGATAACATTAAAAGGTTCAGTAAAAGATTTTAAAAAGATATTTTGTTACGCTATTCCTTCTTTAAATAATAGTTTTTTTTTAATTTTTAAAAAGATTTTTTTCGTCAAACACGTTATGAATATAAGAAAAAGAGTATTTAGCCAATTTTATTTTAATATTACAAAAAATCAGTTATGGACATAACTTTAGAAAATATGCCTAGTTTATTTTATTAATATAAAGGTATCAAAGTAATAAGGAGGGTCTGGACTGATATACATGACATCTTGCTATAGTTTCGTAATGACTGTTTATTTTACAAATTGAAATCCTAAAGAGATTTTCGGTCACAAATTTATTAGCTGTAAAAGCCATTTTTAACTTTACTCTTACCTTAATTTTCTGTATGTGATCTTGAGCTAAAACAATTTATATGAGATAAACTTATAAAATTACATTTGATTAGATGTAGATTTATTTCACTTTAAGGACAAGATATTGAATTTCTTTCAGTAGATATAAATTTTAAATTTGAAATAAAAACATACGTGTATCATCTTATAAACCAATAACTATTTTGGTATTACACATACTTACATTTCTTACGCAAAATTTAGTCAGGGTCACTCAAGGAGAGCCAAGCAACATCTTTGATTATATTAAAAAATTAACAAATAAATGAAAATAAAATTTCTAAATGAAAACTTTTAAAAGAGAAACGAAGAAAATAAGACACAATTCAAGTTATCCTTGTGCTAATCTGCATATGAAATGCGTTTGAGTTTACAATGACAATGATGACAATAGTAATGATATTTAGAGATTTTAATAAACAACATAATATTGCACTTAAATTGTACGAACAACACAATTAAGAATACTTACTCAAATACAGCTTACAAACAAAATACATGAGTACACATATACAGGGCTTAGAACACTAAGACAGTAGTGTATAGATTTATTAGTGCGTAGCAAACTCTGGCAAGCTTAAAGTGATAATAAGGAAATACTTGTGCAAACTCAAAGGACAGTTGAAAAAGATGAATGACACTTGTGCACACATACTAATTTCTCTCCACACTCACAGACATATACTTTAATAATGTAAGGAAAAATAGTACAATTGAGTACAAATGATTTTTTTATTGTCCTTGTGGGATGCTTCTGTGATTTCTAGGAATCAGACCACAAAAGCATGTGCACAATGCTATAAGGAACTTTGTGGGTAAATAATTTTGTTGTTTCTTTGATTCTCAATCAAGGGAAATTTTCAAATTGGTACAATGAGAGCCAAACAGAATCGAGTGAATTTTTTTTAAATTGATTTGACAATGAATTAAAATTTAAATGCTTTCAGGAATTACTTGAATAACATAGAATTATGTATATCTTGGTAGATAAGCAAATCAGAACTAATATATAGAAAAAATAATTTTATTTTACTGAACGAAAAGAAAAAAAGATGGGTTAGTATTAAGTAAAAATTTATGTAAAGTTTATTTAAAATTGCGAAGAAATATGCTACAGTTTGATTTAAAACAGTTAGTTGTTTTTCTTATATTAAATGAAAATTTATCAACTCTAAGATAATAATAAATGTTTATTAAACCTCAGGAATGTATGTCATTAAAATAAGAAATTATTAGTATACTTGATTTACTTGCTATTAGGACACAAAATCTTAGATACTTAAAAGTTGTATTTGATTGCTTAAAATTTTAGATCATATTTTTCCCTACTTTAGTAAAAATTTCCTAGAATTAAGAAACAAATTCTAAATTTATTGCGACTTTCACCATTTTTAAAAGCGAAGAAATTCCGTAATTTAAAAAAAAAACTATTAGTAACGATTCTTGAACTTGCTAACCTGGAGCAATGATGCATAAAGGACTAATACATTCTTCATAATCTTACCGCAGCTTTCACATTGTAAACTGTGGTAAGAATCATTACATTTAACTAATAATCTTTTTGAATTTCCCCCTATAAACTATTGTGCGGTTATCACTTGCAGTAATAATGATATTTCTAACTATAATTTTCAAGAATTAAATTCGCTTCATATCTATGTTATTGAAACTATGATTACACCGCAAAATGAAGCACTTGCCTCGCTCTGTAAATTAGGATTGTAAATCATGCTGTTTACATGACTAATTATTGAAACGTCGAGACTATTTTTATATACATCGCAAGATTTTGGCTGTTATTATTATTCTATTAATTAAATTTTTTAGATAATAAATATTTATATTGGTGGTGGTGGGGTGTAGTGGTTAAAGTGCTTGCCTACAAAAACAATTAACCAAGGTTCGTTCCCTGGCAGAGGACAAAAATGTTTCACCATAGTTTTTCAATAATTAAAATTAAAAAATTCATACTGTAAGCCTCATGACTTCCCACTCTCCCTAAAACGGAGTAGCGCATCATGAAAAAGTCAGGCAGCAAACAACCCCAACAGCGTTGTTTCTAGGCAACGACAGATGCCAGCCCCATTATCCTAGGACCCGATACAGCAGACCAATCATCTACTTAGCTGGAACAACAACCGATTAATGGAACTGATACAAGGCGAAAATAACAATGCGGAAACAACTACAACAAACTCGTGTAAGATGGAGATGATTTGTGGAAGGCAAATGCTCCAAGAAGGGTAATAGGAAAAAAAATATTTATATTATATTTACTTTCATTTACTTTTTATTGATATGTATTAAATTAAAATGTCTCATTTTTAATATATACATACACATCAATGACTTTTGGATGTGTAAACAGTCAACACATATTATAGTTCGGATAAACATGCAAATGATAAATTGTTATAAGAATTGTAAAGCTACTGTCTATATTTTTGTGGTTTTAAGTAGATCCAACCCTGTGGATTCAAAGCTAATCACCCTTAGGCTAATGCACAATGTTGAAATTATGAAATTATGAAATATCACATATATTTATGATAAGAGGAGCTAATAAATAGCTAGTGTATTTTTTGTAATTAGCAGATAAATATATGGTGGATTCAAAAGGTAGTCATAAAGTCATATGTCATAAAATCATAGCACGAAAATATATGACTACTATGAACAACCCGTCAGAATTCGTTCAGCTGATATGAACAAAAAACATTTATAAATATTTGACATCAAAGAAAAGAAATTAAAACCTTCATAAAAATTTTGTTTAAAAATGCCAAAATTAAAATAATACACAGTTTGTGTGAAAATTACATGTTGGACATCATAATGGGTGGATCAAGTATTAAAAAAATTTATATATTTAAATTCATCTCCTTGTAGGTGATGAAGACGAAGAAAAACAAACTGAGCAAGGTTTTTTTAAAAAAATGTTTAACTTTTGGCTCAGATTTTTTCCATTATTTTATGACAGAACAATAAACATACTTCAAAAAGTCTTATTATTTTATGACTTTTTTGTTTGAAGCACAAAAGCAATTTTTGTAAACCATAGTAAAATATTAAGACATTATGACAATATGACTTAATAGCACACGGTTTGAATCCTTCAATAGTATATAAGGATTAGCTATTTTTCGTCGATAAATTTTAAAACGTCTCATTTCGCTCATTTGTTTTAATTGTAGTAATATTATTTAGATAAAGTCTCATGAATGTAATGGATTTTCTACAAACAAACAAAAATATAAATAAGAATTTAAATCATTAGCGCTTATTTAAAGGAGAACCCATGAATATTTTAATCAATGTATAAAGTCCTTGTAACTTTTTGGTGTATTTTTTTTTAATAAAACTGTCTTAAAAATCACTTATATTTACCACAATTAATCTTATGAATATCAAATTTTCGATTAAATATAGTTTGCTTGCCTAAGTGGCACTGAATGTTATTGAAATAAATTTTTTTCAGTTCTTCCAATAGGACAATTTTTCGTCCTCTATATAATATTTACATTATAATTTACTGAATTACACGTTTTTCAGACCACGTTTTACTTTTTAAAGTAAGCTTTTTCCTATAGTATTTCATATTTGTTCTTTGTAAGCATTTAAGGATGAAATAGTGTCAAACATAACAAAAACGTGACTATTTTGTATAATTTGATTTCTCATGCAGTTGAATAATGGTTTAGAAGTAGAATAAATGTAAACGTCTTTAGAATATCAATTGCAAGATTCGATTATTTATTAGCTTGTGTTTATCGGAAAAATATAAATTATAATGATATTTTGGAGTAATAATTTTTTAGTTTCTCCTTCTAGTTTTGTCTAAAAAGTGGTAACTATCACTTTGATTTTGCAATACTTAATTTAAACTGTGAAAAAAGTTGACAAATAGTCAATGATGTAAGATTTTATGTAAGCTTTTACCATCTGATTTTAAGCTGCCTACATGTTATTAGATGAGCCTCTAAAATAATATATTTCTTTACCATAAGTTTCCCCAAAATATTACTTTCCACTACTCATTGCCATCAAAATCATCATTCAGTTTGTTGTCCATTGTCCGCTTAGGGGTTTAAGAAATTTAGAGGTTTTTGGGCAACTTTGATTTAAACGCTAGACAATGAAAGGATAAATCAAACTTACATGTGGTCATTGCAAGTCAAACGCAAATTATTATTATTGTATCAATAATCTTTTTTTTTTGTACCACCGTAGAATTGTTGGCCATTTGCAGGAAACTAGTAAACACGAATACTAGTTTATGTATAATGATACAATTAAAAAGAAAATAAAATTTGCAGCATAATGGTGGAGCTGTCTTTAAGCTTTAAAAGTATACAATACATAAAAAAATCTCTGAAATTTTTTTGGAGTTTTAGAACTAAAAAAGACGTTTAAGATCAGCTCAATGTATATGTCTCAGTGTCGTTATTCACATTTTTTTACTATGCACAATTTCGCAAGTTTAATTTATACAAATCTGATGCTTATACAATAGAAAGCACTCATCATCGCAATGACACCTCAAATAATGTCTTAAATTAATTATTTACAACTTCAATGATGATAAAAAACGATAGTGCAGCTGGAAAAAAATAACAAATAGATGTGGTGATCCCTAAGAATTTGACAGGTCTTTCTACAGTACAATCAGATTAATCACAAGTCTGATTGTTACTAAAAAGCAATAAGAGCAAAATGGTTGCTTTTCTCACTTTGCATTAAAAGTGCTCTGATTATTGAATACTTGTGTTGCTTTTCGATTTATTTTAACTTATAAGAAAGGAACACAAATACTTTACTTAATAATCATATATTTAATAAAACTCCTCTTTTTAGAAATAAAACTAAACAATATAACCTTTGTGATTCATATCGCGGTTCCCAAATTAATTTTCATATTATTTTTACTAAATTCCATTGCACCATCCAAGGTAAGATTCATATATCTATATATCTATATCAAGAAGGTAAGATTTAAATAAATATGTTAAACCATGACGAACTAATAGGTAGAAATTGCTATCAAATGTTTAGGGAAACTATTCACCTGTTTTTCAATAATATATATTAATTACTTCCTATCAAAAAAATCAAAACAATGAAAAATAATAGTATCAAAACCGTTACCAGATTTTCAATGTAATCGTTGGTTAACAAGTTTTTTCAATAAATTCTTTAAATTTTTTTCAATAAAGCAAACAATAAAGATATATTCAAATATCTAATAAAAACCCTTGTTTGTTTATGCAACCACAATGTGGTAGGTTGATGTCCCTTAAATTAAAAAAAAAATACTTTAAAACCTAAAGCCTCATTGAATATTTAATTTAAACTTCACAAAATTTATTATGAACAAAAATTTTCTCAATCATTTCCTAACACACACACATACATATTATTTTTAAATGCCAGTATATACAGAGTGAATTATAAACTATTAAATAAAATAAATATGGCCAACAAACGTTTACTTTGCAATCACTTTAATTAGCCTCAACTTAAATAATATATTTATTTACACAAGATTACTTGCATTATTCACGCAATTTCACTGCACTTTTTATTTGAAAAACGTATGTGCATATATTAAGGATGTAACCATTTGATTTTGCGTCAATATAAAAAATCAATTGAATATGGCTTGAAAACTCTTAAGAATTTTTTATTTATAAATAACAAAATATTTCAGCAAATGTAAAACCTATAGTCAGAAATTGTATTGAAATTTTTACATAAATACTATGTTTCTTTCAATAAGATAAACATTATATAATGCTTAATTATAAAAATTAATTTTCTGTTAGAACATCTTCATTTTGTCTTTTACGGAAATTTTGTGTAAAAAAGGGACACATTATCTTGCAGATATAGAATAATAATCTTTAAATTAATTATTTCAGGTAATCTATAAAATAATTATAACACAATTTTTAATTCAAATTCATACTCAGTAAAAATAAAGTTTCCAAAAAAGTTAAAAAATATTTTGTAGAATTAGTACAAATGTGAAAATTTCTAATTAAAGTTAAAATTGTCTTTTCATTGTAAAATATTCTTTATTATATATATTTCCACCGATTTGGTTGCTATCTTCATTGTATTAAAGAAAAATAAACTTATAATATTTTGACAAATGAAATAATTTAATATTGAACTAATGCTTTTAATTTGCCACTGAAAAAAATCATCCGGAAGGCTTACAATTTTGTCACCATCTCCATTTTGTCTTTTGTCACTATTGATTGAAAAGTGACGAAGAATCAGTAATGTTGTTTAAAAAATATTTTCGCTTATTAATTGATAGAAGTAATTTATTTCTTTAATCATAAGTTTTGCACCTTGATTATGTACAAATGAGAATGTCGTCACTTCCAATTTCTCTCACTGGGATAAACTTACACAAAAAACCGCAAATATTATATGGTATAAGAATTCTTTTGAATTCAATCATGTCTTTCTACTTGCAAATTAACACAATACAAATTAGATTTGATTTTAAGTCTTTTTATTTCCATAACATTCTATACATAATTTTAATGCAAATATTATTTAAGCACTAGGTCTTAATAAATTAAATTGTTAAATTTTTTTTGTTATTATTTTTGTTATTATTATTTATGATACTCATTGAGTATGATCTCTTGAAGATAATAATCAATGAGTATCGAAATATCGATAATAACAAATAAAACTCTATACCAAATATAATCCGACCTTGAGCTTATATAATATTTTAATTAAAATAGTTACAAAAAGATCAAAAAACATGAAGATATTATTCTGTATATAATTAAACGCCTTTTGGATGAAAATAATTTCATTGCTCAGGCAAAGCAAAAATACAATTTATAAAGTTCAATACTCGATATATTCTCCAAAATATAAAAACGTGAATTTAAAAAGTATACTGATGATTTGGCTAACGCCAAAGAAATTCAGGCATACACCCAGCTAAGACGATTACATAAAACAAAACCAAAAGAAATAGATAATGCCCAAGATTGGTTTCCAAAAAAAATCTTATATTAGATTACCTTTTGTTCCGTCCTGGTAGTTTGTAATGTAATGGGGTTTTGGCCCAGGATGGCCTTTTGCAATGCGACCATTGTTGATCTATTGTGATCTTATTGTGCTGGTAGTTTAAAAATAACCTGATTGATTAAGTATTGTAAGCTTTACCTGCCAAGAATTGTGAACTTTGAAATAAATATATTACTGCAAATCACCTTCCCTCAAAAAAATACAAAACAAAAATTGATTTCTGAATTTTTATATGATAAATATACTCATTATAACTACATACATAACGCTTCAATAAGCAGAAAGAAGAGAACATATGAACAATATAAATATTAAATATATATGTATATAATAAATACATAAGACAGTTGCAAAAAAGTATACTCAAACGAGGTTATAAAAAAATCTATAAAACAGCCAATTAACTACAACAGTGTGATATTTAAATAAATTATTCAAAATTATTACTATTTACTACCTGCAAAGTTACGTAGTACTCTTTATATAGTCTATAATTAATATGTCTGTAAGCGTATGAGTTATATATATCAATCATACGCAAAAAAAAGGAACTAATGCACTAATATTTGTAATAAAATCCTAAAGGGAAAATATGATTGCTAAATGATTACAACTTTAAAAACATATATTAAGTATCAGCAGCTGCTTTTTTTCTTAATTTTTTATTTATTTAAAAAAGATAATACGATTTAATCAATAACTCTCCTTTACAAAGAAATGTAAATCGATAGAAAAAAAACTTAAAGGCGAGGTGCTCTTAAGATAACATTGTTCTTGCTAGGGCGAAAAAATCTAGATTAAGCTGTATAATTATGCTGTAATTACTATTCAAATAGTATGTATTGTTGTTCAAAAAATGTATATATTAAAATTTTCACTACAAAAAACACTTATTTCTTAAATTTTTATACCGATTTGAAGGTGTGCAGAAATTAATAAAAGATTTGTAGGTAAGATAAAATTTAAAAATAAAAAACTAGCCAATAAAAAAGTTGACTAATGTAGGTAAAAGTTCTCAGAAATTTTTAATATATATATAAACGCATTTTTAATATAGATCATACTTAAAATTAATTTCAATTTCCTATTATTATTTCAAGGAAAACTGCAATACGTTTCTTAGGATATTTTATGTAGTTCTGTCAAACATCAAAATATATCGCGTCAAAATAATAAAAAAATTAGTAATAGTTAAAAATACTGATTCTATTATCCATTTTTTTCCATAAGAGATTTGTCCTCATCGTACTGACATTATTGACCTTGATCTAGGTTCGTTCCTTGAAGAAAACTTAGCCGATCACAATTTCGCATTCCATTTTATTACTGCTGCATTTCTTAACACATTACACAAGTTTGTTATAATACAAAATTTTTATATCATAATGAAATCACTTATTCCTATTTCATGGTATCTTCAGAGGCGAATACATATATGTACTTAAAAAAATATAAATATATTTAATCACCAATCAAATAAAAATTAAATCGAATGCCCGTTTCGCAGGGATCGAACGTTAAGTGTCACAAATAGCTAAGACTTCACGTATTCAAAAATGACTAAACATTCCTTATATCTAATATTTTAAACTTATAAAAACATTAATCCTTCTTTTAAGGTATTGATAAATAAAATCAATATATATATATATATATATATATATATATATATATATATATATATATAAATATAAATATATATATATATATATATATATATATATATATATATATATATATATATATATATATATATATATATATATATATACATATATATATATATATATATATATATATATATATATATATATATATATATATATATATATATATATATATATATATATATATATATATATATATATATATATATATATATATACACATAAATACCATATAAAATGTAAATATTTATTTAGTAATATTGGTAAACAAACATATAAATAATACAACGAAACCATTCAATCAGAATACGAATCTTAACCTTTATGTCTACAACCGCCTACCCGGGTAAGTTTTTGGTTTTCAACTGGATATAACTCCACATCCTGATGCGCTATAAAGCTAAAAATTTTAATATGCTCCTAAAATATTGTTTCTAATACTTAGAAAAGCAGTTTTGAAACCGAAAATTTTATGGAAAAAAATTAAAAGCCGTTTTCGAAACATACCCCTTAAACATACAAAAGACTTACCCGGGTAAACACATGAAATTCATAAAAAAAAATGTTATGCAATATGCAAAACTGTAGAATTTATTTATTTATAAATAATTACATATTGTACTTTAACTTTTTTTGTACACAAATAGACTAGAAAATTTAAAAAAAAATATGTATATATATAATTTAATTTGAGCATTCATTGCATATAGTAATTTCCTCTAAGTGTTGTGCACAAACTGGACATAAAGCAATTTCCTTTGTTTTTTTCTTCCTGAATTATATCGTTCTTCCTCAACATGATCTATACGGTTTCTTGTTGCTACTGGGTGGCCCAAAATACTTTCTATTCCACTGCGTGATGGAAAATGCCTCACTACTTGTGGATTTTCTGAGCGGCTCTCAATTTGCTTCACAGCTAATTGTTCACTAAGCTGTTGGAGGAACATTCTTCTACGGTTTGTTGATATCTTTAGGTTAGGGTGGGTTATTTTCAATATAGATAACATATGCTGCGAATGCCATCTATTGGTTCTCCTCTTTGTTGTGTATTCTCCAAGACCTTTGTCCATATTATCAACTCCTCTTTTGCTTTAATTATAACCCAATATCATTACTGGCTTACTCTTCGGACCTTCAACATTATTGCCATAGTGAGATGTGGATATAAACACTACGGATCTGTTTTTCCTTGGTACATACGAACACTAATATTGTTGCTAAATCCAAAAATTGATGACTCGACTTCTCTTCCTCTTGGATTTGAAAATTCAGCTGGAACAAATGTTCGTCTCTTGTTTACTGTGCCTAATAAAGATAAGTTGTATTCTATCATCAAAGTAGAGGCCAAATTGTAACTTGTAAAAAAGTTGTCACATACGATGTTTCGTCCACTACCACGAAAGAGGTTACAACACAAGTCTTTGACAACTCGCTCACCCTGATTATTTTCTCTTTCTCCAGTAGGCGCCAAGCCAGTATAAATTTGCCCACAGAGAGGATAAGAACTCACAGCATTACAAGCCCACCAAACTTTTATTCCATATTTCGCCAGTTTTGATGGGATGTATTGAGTGAAGCCAGTGCCACCACGAAAGGGATAAAGTTGCTTATCAACACTGATGTTGGCAACTGCTACATAGTTGTTTTGTAGGTTTCTGTTCAGCATTAGGAATATATCTGATATAGCTGCTGCTTTATCAGTTTTTTTACGATTTTGCCGAGTATTACCATTATCAAATCTTATATAACGGCTAATAGCCCAAAAACATTGAAGGCCCATTGATGCGAGATACAAGGGGTGTGAATTTGTTTTCCATAAGTCAACTGTGTGGACAAAATTGCAATATGTGACTCCAGCTAACAAAAGTATTTCCAAATATGCATCAAATTCTGTCGTCGTAACAGGATTCCATGTGCTCAACGGTCTTTGTGCATTTTCTTGGTGGTCACGTTCAAAACTCTCTCTAGCTTTCCTATTGGTTTCGCGAATTATAATGTCACACATTTCTTCAGACAATATCAATTTGAATGTTTGTATAATATTAAGACCAACTGATTTATTTGATGGGCCTGTATTAGAGCATCGGAATATATTGTGAGACAAAATTCTACGAGTTTCTCTTAGCTTTCTTATATAAAAATAGACAACATAGCCACTACAATAATAACAACGACGTTTATTGTAATAAAATATTTTGCAGCGTATTAAAATTGCTCACAAAACCACAAAATAAAAGAAATATTAAAAGGAAAGTCTTTACAAACAGAAAAACTTACCCGGGTATGATGGTTATATGTTTGAAGGAAAATTTTTGGTTGTAGACATAAAGGTTAAACAATACATCAATTGGCGTATTTATGGTCACACTGCCTCATTTGAGTTCAACAAAAATAAATAAAAGCAATAGATTTAAAGAATTTTTTTTGTTATTTCATAAGTTTAACTACATTTATATTCATATATTTTATATTAAATACAGTTTTGTGTATAATATTTTGAGTTGCTTTAATAAAAACAGTCACATCATTTTAATTTAAATTGTTAATTGTTAAAGTTAAGACTATTCACCAATTTTTTATTGCTTATAATGCAATCGCGCAATAGTCTTTTTGCTTCTATTCAATGTTGATTATTCTTTCGGCATTGTTTACATTTTTGAATGTCAATTCTATGAAGGAGAGTACCTTGCTCTAAATTTATGGCTAAAGTCCTCGAAAATAAATATAACAAAATAAATAATAACATATACACAATACGAATGTAATAAAGGAGATGTTAATTTTTAAAATTTACTAGCGTAAATTATTATTTATTATTAAATAAATAATTGTTTGAGCTCTTCTGCGTATTGTTTTTTTTTTCTGCTAGCAATATAATCGTATAAGGTCAGCGAAACATGTTCACAAATGCTCTCCAGCAAGTTCTGTCTTGTGCAATATGTTGAATTTGCGGCCACGTGAGTCGACGTTGTCGATACTACACTTCTGCCAATATTCTCCAGATTGTTTGTTGTCATCCTACATTTCGTCTCCTTTGGGAATTTCATAATAATCTGGCCTTTGCTATGTTGGAAATATCTGGCCAATCCAGCTTAATTTTTGTCTGCCGACTTCATGGGCGATGAGGACTTTGTTGCTAATTGAAAACGAATTATCGTTTGTCAAATACATGTTATTGAATCTCTGATTTGCTATGATTTTCATTCGTAAAGAAAGACCGACTGAAGATGTTGACTTTGTGGATCTTAGAAGTTCCAGACTTTACTTAGGGTGGCACTATGTGCGCCATATATTCTACCTGCTACTACTTCATCTGCGCATCCACTTATACTTGTGACGCTGCCAAGAAAATTAAATTCAATAACATTTCCTATCTGGATGCCATTCAAAAGTATTGAATTTGTGTTTTTAGTTGCCATTCTAAGTGACTTGGCATTGATGGTGTTGGGGCTTAAGACTAAGCCCCAACTGCATCCCAAGCTCCTGCAGATTCATGTTGCAATTAAAATATAAAATAAAATTCATAAGATCTGGTAAAGAAAAAATATAAATATAAAAATGTGTTATTGATGTACATACCACATAATCAAAACAAATATTAAAATCCCTATATTTAAATACTTTTTTCATTCGAACAAAAAAAATTTGTTAATTTTTCTTTATTATTATTATTATTATTATTATTATTATTATTTATTAGAACAATATAAAATATTAAACTAATTTAAAAAAGACACTAGCTACTAGGGCCTACGGTGCGATTTTTTGTTTACAATGATTTACTTATTAATTAATATAATTATAATTAATGTATTTTTAATTATTTAGTTTGTTCGGATTTTGCTGTTTAGTTTGATGTCGTCTATATATTTAACAATTGGTGTGGTATTATCGAAGTTAGTTGCACGTAGAGTCGCTAAGTTTGGGCAGTTGTCAAGGATGTGCTTGACAGTTAAGCGGTTTGAACAATACGGACAGAGAGGTGGTGAGTCGCGTTGTAAAAGGTAGGTATGAGTCATCAATGAGTGACTGAGCCGCAGTCGTGTAAAGTAGGTAATTTCTTTTTTCTTTATATATTATATATTTGTTGTTCATTTTTTTTAATTTTTTTTGCCTTACTATTATGATAGAAACTCATAACTTATTAAAATAATTTATATTACTTCAATATAATAAAAAAAAAATCTTACTACTCGATTGAAATTGTGTTTTTTATTACATGATAGTCTACAAAGGGTATAATTTCATTGCCAATAAAATTCCTTATATCATAAAATAGTTTAAAGAAATGTTTTGCATACAATTTCATAGCAAACATTTTTTTAGCGACAAAGTGTTTGTCAACTAATGTAAAAAAAGCTTTAGTAATTTTTTGTTTGCATATCACAATAGATAGTTTTCTTTTATACGAGCATTTTTAAAAATAATCTTTGGAACAAAAAAAAAAATAGAAATTAATACGTACATTTATGTGTATCAAAAGTTGTCTGGTAAAATTAATTGCAGCAGATGGACTAGCATTTAAGCCCACAACAAATTTTAATGACTTTCCTACATTTATCCTTTGACATACTAAGAAGGAATGTACTTTTTCATTACATTAAGATACTATGAAATTTTTGGTTTATACATTTTACTTGACAGTAAGAATATCTGTTTTTACACAGATACTGCTCTGAATTCTTAATTGAGTAATTAATGAAACAGTTCGTTCCCTTAGATCTATAGTTGTGTGATTTATGATCAAAGCTTCTGTATGTTTGTATTGATTCTCACAAAAATTTCTGTATTTCGTATTCAGTTTTATGTTTCCTTTTTTGCTCCTTCATGAGTTCATTTTGTAATAAATAGTTTTTATATCTTTTGCCCACATCAAAAATGTTTGTCTCTTATGGTTTCAAGGGAAAAATTATTTTTCGTTCAATTCATTTCATTCGATTATTTTTATGACAAACTTTATACAATTTCAATTGATTTTTACGACTCGTATGAAATTGAATTGCAATTTTGTTTGCTGATTTTTGCTTTTTTTTTGTTTTTTTATCCTTTTTGATTGATTGCTAGAAATTTTATGATTTTTTCGAATCCTTTTCTAACAATAAAAAAAATTACTATACTCTTATACGTACAAATATTCGAAAATATACAATTGATCAAATGAAAACCAAGCATTGGACACACACTATACGCACACGGAAAGAAATGTAATCTCTGACTAAAATAGTCAAGGTCCAGGAGTTACACTTATATCGATCCTAGGCGAAAAATCTTTAATGGTAATTTTTTAATAGCAAATAATTGTTGTTATTGACAGAAATGAATTAGTTCAAGACAAATATTCCTGAGTAGGAGACATATTACCTCTTCATTTGATGAAATTATATAATCGGGAATATTCCCGATTAAGTGACCACAATAGAGCCCCTGAGAAATGTCAACGCCGGAACCACACGCGGATGCCGGTAAAGGGGTTAATTTTGTGTAACTCTTTGAATGATAGTTATTTTATCAAAATTTTAAGGTACTTTTTGCCACATGGGCAGAGGCACTGTATCTTCAGGAAAGGGCAGAGACATAAAAACTGATTCACCGTTTCCTCCTTCTCTTCATCTTTATTGATATGATGAAAGTCGTTGTAGAGAACACGCTGCCTCCAGGCATAGGTATCAAATTTGTATATTCCCGAAACCAAGGCCATGTTGTTCCACAATGGCGTACTTAGAAAGTTTACAATTATTTTTTCTGTACTTGTTGGTGTAAACACAAAGAATTATTATCGTTGTGTAGGTTCGCTCCGTAGTTTAATTTACCTGAACAAGCCACAACAAGGCGTCGTCGATATGTCTAATACAGAGGATTAGATACAGCAACACCCATGTTCTAATTTTGTAGCCGACTATTGTTTTTCGGTACTCCGCGCTTATACTTTTTCTAATATACGATATTCGTAAACCCATAAAAGGACGATGTTAGAATATTACGCTATCCAATTAGGGGATGCCCGGCATTCTTGAACATGATTTAATATGAATTACACACCTATAAAGGACCTGACAACAGCTTTTATGTCGGCAATTATGTGCACATCTCTGTTCATTATTTGGTTCAGCTCTACGTCAAAAGATTTTTTGAATCCAACTTGTTCAATAAAGATGCAATTCTTTTGATCTGTCATTATAAATACAAAGAATTCAAGACAAATGAGTGGAAAGCAATTGAATAATTTTGCACTAATTTCCATGATTTTCAAGGTACCACCATATCTCTGTCTTATTGCACTTGAAAGTGCCAGCTTTTTAGCCGTTTTTAACATAATATTATATTGAACTAAAATTTATAGAAGTAAAGTTATATATTTTTAATAATTGAAGGAAGTGTTCGTTTTTGCATAATTGAAAATACTCTTATTAATTCTAGTATGTCAATTGAAAATTTTATAAAACTAAAACAAGTGGTTTTTAGTGAGTTATTTTCAAAATCGATCGAAGCATACTTTAAAAACAAGGTTTTTAAACGGTTTTTTTAATTCTTTAAATAGCTGTATAATATATCCGCTTCCTAACTCCATAGGCTTTAGGACACAATCGGTTGCATGGTATGTGTAAAAGTGATAAATGGGTAGAGAAATTATTTTCTATTTTTTTACATTAAAAGAAAATAAATAATGAAAACGGCTCATTGTCTATTTACTCATATAAATTCCTTTGAACTCATAATGTAAAGCTATTTAGCTATTATTTATGAAATTTGTACAGATTTGTCAAGGTTTTTTCTGAATCAAAAACAATCACAACTAAAGATTTTTCAAAATTATTTTAAATAAAATAGTTTACAAAACAAGTCCCTTAGACCCGCAATAACTTCTATTCAATTACAATCTTCTCAAAATAAAAGTATTATTTAAGCCCGTTTAATTTGACTTGTGTTTCCTGTACAGCATCCACATCTTGCCACTACCGAAGAGCTCGTATTCTTTGAGTTGAGACAGTTTTTGATTAAGTGTACGATATGTGTGAATTTCTTTCATTTAAATAAGATCAGTATTTATTCATGCAATAAATTTTACATCAAAATCGTACATGTGCAAAGAGGCATAATTTGAAGAATGTTAGTAATGAGGATTCAATTATTAGGTATTTGAATTCTGTTAATACTTACTTGTTATTTTATCATATAATGCAGAAAGTATATTTCTTTGGAAAGGTTATCCATAAAAATTTGTTAAAATTTTGCAAATTGATTTAGACATTAATAACATTTAAATATTAATAGAAAAGATTGCAATATGTATGTCCTTAAACTTATTATATGCATATCCTTAAATTCTATTAAATTGTTACTTTTCACTAAAGTTTTAACAGAAAATTGCTGCTTTTGAAATACCAAAAATTACTACCACATTAACACAGGATTACAAAAAAATACCTTTATATGTGAATGGTTTTGGCCAATTTCTTCTTTCTTACATCTTTTAATCTCCTCAGAACTGTTATCGTGGCACTGGTGATTAATTGCATACATTTTTTACATTGTTTTATTCGGTAGTACAAACAGAAATAACATTTGCATAAAATTTATCATAAGATTTTTGTTCAGTTAGATTTTTCAAATTTAACATCGTGAAATCCCGGTATAACACAATTGATTTTTTTCTATTTAAAAATGAAAAGTTAAACTTCTACTTCATTTAACTTAATATTTAGTATTAAGTTTGAATTTGTGGTTAAAAGAACTCTTCCCATTTTGGTATTTTTTTTCATAAAATAAATCAATTGATAAAAATCGTTCGAACATAAAAGACATGTGGCAATTTTAACTTAAGTTTATATTCGAAATTTGAATAGTTTTTTTTTGTAACTAGTGTTATTATTTGGTTCTGTATAAAGTTTTTTTTTCATTTTTTATGTTTATTTTTTACGACAAAATATGATATCACATCACACATGCCAAAACAATGTTATGGGCATCCTTGGTATTGTTGTTTTTGTTCCTAGGATAAAAGTGACAATACACATACCAATCTCTTTTAGCTAATATACGTCAGTTTATATATACATATACGTAAAAGGAATGAACTAGTCAAAGTGGTATATTTCATATAAGCTTCCAAATATTCATCCCTATTCGGAAATTTTTTTTGTTCTACAGAAATAAACAATAAATATACAAAAAAAAAATTTAATACAAAAGTCAGTTCATGCTAAACTTTCTTTATATAGGTCAAGTGGTATCAAATTTATATATAAAATATGAATGACATAGGTCTTTAGAGAATAATCATAATGTATAAAACTTCGTTAGTCAAATGAAGTTAAAAGTCGTTATAGTTGACAGATTTTATTATTATTATTATTTTTTTTTTTTTTGTAACAACATATGCTAAAATATTTTTATTAAACTTTGTGGTTTCATAAATTGATGATATTATTCGACCTTTTTTATTTTAAATTAATTGAATTATTTTATTGAGTTTGAGGTCTTCTTTAAAAAAAAAAAAACAATATATTTATTTTGTTTTGATTTTTCTACATTTCAACACCCTGTGGGTATCTTCTTCCGGAAAAAAATATTTTATACTGAAGAAGACACCCACAGGGTGCTGATATATAGAAAAATCGAAACAAAATAAATTTATTTCTTTTTTAAGAAGACCTCAAACTCAATTAATAATTCTTTGTGGTTTCATTTCAAAAAGCCTTCCAAATTTATAAAGGCTAGATTAAGAAAATATGTATGTATGTACATATACCAGGAAACTATTCTCTATAAACTATCAGGATTGGAGTAGCATAAAAAGAGCAATCGATACCTTATTTGACAATAAGATTTCTAACACTCTGAAAAAAAAAAATTAAAAGAGTATAGAGTTATTCATTATATCTTTGAAACTTTTTAACGATATTTAAATATATATATATATATATATATATATATATATATATATATATATATATATATATATATATATAATTTGCAGGACATCCCAGATAATTGCCGTTCTGAAAAGAATTTTTAGAATAATGTATTTCTAAGGAAGTGTAAACAAAGACATGATATTAATAAGGACTATTTTTATATTAAAAAATGGGTGAGATAAAAATATATGGTTTCATTGGTGTTAATAATATTTGGTGGAAAAAGTATGTTCTTAAATCCTCATATAATCTTCCTAAGACACTCAAATAACATATATATATAATATATATATATATATATATATATATATATATATATATATATATATATATATATATATATATATATATATATATATATATATATATATATATATATATATATATATATATATATATATATATATATATATATATATATATATATACTTTAAAACATCACTTTCAAGATATATAGCATTTAGTGTTGTTAAAAATAGTGTTAATTGAACATTTGATATTAACATGGAGATGGACAAAGATTTCAAATTAACATAGAGGGTCCGAAATTCCTATGGGCGGCAGTGTAATATGCTGTCTACACCAAAGACTTCTAAGCATTACCATCATCTAATCTGTCAATATCATCTGACCAAGTAAGAGTGCAATTGACCGCTTTTATATATACATTTGTCATCAGCGCGTTTATTCTCTCTTTACTAGTAATTAGACGTTTTCATTTATTTTTAGCGAATACCATTTACCGTAGGCCACTAATAAGTCTTGTTAACATCATGTATAAGATGATAAACTTATGCTATGGTGAAGTCACTATAACCCTAAAAATCTATTGTTAACAGTGAATGGAAATCTTTTTAAAAAATATAACGCAACATATATGAATCACATTTATTAAAAATTAAAAATACTCAAAATCTTCATAATAGCCATTTAATATTAAAGTTTTTTGAGTGGCCAAGTAAAGCTATTTCGAGTACTTTTGATGACTTTCGAAGAGTCTGTAATTCATCTATGACTGTGTATAAGCCCGAATTGATGTTCAGTTAAAATATTGTTGTCAATAGTGTATTTATACATCTAGCTGCGTACAGAAACACACTAAAAACTCATTCAGAAGGATGATTGCTTAAATGTATTCTTTATTTTTTTAATGGTACTATAATAATTTCAGTAAGTTTTCAATCAGTTAAAAAAAACATATACTGACGGTTTAATTGCTATTAATATAACGTATTTTCTATGGCAACAGCACTCTATATGTATTTGCAGCACGGATATATTATGTAGAACATCTGTATTTGGACTTAACAGCTCGGAACTTTTCAACAGTATCAAAAATTGTGTACCAATAAAATAAACTCTTAATGAAAATGCTTAATTTTTATTACATAAGAATCACTTTTTAATATACGAATATGTTTTTGACCATTTTATTTGAATTTATAAATTTAATTTAGAAGATGATACTCGATGAGCAGTGAAATAACGATTAATAAAATGAAAAATAGCTTAAAGTCTCAAGCTTCACAAAATAAATTAAATTTATAAAATCATAAGAATTTTTATATATTTATTTTTCTGCTACATTAGAAGCGTATTATTTTTCCAGACTATGAAAAAGTAAACAAGTAAACATAAACAAAAATTAAAGAAAAACTTTTAAATAATTCCAAACTCTACAAAACATTAGAAACTAAAAATTTTTTTTAAATCATTAGCAGCTAAATATTCATGAGACCTGATTAAAGATAAAAATGTTAAGCAAAGAAAACAAGTTTAAACACTTTCTGTATTTTATATACCATATTGCATTCTCAGCTTTTGGAATTAATTTTTCTCAATACTGATTGATTTCAGTCCTCAGGCTTGAATATATATTCGATATTTGCTTGCTGTAGATGAACTTGTAGTTTATTGCTTTTATATGGCGTGTTAAAGTTTTGATGTGCTGTTTTTGCTGCTTTATTAGAGCATAAAAGCCAAATAGAAAATAGAAAAAATACAATGATTACAAATCGACGACAAACGTAAATATGTAATGCTTATTTGTGTTAAATCATCCATACAGGAAAATATAAACTCTGTATATGGCCTGAACTTACGCAAACGTATGATACCATACGTACGCATGAATTGGGCAATTTATTTAGTTAATATTGAACACATTCATAGTCACGTGATTAAACAAGCTAAAATTAAAATAAAAATAATATCAAAAGGAAAATAGGACATTTCATCATACCCTTATCGAAACAAATACCTCGCTTTTTATCCTTAAACGCGAATGCGTTAACATTTTGTTTAGAAAAAATTAATATGAAATTTTCACGGATAATCTATTAATAACTGTTGTTTCTTTTTGTTGTATTCTAATAAAAATAAGTTTGGCGAAAAATTTCTTATATCCAAAATTTGTGAAGCAATTTATTAAGTATTCGAGAACACTGAAGATGGCACAAAGCCGAAACCGGTCTGTTCATAAACCAAATTTGACGTGGGATGACGGAAAATCGTTCCAAATTCAAACAAACCCCGTCGGAAGAATATCACAAAAATCAATTTATTAAGGTTGAAGCTTTGTACAGCAGAACATGTACAATTGTAAATTTCTCATTTTTAATTTGGAATATATTTTTTATAAAACGGATTACAGTTTTTAAATTTAAGAAATAGGATTTATATTGGTTATATAACATTAAATTAAGGGCTTTTTATGTTTTGACACCATAAAAAAATATAATGGCTAAAATTTTATCGTTAAAAAAATCAAGTGGACAAAGTTGAATAAACTTGATTAGCTTTAATTGAAAGCTGGTGTGTTGTGGAAGTGTTTGATCCTTAAATTGTGTAATAATGTGCATTCGTTAAGCAGATGGTTTATAAATCCATGTTATATATTAATGGTAAGAACTTTATTATTTGTCAGACGTTCAATATTTTGCACTAGTTGAAGCTTGATTAATTGAAAAAAATTTAAAGTACAAAAAGATCTAGTAGCATATAATATAGGTTAGGTTAGGTTAGGTTAGGTTAGGTTGATTGGAGGGGTGTAATAGCCCATGTTGCCCATGCTTGTTGTGCGCTCCCTTTAATTATCAGACACAAACTGCCAGAGTTCTGCGGCAGGATTCGAACCTGGGACCTTCGCACTACGAGTCTAGTACACTACCTACTAATCTACGAAGGTCAGTTTAACATATAATATACATTTAATAAAAAATTATTAAATTATTTTACAAAATAAAACCACACAAAGCTATTGAGTCCATCCCAGTTTTTTACCAATTTTATGGTCAAGTTTTTGAAATAGATTCTAATTACATACAATGATATATTTTTATCGTAAAAAATTGTTGGCCTTTGGGAAGGAAAACTTTTCTGAAAAATTCCAATACCCAGTATATTTCAAATTCATTTAAGTTATTTGGAGTTGCCCTTATTTTGACCATTTATCATTAATCAAATATTACATAATGATTTAATATATTTAGACTTATTGATTTAAATGCTTAATAACATCCTTAATTTGAGTTACATAATCATAATTAATCAAATATATATTATAATTTTGTTTAAAAAATAATAACTAAATTTAGTGATTCAAATATGTACATCATCCACGATTGTAGGTAATTTACATTTTAATATCCTCCGTAAATTTTTTTTAATGTAAAATTTTTTAACAAAATAAATCATTTAATTTACTAAAGCTGAACGACAGGAGATGTCTTAATTTTTATTGCTTGAAGTTTTTTGTTTGGCGCTTAAAACTCCTTCTCTAAATATTAAAACAAACAAGATTGTCAGAAAACTCAAATGAGAGTTGAAAGGATAAAAATCTAAAGCACACGTAGTACACATCATTTAAAAGCGATTAATTGAATTGTTTAAGCGTGACAAGAAAAACAAAGTGTCACATACATTTCGTTTTCCTTATAAAAATCCTTTTCTTATTCTTGCGTTATTTATTATTCGTTTCGTTAAGATTTCATTCCAAAAGCCCTCGAGCTGGCACGTTTATTGAATAAGTAAAATTGGCACACGCAAACAAATAATATGGTTGATAAGACTATGATCTAAAAGAGTAATCTTGCGAGGATAATTGAATTATAATTCAGATAAAACAAATAATAAATATATTACGTTACAAATATTAAAAGAGGTTTAATTGAATAATATGAGAAAATTATTAAAATATTATAAAATATGATCTTAATACATATCAAAATGCTATTTATGTTGAAAGTAATGAAATCACGCGCTAAATTATGTCATTCTAAATATTATGCGATACACATTTCTATCGTGAAATTTTCGTCTTCCTATAGGTGAAAATTGGTAACGTGATCTTTAGCTGTTAACAATAACTTGGACTATAATATTTAACTAAATAAAAAGAATTAATAGAAATAATTAAAAAAGTAAAGATTTAATGGAAAGGAAAAAAAATTATAATCTTTAAAATAAACCTTTTGGAAGAAAAAACCAAAATTGAAATGAAAAAACAAAAGCGATAATATTTTTTAGGAGGAGAAAATACAACAACGTCTTACTAGTCCAATTTTTTTTTTAATTTTCTTATAATGAAATATCTTCAGTGTAAAATATTTAGTGAAAAATATTTTTTATACGTTGTGGATTTTGATGGTTACGAGTTTATGTCTGACATTTCCATGGCTAAAACGGACTCATAATATTGGCAATTTAAAAAAAAAATTCCTGCAAATATCCTATATATTGAAAACAACAATAGAAAGTTATATGTATATGGTTTTGTTGCATGTATAATATTAAATAAATTATTTCGTTGTTTGTTGCTGGCTTAGATGAGTATATGACTGCATTTCGTTGGCGAATAAATTATTTAAATAAATATTTTTGGTGAATATCTGGAATTAAAAATTTAATAAACCTCATTTTATAATATATTAAATCAAAACTCCCATTAAAATTTACTAAATCAAGCAGTTAAATTTATATTAATTTACAAAGTGTGTAAATAAAGACGCCTTTTCTTGATACTATCGACGCTCTCGATCACCAATTAAAATATGTATAACATAATTGTCTATTATATAAATCTGCAAAGCTTTAAATTAAACATTATCTTATTGCCCTGTAACAAATTTCATAGAAGGACTAGCGGTGTCAAACACTGCTGTAGGAGAATACCAAAATCCTGCCTCACCTTGAGTCGTATTGACTACAAAATCTTTTAAAAAACTTTAGTATTATAATCAGAAGAAAACACAGAAATTAAATGTATGGTGTGTCAAAAACAAACAAAACAATCTTATACGGTTACATATTGTGATTGTGCTATCAAAAGTCATTATACCTGTGGCAATAAGCATTAATCGCCTGAGTCGACTTGAGAAAGATTGGTTTTTATATTCTGGATTGTGTTGTATTATTTCCCACTTTAAATTTGCAGTGGTGACATTAATATATACGCCAAATAAAGGATCACATGAAAGTAGAATCCTGCATATGCGGATTAAAATTTTTTAGCAATAGCGTAGGAATCTCTGAAAAATGCAACATTGATTAAATCGATTTAGGCAATTATATACATATCACTGGTTCGTTCTGATATTTGGTGGAAAATATGAAAGATTTATAGGAAACAAAAAACTTAAGATTTCAAGATTTACAAACTTTATATAAAATTAAATTTTTTCACATGTATCGAGGATGGTTTTTAACTCATCTCTTTCTTTTATTTTTATATTCATATTTCTTGTGATTTGATGTTGATGTTTATTCGAATGTGACTTAATATTCCATTCGGCACGCTAAACTTGCTATTTTTGCTCTTATTTTTTCATGTTGCAACATTATTCAAAGTTCCTTTCCTTGAATATTTTTTTTATTTAATGAAGTGTTTTCTCAAGTTACTGGCCGTGTTCTATACGTGACCTTTGTTTAAATGGAATCACAAATATTATACTCCAATCGGTTGGAAGCATGATTGGAAATTTTGCGGCAAAAAGTGTTTGTAATTAAAATTTTCTTACAAAAAAGAAATCCAGCAAAATTAGTTCTTAAAGTACATGTAACAAAATAGGCTGAGGCAGCAAGCAGAATTTAAACTTAAGAAAGAAAGTTAAAATGTAAAACTAAGCCTAATTAAAGTATCAACTAGACAACTTTTTCGACTTGTAAGAAAGTTAGTTTGACAAAATCTCAATTAAAAGGTGTAATTACTTTAAAAAAATAATTTGTAAAAATAATTTGTAGGCTTTGGATTCCCTGTTTTTTTATTAAAATATATATACAAATATCTTTCTTAATTTGCATAGACATGTAGGAAAAATTCAAAATTTTTTCACAATGTTCCAACCAGAGGTTGCGGCACATTTGTTTGCAAATTTTTATAATCAATTGGCATGAAAAATCATGTGGCATTTTTTATTAGACTCTCGATTTCTTTAGGGGATTTGTGAAAAGGCATACTTTAAAATGTATGAGTCATTTAGGCTCCTTGTATAATAAAAGTGTAAATATTCATTTAAAATATTTTAAAATGTTTGCTCTAAATATCTATATACAGTGTAGTTCGATCATAACAAACCTCTCAATACTAGGAAATTTTAGTTTGTTAAAGCCGTGGCAAATATTTTGATCTTCTAGTAAATAAAATAACCAGCATTGAAATATATTAATTTTTAAGCATAAAGATTTTTAAGCTAGTCCCAGCTTTCGTAAAAATATTATTGAAGGTGCCAACATTAACTTCATACTACGTGGGTAAAAAATGTTATAAAATTATTTTATTGATAAAAAAATGTTCTGTTTATTCTGGTTTTAGCTGTTCATATGACGGCATTTGAACAACAAACAAAATATCTCCAATAAATTTTCAATATTATTTTATTGATATTAAAAATTTAAATTAAGAACTTATTTGATCAAAAGAATTTGTTATAAACTAGATAAATTTTTATGGAATTTCGATATGTTTATTTTATTAACTCGCTTTATATATTTTATCGCTTAGTCATATAAAGTCACACATATTGTTTGATGGGTTAGAAGATTCAAGGAAATCCCTAGAAATTTTAGTTTGATACTTAAACAGGACTCGCTATAAACAAAAACTCTAACTATAGCCATAACTGAAATATGTTATAACCATAACAACTTATAGGAAATATTTTTACCAAACCTCTTGGAAAGGAAAAATTTGTAATAAAAAATCAATATAACCGATATATTTTGTAAACGAACACAAAGCTCAAGCTGCATCCTTAACATAAAAATAAAACCAAATTTATAATGTATTTTAGGGTTTAAAAGCAGCAAAATTAAACTCTGGGTATAAATTATGTTATTGAAAAAAATGAGATGATTTATATACTATTTTTAATTTTTTTAACTTTTTGGAGGCCAGTTAATAGGAGATATTCATTACAATTGCCATTTACAAATGAAAGCAAATGAGCTGATTTTATAAAATTTGTTGCATGAAATTTTTATTTAACTGAAAGACTCATACGAAATGAATGTGGAATTCACTTTACGATTTCTTTTTCAGTTTTTCTTTGTCCCATATAATCCTTATATCAACTTAGAAAAAATACTATTGATACAATCATTATCGTGATTAAAAAGACAATGATTATTATTTATAGCAAATTCATATACTTAACCATTTATGTTTCCAATATACGCTGAATCAATACATCAATTTCTATTTTCTCCAATGTTTGTTCTCTTGCTTTTTATCTTGTTCCCAATATCCTCATATCTGTGTCTAGATAATGAATGAAAGCATATTTCTAACATCCACACAAAAATAAGAGCACTAACATCTAAATCAATAATCCAATAGAAGTAGAATGTAATAAAAAGAAAAATAAAATAACTTAGTGAAAGAATCCCTTCAAACTATATTTTCTTGACAGTCATTACATTGACTTCAAATACCATTACATTTGTACTCGTATGTGTATAAAATATATAAAAGTGTATTTATTTGTACTCTATTAATGCAAGATGTTGATATAAGAAGACAATCATATAAGTCCAAATGTTGTATAGTACCAAAAAGAAAAAAATTAATAAGAATATATTAAAGTTGCTACAAAAATTTTCTATATACTCTTAAGATAATGAGGCAGTGTGGCTAGTGTTGATTTAATCTCAATTTGAGAGGGATAATTATAGCTTTTCAACTTATGTGGGAGCTTTGTATATCTGGAAATAATGAAAATGTCTGTTTCATTTTCTCCTGCGTAATTTGTACTAGTAGCATTATTCTTTCATCGCCTAAGCATTTGTGAAATGCATAATATTTATATGGCTTTCACTAAAGCAGCCCCTAATTAATGTATTCTTGCGGACCTATGCTCCTGATAGGAACGATGGAATACTGTATTCTTAGATCCGATTCTAATAAATTTAAATAAAGTTAAGTTTTATCATTCTACTTTTGACACATTATATCATATTGAATTCTTTCTTAATTACAAATATTTGAATAAATTAGTTTTTATATTCTTATCAATATTATTTGTTCTCTGAAAGTTGCAATATATACCACGTTTATACGCACGTCTTATTTGCAAATAGAACTATTTGCAAATAACTAATTCACTGTTTATACGGGAAATTGCATACATGTTATTATTAGTGATGCCATGTGCCGAAAATATGATTGTTTGGTAAGTAAAACACAAAAAACGTTCATGAAGTGGCAACGTCTTACTTTTTATTTGCAAATAGTGTCGTTATTCACGAATTGTTTCAGTGAGTTAATAAGTTACAATAAAAAAGTTATACGGCAACATTCTTCTTTTTTATTTGCAAATAAGACGTGCGTATAAACGTAGTAATAATATAATATAACAAATTCCACGTTGAATATTGTGTTATTATTTGGATTGTTATTAAGGCAATACAAAAGTTTGTTCCGTTTTCTCCAATAGACACTACCAATTTAAGTGGTTTGGCTATGAAGATAAATTAATTTTATTAAGCTTTTTTTCCTAGTGAACCTTCTTTTCTGTTGCTGGGAACGACAGCATTAAAATTTTAAAATTCTTAAAAAATTAAGTCTTAAATACAACCACTAGCATAAAAATCTCTTTTCTACTCTCGTAACACTGATAATTTATAAATCATGGTATTTTGCTGTTGGCCTTTGGTAACAGTTCAGTTCATTATGATGAGCGCAGCTCCCTCTCTCTTCCATAATTCCATGAAATCTTAACGATAGGAAAATTAATTCTGACATAAAATATTGTGATAGAAAAATTGAACTTAATTGTGTAGTACGATACCACAGAAACTCCGCTTAAGGATAGTGTCCTCAGCTGAGCCATCTGAAGTACAATATATTTAGTTCAAAGTCTCCATGTTCTTGCTTTTCTGTGACAGTGGCAAAAGAAATGAAGTACATATTTCTTCAGTTCTGTTATGGCAGCTGCATAAGAAGCCGTTTCGTTCAACTTCTAATCTTGGTACGCATAATTCAAATTGTCAGGGTCCAGTCGTCTCAGACATCATTATCTCTTCTCCATGTCATTCTTCTGACTGATTTCGTACTTTGGCAGCAAACAATTTTAAATTTGTGTGCCATTATATTAGCAGTCTATTGCCGCTATCAAAAATACATCAGCTTAATCTAGCGATTAGCAATATTTTTATGTTTTACCTCTGCAAAATTATACGTTAAAAGCACTACTTCTGTACCATCTAATAGCGGTCTTAATTAAAGATGATTGCAACTTGATTAATGATATTTACTTATGTACTATATCTCTAGGCTTTCAGTGTGAATACTGATTCAGTCTATCTGAAATAGCAGATATTGAAATTCAATCTGAAATTCACTTTATTAGCGGATTTTCTTATATTTTTATCCTCAGTATTTTATAAGATTTTTTAATGCCTACAGCAACAAGTCCTCGTTCGAACTGATAGATTTTAACTAAATTTGGTTTTAGGAAAATATAAATACTTGACCGAAAGCCTTATATAATTGACTTAGTACTTAAAACGCATTTCAGACAGAAGCTCATGCCATAAGGGAAGCTCAAAAATTTCCAAAAAGTAATAAAAATATCAGCTATTCCCACTACGCAAAAAGTCCTGCCACAATCAGGACTCTTATAAAAGTAGCTTTCATATGCACTTTCTTGTATTTTCAAAGAAGAAAATATTGACATAGAAAATATTGAACCCTAATTTAAGGATCCTCCTCACTACCTTTTAGGTGACTGCTGGGTATTGTAGGAATGTTGACGAAAAATCTTTTTTTTTCTACACTGTCTAAGGGATCTGTAGATGACTGACACTATCATTTGTCTAATTTTTGACAGTTAGAATATTCTACGGATATTAGATTAAACCAAACAGTTTTTGAATGTGTTTTCAAAGGCTGTGCTATCAGTTAATCTAAGCTAAGCTACGAAGCAGGATGAAACCTGCCCACATAAGGTGAAGGTAATAAGAAGTAGAAGTTATACATGTAGGAAAAAGCTGGAACGATATATAAGTCATTGCATCAAATAGATACAATTAAATGCCATTTAAAGAGACTCAGTATTCCAATAGAATATTCTAATGAAGTCAAACAAAATGTTCAATATTTTAGTGGTCAGTTTCCTGTGATTATTATTATTATTATTTTTTTTTTTCAAAGAACTCTTCAACCTACCCCCAATATTGGTCTCACTTTCGACAATTATTGATATCACAATCATACTTTCTATACTTTATGACAGGGAAAGTACTTCATATAGCCATAACAGCAACATTAGATAATGCAACTGAAATATATATATATATATAATAGTATAAGCAACAAGACAACCTCAGAGAGCAGCAAGAAACTTAATTCATTTTTCTTGTCTGTAAGATTAGAAAATAGAAAAGCGTTGGGGTGATATCATGTTCAATTGGTTAATTTAAGTGTTCACGTTTCTATCGCCAAATATTCGGTGCAAACATATAGAAGTTTGACCTATATTATTTGCGATTGTTCTCTCCTTGGAATTCCAACTAACTTTAATCAAAATATATGTATACTTTAGCACAAAATTCTCTTGTTAGTGGGTGTATGCTTGTGATGATGCATTATAAAATATATAATAGTTTAAAAACTATTGACAACCTAAAGAGCAAAAAACTGACAATGATAAAATGATTGTTGAAAATATACTCCAAAATTTAGAGCTTTGAAGAGAAAAAAGGATGTGAAAAATGGTTCAGTTCTTGATAATTTTTGGTTAACAAAAAATGAAAAATATTTCGTTTGAAAAATTTTTGGGTAAACAAAGTAAATCGTGAAAAAATCAGCCTAAAGGGAAAAATAATACATCTGTATTGAAAAATGCTATTTATTATATTTAGTATGAGACCCTAATGCAAAATTTTTACTAATGCAGGAATTTAGTAAAATACATATAGGCAAATTTTGAAAAGTAATACTTTTAATAGACTATTAATTCAAGAAAATATATTGATGCAAATTCACTGAAACTGTTTTCTTTTGTCTACTGAAATAACATACACATATCGGTTTATACATTTAACGGTTTCGAAATTGCCGATCTAGTAATATTGTCAGCATATATCTGTCATCTAAATGACATTTATTTAGTCTAAGGTTTGTCACTTACAAATATAGTTTAAACTTACTACAAAAGTGGTGGTTCAAATATAACAACTTTTTAAGCATTACGGGGTGATTGTGGTCGTCATAATCGACCCACTGTGCAAGGAATTGGCAAAATTATGCGAAATTTTTAGGATACTGTAAGGGTTGCAAATGGGGTCAGACCCGTGCATCAGCGTAATATGTACACTGCTGCAGATGCCACGTCTGTTAGTAAAAAGTGGCGAATAGTCCAAATTTGTCCATTTCACTGTGTTTTTTGTTATTGGGCCTTAAGACTCTTAAGACCCATTATGGCGTAGTAGATATTGGCTGAGCATCTGTATTCAAAAAAGTCCAGTTTATGCAAAAATTAAAGCCTACTGACCATTCACAATACCCTAGACAGGTTGATTGCGTCCTGGGGCAACAAGCTTTCAATGCTAATTTTTCGAACAAAATTTTTTTCAGCGGTTAAGCTCATTTCTCACTCAGTAGTTACGTCAACAAGCCAAAAATTTTCCCATATGATGCTTGGATTGGAAAGATTGTAGAAAAACCATTACATTCAGAAAAATTTATTGTTTGCCACAGGCGCATTATAGTCTGGGGATGTTATTGGACCGTATTTGTTGGAAAACAACGCCAATGGCTGTATGATAACAGAATTTGTTTGGTCTACAATTAAAGATTATGCAATAGACGGTATGTGGTTTCAACAAGACAGTGCCAGTACCCAAACAACACAATTGATTTTGGGTTCATTGCATGGGAAGTGTACAGAATGTGTAATTTTACATTTTCTCGACGTCAATTGGCCAAGACCAAGATCATGCGATTTAACGCCATTAGACTTTTTTGTGGAGTATGTCAAAGATCATATCTACGTGGATAATTTCCTAACGTTGAAGCATTTGAAAACTAACATCTGTTAAATTATCGCCGAAATAGCTGCCCATATGTGAAGAAAAATTGGCGAATTTAACTCAAAAGGATCCACTGCTGTAACGTTATATTTCATATGTAATAACTAGGTCTAAGCATAATAATAAATTAAAAGTTTTATCAAAATCATGGCTTGATACTTTTAAAATCGGAAAATGAAAAACGCTATACCTGTATATATACAATTAATTTTGTTCCGTGTGTATTCTTCTGCTGATTAAAAATAATAGTTCATTAAGAAAGACATATATATATAGACACTTTTGTATGTATTTATGTTATAGTTTCAAAAATTTATTATAAATATTTTAATTTGAAAGCTGCTGTTCAAATATACCATAGAAAAATTGCTGCTTATAATTATTGAATTCTAATAAAAATAAAATTTTTCCATTTGTTTAGTTATTTTCTGAAACATTTTATATAAAGGTTGTATATAAAATTCTTTATAGTTTGATATAGAGCTTTTCAAATTTATTTTTATATTAATAATACGAAATTTAAAACGTAAAGAGAAACATTACACATTTTTCATTTGCAATATACATTTATTATGCAATATATACGATATCTCCAAGGAATTTATTTACGCAATATTTATTTGGTAATATTGAAATTCAACAACAAAATAAGGGGTAGCAAAAATTTAATTAAAATCCAACATAATTAATAAACAAGGTTCTGGTTTTAACAAAAATTAAACAAGTGAATTTCATATTTAGAAAATAATATACAACAAACATATCCCTTGGCAAAAGTTGTTTTAAATTTTAAATTTTACTTACTTTCCTTTCAAGGCTGTAATACATGTTAAATGAATTCCTAAAATATAAAAAAAATTTTGTTATTGTTATTTATGTTAAACGATTTAATTATAAGTTAATATAAATTTGCGAATGTTTTCAAGATTTACTAGTACCACGATTAGCATGCGAAGGTGAGTGTAAATTCATTATTTGGTTTGCATTTCACATGCTTGCACACACAAGTGGCAATTTTTTAATATTACTTAATTAGTTTTACACAAGTTATTGAGGGTCTAACTGCTACGTTTAACTACAAATTAGGAGCCTATCCATCCAGCAATAGATTGAAGGAAATAATTGAGAGAAAAAATTCAATTTACTCATAAGGTAAACCACCTTGCTCCATTGCTTAAATATACTAACGTCCGGCCATAGTTTTTACCTTAAGCAGCCGCGCTCTCGACTACTATAATTCAAACAATTACTATTAAAATTAAAGGAAGTCAAGTCGAAGAGGTAAATTCGAAAAATATGAATTTTTGTAAGTCAACTACGAAACATATGACTTAAAACTGGACTTATCATCCGCTAACTTAAACTATTAAGCCTAAACATAGTTGCTTAAGTCAAAGATGGCTTCCATTTAGTTCACGTCTATTATGCACATATATATAAAGTAAAGTTACACTCAGTCAATTAATGCCTACTACTTGTTACTTCTTCGTAGAGAGGACAGAGTGATGGTTAAAATTAGAAAGCTTATTAATTTTTTATAACAATGTTGCAGCGACTCTGGTCTTAAGTAGCAGCATTAACTTTCTTATGTTGAAGCCATTTGAATAATTGTTTTACTTTGTTGACAATTCTGCTAACTTTACCGAGGGAAGAGGGCCACTGTGATGTACATTTGCATAAAACAGTACCAATAGCTGGTGTTACTTTTTTGTCACCTATAACTTTATCGCCACAACAACTAAAGCACATCACAAAACTTTTTGATGTTGATGCGTTGTCCTGAACAGCTATCGTGCTCATGTTCCCAACTATAGTTTGCCTTGTAGTCAACGCACTAATTACTTCAGCCAAAAGCCGAATCGCTGAATCGCTGTCTTAAGTCAACACTGACATTTTTAACTAAGATTTTTTGGGCATGTTCATTAGATAAATCCTTTATTACCTTAGCCACAACAATAGTTTAAATATTGTTATATGAACGACTTTCAAAACTTTTGTACTTTTGTAAAAAGAAATTGTTTCATTTCGAACGAATTTTATCTCTTTATAAATGTTTCTTTGCGAGAAATAATAATTCTAGAAAAAGCTGACTTTTGTAGAAATAACAATGTAAGAATATTAAAAACATACCAATTAACTGCAGAATTTTGTTTCTTCCATGCCTTGTATCAAGATCCTTGTGAAGTACATTTATTAGTATCGGGTATACAAATAGTTCTATATTCCCTAAACTTTTGGTTTGGGTTTACTCATTATCTCTCTCTGGCATCATTGAATTGCGATTGGATTCTTTCTTAACCCATCTCAATGTAATTCTTAAAATAGAATAACAATTTTTCTATATATATCAATTATTGATTTAGGAAAAGAAAATCCTTATAGTCTCGTATTTGCACCAGAGAAAATCAAATTTGTTTTTTACAATAAAAGGGGAATTTCGATACCACCGTAAAACATCCTGATATTAGCCACATTATTCTTATTTTAAGGATATCATCACATTTTGGAATTGCCGGATCTGGGCTTGTAGAGAATGCAGCTAAAATAGCGACACGTTGCAAACAACATATTCAAGTTCTAAGGAAAAATACCAAAAAAAATCTAGAGTGTCAAAACTCTAGCTGATTTCTTAGACAACACAATACATATTATACCAGCCCCAGATATTACAGGAACTTTACCAGAATTCTATGCGTAATACTTGCGCGTCTTAGAGTTAGTAAAGCGTTGTTTAACTGTCAACATTTTTATAATCGCACGGCAACTTTCAATTGCAGTACTTATCATCAAGTAAAAGGTGGATCCCACGCCAGGGTAAATTGATTTATAAACGATGTTTTCAACTTCAAACGATTCATATGGCGAATTTTGAAAATGCCGCTGAACCTTTAAGATTCATTACTGGATAATGGAACGATGAAAATAAATTATATCAATAGACAGTTAAAGTTCATATGAGGGATGTGTACTACGAGTATATACTAATATATTATCTAACAAAATTTTGGAGTTGTTGTTTTTTTCTCTATTAAAATATTATTTATCTATTAAAAAAATTTACATATCTATATGTAAGAAAAATAATATTTACAGAATATATTTAAATATTTTTCTTTTTAAATATTTTTTTTCTATTTAAAAATATTTAATAGTTACAATTTTAATACCTGTTGATTTGGAAGCTTTCCTTTTCTATTTGTATTTCCTTTAGAAGAAAAGTCGCCAAATTCAATTCAAAAGCACATTTATTTTATTTTTTTTTTTTTGGTATTAATGGTTGTCAGCTTCTTGCTGCTGTGTCTCAGACGAGAGTTAAATCAATACAAAAAATGAAACTTAAATTTAAGACAGTTGAAGGTTAGTTAAAAAAAAAAAATTCCAGTTTTAGTACAAGAAAACGTTATTTGAACTTAAAGAGAGAGAATAAAAATATTAATGGTAAAAAAAAAAAATTATACAGATTTTCAATACACACAAAAAAATTTGTATATATGTACATATATATTTTTTTATTTAATGACTATAAATTGTTGAAGTCGCTTCAACATACTCCCGGGCCAACTTAAGGTAGGTTGGTACTTCTTGGAGAAGGATTCTAGTTGGTCGAAGGCTTACGCAAAACCACAGGAAAAAAATGGGAAATTCCGGTTAATCGCATTTCCTCTTCAGTAGCGAGAAGACGTTGGTTGCTGTCGATAAGCCTCATGTCATCATCGCTATCATCGTTAGTGGTTGAGTTACACAATTGCTTGCTGGGGCTCAGGAGGCCGATCTCGCTTGGCTCATCATCACTTTGGTCCGAAGTGTTCGGAACTTCTACATATTCGTCTTCGAAGCTAGAAGACAAGGGGTCTTGTTTTTCTCGGTGGAGAATTGTGTGGTGTCTGGCATTGCACAACTTGTTGGGCCCATATTCATACTGGCACCGATTGCGGGATGGGCACCAATGACGCGTGTGATCAAACGCCAAGCAATTCAGGCAATACCCTTTATTGAGGATCGTCAATCGCCGTATGGGTAAGCTCCAGCTCTTAAACTGCTGGCAATATTTAAGTGGATGATTGCGGCTGCAAAGATGGCATTTGGGTTTTCCGGTCGTCTATATGAAGCAAAAAAGAAAGGAAAAAAAGAAATACATACAGTAATAGAAAACTTCTAGTGCAATTGAACTTGATAGGTTTTTAGTGTACGGAATTTATGTGGTTTATTTAGTGGTTGTAGATGGAACTTCAGATTGTGTGTGGGTATTTGTTGGCAACAAACATAATTTGACAACGGGACGCAATATAGTGCCGTTTTTAGTTCTTATTTCAGCCACGCGTATTTTGCTGTCACGCCCATATATGACTTTGGTGACACGACCGAGGAGCCATTCCGTAGGTGGTAGCATGTCTTCTTTGACTATAACAATGTCATTTACTTTCAAGTTATCTCGTTCCTTTTTCCATTTAAAACGGCGTTGAAGTTCGCTTATGTATTCTGATTTCCATCTTCGTGCGAATATGTGTTGGAGTGCTTTAAGTCTTTCCCAGCGTTTCAAATATGACACATTTTCTATAGAAGGATCGGCTGGAGCTTCAGGCCGAGCAATGATCGGGGCGCCACGTAAAAAATGGCCTGGGGTAAGCGGTAAAATCTCATCCGGGTTTTCATTTATCGATGACAGTGGTCTTGAATTCAATACTGCTTCGATCCGCACGAGCAGTGTAGAGAACTCCTCATAGGTAAAAGATAAGTTAGTAGCAATTTTTTTTAGATGAGACTTCATACTTTTCACTGCAGCCTCCCAGAGGCCTCCCATATGAGGTGCGTAAGGTGGGATGAATGACCAAGTGAATCCAAGAGTGGTATATTTTTCGACCAAAGTTCTTTCAGCAGACTTAATGAATTTTTCATGGGATTTTAGGAGCGCATAGCTAGCGCCGAGGAAATTTCGACCGTTGTCGGAAAACATCGTCTTAGGAAGACCTCGTCTCCCTATGAATCTATCAAAACAAGCTAAGAAGGCATCGGTAGAAAGCTCTGAACAGCTTTCTAGATGTACAGCACGAGTAGAAAAACAAACAAACACAGCTGCGTAACCTTTTAGGATTTTAGCGTTTCTGAGATGAGAGGATTTGATACTGAAGGGACCAGCAAAATCTACTCCTGTGTAAGTGAATGGAAGTGAAAATGTCACTCGTTCTGGGGGGAGTGCGGCCATGATTTGCTGATGGAACTTGTGTTTATAGATTGTACATGCCTTACATTCTCGAATACATTTTCTCACCAAGTTCTTTAATCTTGGAATATAAAATCCTTGTCTGATTGCTCGTAACATGATGTGATGCTCTGAGTGCAATAAAATACGATGTGTAAAATTTACCAAGAGTTTTGCGAGTTGAGATTTTTCGGGAATGATGATTGGGTGACGCTCTGCATAACTCAGTCCCGAGTTGTTAAGTCTGCCACCAACTCGTAGGAGATCATCCTTGTCGATGAAGGGATTAAGGGTTAAAAGTCTGCTTTTTCGACTCAGAGGCTTTTTATCTTTCAGGCACAAGTATTCTCGCTCAAAATACATTTTTTGCACAATAGAAATTAGTCGAATTTTCATACAATTTATTTCATCTGATGTGATAAACCTTTCGGTTGAAAAAGGTCTCTTTAGGATACGGTTTAGAAATCGAATTCGATAACAAAGGACTCGTAACGCTCGTTCCAAGGAGGAAAATTCTTCAAGAATATCAGTACATCGCACCTCTAAATGACAATTCGTAGTCCTTTTTGTTTCCAAGTCGGTTGGGTCAAAAGTTCGTGGGGTTGGCCAGAGAGCCTGTGGAAGTTTTAGCCAGGTGGGTCCTTGCCACCATAAGTTGTTACCTGCCAGTTCTTTTGGGAAGCTACCACGTGTCCCCACGTCTGCCGGGTTTTCTTCAGTTTTTATATATTTCCAGTGATGAGTACGGACGACGTCGTTGATTTGTGATACACGGTTTGCAACAAACGTTTTCAAGGTATGTGGGGGTTTCTGTAACCAGCCCAGCACAATTGACGAATCCGTCCATAAAAATAATTCGTACGTTATCTGCCAGTTCGTTACTAGGCTTTTGACAAGCTTGGAAAGTAATAATGCTCCGCATAATTCGAGTTTGGGAACCGTAGTCCGCTTGATGGGGGCTACTTTAGTTTTGGCAATGAGAAGATGGCTGTAAATATTGCCTTCGGTGTCTTCTGTTCTGATATATATGGCGCCACAATATGCCTTTTCTGAAGCATCGCAAAACCCATGTATCTGAACCTGATGCTTTGGGGAAAAGTCTACCCACCTCGGTATTCTTATCTGAGCGATGGATGGCAAATTGTCTACAAACGAATTCCATTTTGTCAGAATAAGTGGGGTCACGCCTTCATCCCAATCCGATTTTTCCTCCCACAATTCTTGCATTAGTAATTTTGCTATAATTATAGTTGGCCCTAGCCAACCTAGTGGGTCAAACAGCCTTGCTATGACTGACAAAATTTTTCTTTTGGTGGTCGATGAGCTAATTTCAATTGGTTCGACAGTATAACAAAATGAATCTGAGAGCGCATTCCAGCGGATTCCTAAAGTTTTTGTTGTACTGCAGTCATCAAACTTTAAGAAATCTTCATCTAGAAGATCCTCCCGGGCAAAACTTTCTAGTAAAGACGCGTCGTTTGTTGTCATCTTCTTTAAAGGGAACCCAGCGGATTTTAACGCTCTTGTAAGTTCGCTGTGTTTGAGTCTGACCTCTCCAAGAGTATGCCCGCCGGATAGGATATCATCTACATAAACTTCATTTTTTAAAATAGCTGACGCCATAGGGTAAAATTTTTCGCAATCCTTACTCAGCTCACGGAGAGTTCGTATCGCCAAAAAGGGGGCGCAGTTTACACCAAACGTTACAGTTTTTAGTTGAAAAGAGTTGACATACCCTTCAGTTTCGTTGCGAAACAAAATTCGTTGATATGGACGATCAGCTTCATGGATGAGAATTTGGCGGTACATCTTTTTTATATCGCCGGTAAATACGTATTTATAAAATCGCCAGCGCAAGATAATTTGCAACAAATCGGCTTGGAGGGTGGGGCCTTGGTATAAAACATCGTTCAGGGAGAAACCACTCCCCGTCTTTTTTGAAGCATTAAACACAACGCGTACCTTAGTCGAGTGGCTCTCGGGCTTAATAACTGCGTGGTGCGGGAGAAAAAATGAAGAATATTTTTTACCTTTGGGCTCGTAATGTTCAACTGGTTCCATGTGTCCCAGATTTAAATATTCCTGGAGAACTTTATTGTACTCAGTTTTTAACTCTGGGGTTTTGGCTAATGTTTTTTCCATTCTATGGTATTGTCCGAGGGCTATATGTCGGGAGGGACCCAAATATATTTCGTCTGGATAATTTTCTTTAAATGGAAGTCGTACTACATAACGACCATCTTGTTGCCGGCTGACAGTTTTTTGAAAAAAGGTCTCGCACAAAATATCGGTTTCAGACTCTGATACGCTTTTTTCCGCCTCTTCTAGTTCCCAAAATTTTCTCAGTTCTTCGTGAAGAAGCGAATTCTCGGATATTGAAACAGTCGTGTGGAACGATTTATACTCGTTATTTGGCTCTGGCCCTAATAAATACCACCCAAAGTGAGACTCTCTTGCTTCTAGACAGTTTGCAATATTGGACCTTACTCCTGCTAAGTTTATGAATGGCAAATAATCGCTACCAATAATCATGTCTACCGCAGCTGGCTTGTAAAAATAGGGGTCAGCTAGACTTAAGTCTTTGATCTGGGTAATATTATGAATTCGAATTGGTCTAGAGGGCAAAAAGTGTGTCAACTTCGGTACCACAATCGCTTTGATTTGAATGGTAAAATCGGATTTTTGTGATTTAACGGAGACGATACATCTGCCTTTAGAAAGGCAAACAACTGTGCCACCGAGTCCTGATACTTGGGAGCTATGGGCCTCTAAGGGCAAAGCGAGAGTTTGCTGAATTCGTTTCGATATAAAGCTTGATTCTGACCCTGCGTCTAACAATGCTCGGATGGTGAAATTTTCGCCTAAATGTTCCACTTGAACTAATGCTGTGGGTAAGATAGTTGTCCCCTGGTGTTGGGAAAAATGCGTTTGAATAGGCACAAATTCTTCATCATGGGCGCTACTGATTCGGTTGGATTGTAAATTGGACTTGTTCTGACGTCCTGACGTAGGCGGTCTTTCGTCGCTCTGCCGAGATTGGTAAGGCGGGGACTTCACATCGAGACCCTTGTTCGACTTACCATCACTATCAATGTGAAGCATGGTATGATGCCTTTGATTGCACCGAGCGCAGTTACTTATACTTGGGCAGTTCGTTTTGTAGTGAGTAGTGGAGAAACAATTTGCACAATATTTGTTTGCGTATACAAATTTTAATCTATCTTGGACTGACAGCGACTTGAAATATTTACAATATTTTAAGGGATGGTTCTGCTTGCACTTCTTGCAGTTAAATTTGTTTTTGTCGAGTTCATTCTGAGCATGAAACGATTGCGATTTTGAAATATTATTATTATCCCTTCCTAACGGTTTTCTTAAATTGCTAAACGTTTCCAAAGTTTCAATTCTTCTAGACAGAAAATTGCTTAATTGTTGCCAAGTGGGCAGTTCCTTGTGATCCGTCAAGGACTCTTCCCATGCGCGCGATGTTTCTTCGGGCAGCTTTGAAGTACAAATGTGCATAAGAAAGGGGTCATTTTCCTCTACGTTTATTTGAAACGACTGTATGATGGACAACCCATCACTAACTGTGTTCTTAAGCAATTTCAAAAATTTTAAATTTTCACTTGGGGGCGACTGGATGTTATAAATCTTCTTGATTTGATTGTTTATTAAAATTCTTTTATTTTCGTAGCGAGTTTTTAAAGCTTGCCATGCTAGCTCAAAATTAGCATCTACTAACTCATAATCTTTTATGAGTTGGTAGGCCTCCCCCCTTGTCTTGCTGTGCAGGTAATATAATTTGTGAGCTGGAGCTACTGACTGCTCATTACCTACTACTGCCATAAACATATCTCGAAATGCTGGCCATTTATCAAATCCCCCTTCAAAGTTTTGAATTTCTACTGCTGGTAATTTAAGTGAGGTTTGACGTGTGACTGGTGTATTTTTACTAGGAGCTTCAGCCTTGATTATATCTAAAATCCTTGCTTTTAGTACTTGATACTGCTCGCTAGCATCTTCGAATTTCGGAGAAACATCATCTTTCGTGTTTTCTTCTTCCTTCAACTTTTCATCACTTATCATGAATTCCTCGTAAGTCGCTACCATTTTGGACCATCTTCTTTCCAACTCGGCTTGCTTTACTTCTAGCAAAGAAGTTGTTAAAGAACCTGCTGGGATATTTTCAAAATTTTTGCAAAATGCCACGAGTTGCTGAATGTCGTATTTGCACCTTCTTTTGGATGTCATTTTGACTTTAAATTTCACAATAAAATATTAAAGAATTCAAGCAGAATAATCGCTTCCCTTATTCAATTTTTATTATTTTTATTATTATTATATTTTTTTTTTTGATTTGAACCTCCCTAATGTTTTGCCAATGGCCATGTAACTTCTTACGCCAAAAAAAAACTATAACACCACTCTCTTTTTATGGGTTTTTTTATTTTTATTTTTATTCCTCTTTTTCTTTTTCTAAAAGAAATTGCCACATTTGTTTATTACCTCACAATTTTTACCTTAACTTTGAAATATATTAATAAGCTCTTCACTCACCGTTTTCTTTTCGCTGAAGTCGTAATTCAGTTTTCTTCTCATGCCTGCCATCTTATTTATTTTTATCTTCAAGTAGAACTGTCTAACACTTTAATTGTTTTTGTTTTTTTTTTTAATAATAAGTTTATTTTGTTTATTTCCTCTATTTTTTTTTCGTTTTTTCAATATTGTTTTTCGATATGTTGGTTTTTTCTTTTTACACACTTTTAAATTTTTGCCGTTCACTATATGTCAAGCATAGAATTACTTTTGCAATATGTTGATCTGCAATGATTTTGTTCTACTCTGCTTTTGCTTTAGAATATGAATGTTGTCTTTGTCTTTTATATGTAAATGTAGGTGCGTTTGAAATTAAACAAAAGTAGTTGTCGCTAAATGAATCATAAATTGCATGAAGAGTGTGACAGGCTATCTTTTGCAAAAAGTTAAGTATCTGTGTGTTTCACACAACATCAGTGTTGGCACTTAGGGGCAAAATTATTCGATAATGACACCAAGTGGGATTTTTCTCGAAATGTGAGGTTATGGCAAATTGTATGAAGGGTTTATTCATTCGAAGATTTAATGCTTGTTTTTTGTTATACAAATCAAATTTTTTGTATTCAATTGCGCTAAAAGTAATCTAAACACTGTACATACCCGTTAACCTTTCCCTTCCTTTGTGCTGATTAAGCTCACCACTTTTTGTCAAGGAGCAACTTTCCTGCTGGATTTATTGACTTGTTGGTTTTTTGGTTTCTTGTGTACTATTGCACACAGTGGATTCCTTCTTCAGTAGAGAGGGATGCTAACTGAAGACCTTCGGTCTGTCTTGCACAGACTTTTTTGTAGTGTTGTTGCGGGAGAACAACCTTCAATCAATGGACAAATTCCACAAATTTTATCCAGCCCTAGTTCCTCTAGGACTTTTCGAAGGACCATATGTTGATTTGGTAGCTTTCCTTTTCTATTTGTATTTCCTTTAGAAGAAAAGTCGCCAAATTCAATTCAAAAGCACATTTATTTTATTTTTTTTTGGTATTAATGGTTGTCAGCTTCTTGCTGCTGTGTCTCAGACGAGAGTTAAATCAATACAAAAAATGAAACTTAAATTTAAGATAGTTGAAGGTTAGTTAAAAAAAAAATTCCAGTTTTAGTACAAGAAAACGTTATTTGAACTTAAAGAGAGAGATTAAAAATATTAATGGTAAAAAAAAAAAATTATACAGATTTTCAATACACACAAAAAAATTTCTATATATGTACATATATATTTTTTTATTTAATGACTATAAATTGTTGAAGTCGCTTCAACAATACCAAATGGCCACAGTCAAGAGATATTCACCAAGAATCTTACCAAAAATTAATAAAATCACACAAGCAGAAGCAAATGCTCATTAAAGAAAGAAAAAAATTATTTCCACTTAAAACACTTCTCGTGCCGTAAATTGCTTTATCTCATTAATCAAAACGATTTTACAATGATTTACAGCTGTTGGTGCAGAGTAAATAGTCTTGATGTTTCTTCAGAGTATCCATTCACATCTTGAAAGTTACAAAAATGTTAAAAAAGAAATATTATAATATAAATCAAAAATAAATATAGAGTAAATGAAAATCTGTCTTGGCCGCAAGAATAAATTAAGAATAAATTAAGAATAAATGTAATAAAACTGAAAAGAATTTTAATTAAATTTCTAAGAAAATATATATAAAAATCAGTAATAGTACTATTTAAGAAATGCAATAAAAATATTAACTTGTATAGAAATAACAAGAGTTATTTAATCTAATCAATTATGTGTTAATAATTACTTAATTAATTTGAAGGATATGGCGATTAACATACAGTCTATATTAAAACCTGCCCTCTAAGAGGGGAGTGAATAAGTCGAAAAAAATAATATATAATATTTTAATACGTAACTCATTACTGCTGGTTTGTGATTTTAATTTATCATAATTTTGCTTTAATTTAAACTTTTTGAAAAGATTTACCATGGCTAGTTTTACTTTTTCGTAACTTAATTGTCATATACATTAGGCCATTAGATCAAGGCTACAGCACACATTTTTAAAGTTTTAGGTCTTTTATATTTGTTTACAAAGCATATTAAGACAAATTATATATTTACTCAAGACCTTTCTTTTTTTATAGCTTCCTTTCTACACTCCTACATATAATGGCCAAAAATTAATCAGCCGTAAAGCAAAATTAATGACATAATTAATTTTAATTTGGAAAAAACGTGGAACTGAGTATTTGAGGTAAGTATTTAATAACAAAACTGTCCTCAAAAGTCATAAAAATGTTTACATTGGAATCCGAAAGTAATGCAAATAACGATAACTTTTGATTATTTTAATAGCGAAGGATGTCCTCACCGGTTAAAACTATTTTGTTGAAAAAAGATTCTGATTGATAAAGTTCATTTACAAATAACTTGTATTAAAATTGTATGATAAAGATAAAGATAAATCTTAAAAATAATACATTGTTGTCGTCTCACTGTAAGAAATGCTATTAAATGCAAATAAACCTTTGCTTGGTGTTCCACAAAATTGGCAGATAAGCTAAACCGTTCGCTTATCAGTGCTAGCCAAATTGTCAATGATATCGAGAAATATCGAAATGCAAAGTTAGCCCAAAATTGTCTGGCACTGTTAAGCTCATCAGTCAGAAGACAAATATTTTTTGATTCAAGAATAAACCCCTCGCAATCAATATTAATAGAAAAAAGCTCACAAGTTTTGTAAAAAAATAGCTTTTAAGTAAAATCTTACATCCCTGAAGCAAAGTCATTTTTGTACTTTGTTCTGAATGATATGATATTATAATACGACCTTCTATATTTTTGTCAAGTGTCTAATGACTTTTGTTTCATAAAAATTAATTCGAAATAATAGTACTCTGTAACTTAACACCTCCATAAACTCTTGAGATTTGCCCAATTGAGGCATGAATTAAAGTTTTGAAATAATATTGGAAAACGTAAAACCAAAAGCAAACTGCTTATTAGCCGAATGAGTAACAGAAAAATTATATTTACAGGATGAATGTAAGTTCATTAACTGCAGGTCTTATATAAAATTTTTTATGGATTCTTTTTTGTAATAGAAATTTTACATGTTACGCGAATATTTCTTCTATAACTCTTTCATAACGAAACTAAGATCTACTTTTTTATATACTTAAACTATTTTATAAAATTTCATTATTTTGTTAGAGTCCTAAAATTATTATATGGCACGTGTAACAAATCTTGAGTCTTTAATACACAGATAGTCTGTCATTAAAATTTTATACCAAAATTTTAAAAATCACCGGAAAAGAAATTTAGAAGTATATCAAAAAATTGTGTAAAATACATATTGTCCCAAATTGCTGACACTGCCTACTACTTGTTTAGTATACTTGATATAGTATATAGCTTCGCAAAAAAGCACATTCCATTTTTATGTTGTCCATAATCTTCAATATATTAAACAGTAAATTTAAATTAGTAAATTTACAATACCAACTCATTTAAAGTTATTAAGATAAAAATACACTTTACTTCGCTTTCAAATGTTAGTCATACTAATTCACTTTATAAATATTTTCTATTTGTTTCATTTCTAAAAATTTCATTAAGTGGTAATAGAAATAATTAATCTTTAATTGTCTAATTCTAAAAACCATTAGTCACCAAATTAATTTTTGAGGCATAAAATTTATTTCTTTAATGAACTGCCAGTATTAGCCTTTAGTATATTTAAACACTCACTAGAAAATTTTATTCATAACAAGAACATAAAAAAATCTCTTTGCAAACTTAAATATTAAATTTATGTAAGATGAATTCAAAGTGCTATGATATTATTTACAAAAGTCTTAACTTTTTAATAAAGTTGTTGACATTTAGCTGGAATTTATGATCCTAAATATAAAACCAAAAGTGACTTCATTATAAATTATTGGCAAGATTTTAGCTTAAGACACTCTTCAGTAATAAATTTACTGTGCGTGAAATTAAATTATTTTGCTACGAAGAATAAAAATGAAAAAATAAGTTTAAAATCGCGAGTGCTTAACGGAATTTTGTTTAAACTTAATAACCGAATATTAAATATGAAATTGTGATATTAAGAGGTCAAATTTTATGAAACTTCATTAAGAAATTAATGCTAAAATATAAAGAAAAAAAATTCTTAAATTGATGTAGTTGTGTAACCATTTAAGCAGATGTGAGTCTTTGCGATAGCTTTAAGTAAGTCTAATTATTAATAATGCAGTCGTATTATTTTTTTATTTATTGACTCTAATGAAGTACTTGGAACATTTTCAAATTGATAGAACAATTTATCGTAACATTATTCTAGCAACATACTAAACATGTGAAAAAACGCAAGAACTTAAAATTATTTACAAGTAATAGTTAATAATATTTAATTTTAACTAAGCAATTTTTTAATTCAATTTCGACGACTTCAAATATAGTGGTATGAGTTATAAATGTTTGTTGTAAAAATATCAATCATACGCCAACTTTAATACTACAAAAGAAAAATAATAGCAAAAAATATTGCATACTTTTTGGATGTACTATGTGGTTAGGTTAGGTTAGGTTAGGTTAGGTTGATAGGAGGGGTGTGATAGCCCATGTCATACGACATACACTTAAGCCAGTGAAGGCTTGTTGTGCGCTCCCTTTCAAACTGCCAGAGTTCTGCGGCAGGATTCGAACCTGGGACCTTCGCACTACGAGTCTAGTACACTACCTACTAGTCTACGAAGGTCAGTGATATATGTGGTTATATATTGCATCTTTAACGGATCTTGAATTAATCGAATTATAATTGATAAGATGGTAAAAATTAAAGGAAAATTAAAATAAATTGACCATCTTCAGAATGAGCCTCCTATAATTTAGATTTATTTTCTAGATTTATTTTCTTGCTGTTGATTTTCCAGTTATTACCAGGACTATCAGTTCGATAGTTGTAAAATTCAGCATTTATAACTGCAATAGATGAAAAAGTGTTCCTTAGTTTTCTTTAAAGATTCCGGTAGGTAACGCAAAAAGTAATAATTTATATATTTCGGAATATTTAAGGAATATTTTTTCAAATTGTATGTCAACAAATTATTTGCAAAAACGTTTATTACTTTTAAAATTATAAGTGTCCTTATTAATGATTTTAATAAAAATATAAAATATATGCTACTGATAAAATATATTCCAAAAAATTATATTGGCAACGATGGCCATGGCTATCTTAAGCTTGAAACCAACAAAAAGTCGTTTTTACTGTACTGATATTCATGGACTTCGGAAATGTCATTTTTTCTTATACTGATAGCGGTGTACGAATACTCAAAATATCATTTGAATTAGACTGAAAATAGGGAAGGCATTAACAATATAGTCTATTCGCGATTTGAGATCTTATCTCATATTTAAGGGTCTTGCTTCTAAAGCCAGTTAGCACCGGAACTTTTTATCACAAATAACCAAAAACTAAAGCTAATTAGAACAATAATTTTCAAATTCATTAACACCATTTATACTAAAAAAATCTATCTTTGTAATGACATTCCAAGCAATTTTAAACATTTACTTTCTATCAAAAAATTTTTTTCGCAGAAGTATATACTCGCATATTTTTAAATACTTTATATAAAATTGTATGTTGCAGTAATATTTATCATTGCTTCTACTTGTGAAAACTTAGCAACCGCATAAATTACACAATCTCTGCTCACAAATAAATATTACAGTTTCTACGACAGGCTATTATTACATTGTGTAATAATTATATCAGGTAACTATTCCGTTCTATGGAGGTAAAATATATATTCTATTTCTACAGGAAGCTGTTGGCAAGATATGGGTTTAAAAAGCCCGTAGCCAGAAAGATACAAAATTTACATGAATTTAATACACATTGGTGTCCTATGGCAATTTATTCTCTGTAGTAAATTTTAGTTGTGACTTGAAGTTTTGACTACAGTCTTTAATGGGTGACGAACTGCTCTCGTCTCAACATGCCAATAACACTTTGTTACAAAATGTATAGCCATTCACTCATTGAGCATTAATATTTAAATGTAAAACACACTTTCCACAATATCTGAAATGTCCTGAAAAGTAAGTAATTTGCATAGATTAAATGCAAATTACTTACAATGATTTTCTAAATGGCTTGAGTTTATTATTTTTTTCTTGCACAAGGATTTACTGTGTTACTTATCAAGTAAATGGTTTAAATAAATAAACGGAACAAGTGAATAACACAAAGGATTTGTGCGTGAATTTTAAATCAATATTTGTTAAAATTATATTTTTTAAGAAATTTTTTTTTATAAAATTTTTATCGACTTCTATAAAGAGTTTAAAATAAATAGAATATTACATTTAGCCTTCCTTACTTACATATTTGAAGGAAGTGTAATGGTGGCTTCACTTGTGAATTAAATCTAAAAAGTACTTTTAAAGTCCGTCTGGATACCGATTTGCAATCCTTACAAATAATTGTGACTTACAGAGTCTTACAAATAATTGTGACTTACAGAGGCTGCCAGCAGGAAAGTGACCCTTTATAATCAGCACTTACTGTGAAAAAGTGGTTGTAAGATAACATAGAAAATTAGCTTAGATCTCTTTTTCAGCCACTGGATGCAAATTAAATGGAAAAAATGGGAATATTTGGACCGTCCAGTAAAATAACACTAAATAAGGATGAAGGATGATCCTATGCTAGCGCTTCATAAAATATGGCGGAAAATCAAAGCGTTGATAATGGAAAACTTAGTGGAAACCATGTGAATATTTTTTACAACAAATGCAAAAAAAATAGTTTCTTCTATGCCTGGAGACAACTGAGCTTACATTAATAACACATGTAGTTACCTTTTCTACCATTTTGCAACATCATCAACATCTTAAGCAAGACTCGATATTTACTTTCATCATCACCAAGAGCACGATATTGATGCAACAAGCCACCAATTTTACACAAACAGTTCAGCAAGCCGCCTGCAGAGAAGCGCTTGCATTTTTGTCGATCATCCCAATTTGGTCTGTTTTTATTCCTTTAATATGAGTAATTTAGCCTTTTTTATACGCAGGTAGACACACAATCAAATCTTGATAAAATAGCCAAAGGCCATCATTCAAATCAAATTATGTAGACGTGTTTATTAAAAAAAAAGTTGCCAAAAGTAGTTTTCCATATACGGGACTAGTTGTATTAAACCCATTTAATTCTCGACTGATTTTATTAACATGTCATTGAAAGTTCATGTTAATTTTTAGATAAAGTCCATGTTCACTTTGTTATTAAAATGAATCCCGAAAAAAAAGTTGGTGATTTTACTGATTTCACAGTGCAAACAAATTATTAGTCCATATTGTTTGTTTTTAACAATACGATAAACTTACAGAATGGACGGTGTTTCTGCGCTCAAAAATTTATGAATAAATTTAATCAATCCAAAAAACCATGAGCAAATCAATTCTAAATGAAGAATCCAGATCGTATTGTTCAATATCTGCACTTAAGTAAACATTTATACAATTTAGATAAGAAGGTATGGATGTACTTTCATTGTAAATCATGATTGTCTCCCAGTAACAAAAACAAAATTTTGTAATTAAAAAAAATCACTAAAAAAAAATTGGAAAAAACTAAATGATATACAGGCTTGAATCATATATGAGTCATTTCGAAAGCGAATGATAAATTAGCACAAAAACGAATGCTGGCTTTTTGGGATGAGAGGCAAGTGATGAAAGGTCCTTTATAAACAACTGACTCATTTAATTTGATTGCTTTAATATATAATAATATTCATAATAGGCTGCAAAATGCGGCAGTTATGCACAGATTGATTTATTTAAAATTTATTTAAGGTTTAATAAGTTAATTAAAACCAACTCTCATACTTAAAATACCTGATAACAAAGCTTTAGTTAAATTTTTTTACAATATTTTAATTAAAAATTGTACAATACTGTTCAATAATTTGCAAATTATAATAAATAACTTAAATATATTTTTTTTCTAACAATAATCGTAATCAATTACAGGTGTAAACATTTGCCCTTTTCACACGTTTGTTATATAAATTGTTTCATAAAAAATTTTTGTGAAACTATTTTCTTTTTCATTTTATTTATCCGCAGATTTAAGCATTTTAATTTTAAAAAAATTTATAATACTGTTCATCAAGTTTAAATTATCTAATTACACTAAATATTATTTTTTACAGTGAAAGTATTGTTGTAAAGCTTTTGTAACAAAATTAATTGACACAAAAATTATATTTTAATTTTTTGTTTGCACAAACAACCAACCCAATAGGTAAGTAAGAGAATTATGACATTATATAAGGAATTTTTATGTAAATTTTATCAATAAAAAGTATAAAATTATGATAAAAACTATTCTTTTAAGAGTTAAAAGCTTCGGATCAAAATAAAACATAAAACATTATTTCAAATACTTCCCTTTTGACGGGATAATGAAGGGTATAGTACCATGTTTTTCAATACGCATCCTTCTATAATATTGGAAGTTCACCGTCATGATACAAAATGTTATTCAAAGTTACGAAGACATCCGAACTAAATCTTCTCAAACGAAAATCGTTGAGAATGTACCATTTTTTATTGGAAACCTAAGAGCGACAATATGATTAACCCTTATCCTGTATTAATGGGTCAAAATTGCCCAAACGGTTTTTATAGCTCATTTATTCCTTAAATACTCGGCGGATTTTTTTAAAACTTTTGTACAATTATTTTTTTTAGCGAATACTATTAAAATTTAAAATATAATTCTTGTAGATCGTTTCACAAACCGTGTGTAAAAAAACTTACGCAGATGGTACACTTGGGTCAAAATTGCCCATTGCAACAAAATCAATTTGCGAATGTGATACGAGCTTAGTAACAACTTTTTTTGCGTTTACAACATCATGGCTAGCATCCAGAGAAGATAAGAACTTTTCTTATGCAATCAGACTCAGATGGCGAAAACCCTCAGGACACATCAAGTGAAGATGAAACCAACTTCGTTTCTGAAGCTGCATCTGATTATGACCCCAATTCCTCGTTGTGCTCCAGCGCGGATATTTGCGAAATTCTCGATCAAACTACAAATGAAGTATCAATATATCCATCAAAAAATTCGAAATATTTATGGTCACAAACATCTACAATAAAAGATATTGGAAGATTTTCTAAGCAGGACATAATAAATCTGACTCCTGCCCCAACGCGTTATGCTATTTCAAGTGCTGATAGCATAAAATCATCTTTTCTGTTATTTATGCCTAGTGATCTTATGAAATTAGTAGCTAATATGACTAATTTACAAGGTGACTATAAATGATAATGTATTTATAGAGTAATATTTATTCAATCAATTCGTATAGGTCAATCAGTATTTGAAAATAATTGGATAACTGTAGACAATATAACTATTGAAGCATATGTCGGACTTCTTTTGTTGGCTGATATATGCAAATCTCATGGTGAAGCTTTAGAATATCTATGGGACGAACGCAAAGGCAGACCCCTATTCAAACCCACCATTTCAAAATATATCACGTGTAATTCGGTTTGATTAAAAGTCAGAAAGAAGCGAAAGACGATTCCGTGATAAACTTGTTCCCATAAGAGATTTTTGGAGCCATTGGGAAACGAATCTAAGAAAAATATTTAATCCTTGTAAATATGTGACAGTGGATGAGCAGCTCGTAACATATCGTGGACGATGCCCATTGAATCAATACATACCCTCAAAACCAGGAAAAATGGTATAAAAATTTGGGCGTTGTGCGATGTAGAAACAAACTATGCATGGTCCTTGCAGGTGTACACTGGAAAAGACAAGATCTGTAAGCCAGAGAGAGATCAAGGGTGCCGCGTTGTCTTGGGCCTAATCAAAGATCTGAAAGGGCATAATGTAACTTGTGAAAATTTTTTCATCTCACATGAACTGGGTATTGAGTTGTTGAAACGAAGTATCACAATGGTTGGTACTGTCCGAAAAAATAAAACTTTTTTGCCAGAAAAAATTTTGCAATTAAAAAACAAACCAGAGAACTATGCAAATTTCTTCTTCGACAATGAGAATAAAACAATTTTAGTGGGATATGTAACTAATAAAAAAACGATCAGTGTTTTTGCTTAGCACATTACATCACGACGAAAAAATTGGAGCAAGCTCCAAAAAGCCAGTTATAATTCACTTTTATAATCAAACGAAATCGGGGGTATAAGAACTTATACATGCAAAAAGAGAACTAACCGATGGCCTCTATCGCTATTTTACAATATGCTGGATATATTCGCTAATAATGCTGACGTAGTTTTTCTAAAGATTAATCCAAACGGTAATGAAAATAAAAAGTGTAAGCGGCACATTTTCTTGGAAGACAAGTATGGATCTAATAAGCGGTGAAATATCTCGTAGACCGAATATGCCACAAAGTAGCCCTGCTAAAGCATTCGTGTAAAGTCTTCGAAAGGATTCATCTGAAGTTTCGCAAGCAAAAAACTTAAAAAGGAGTCGATGTTTCTTTTGTCCAAGTCGATCCAATAGCACCAAATATGCAAATAAATGTTGCGAATGTGAAAAATTTATTTGAAAAACGCATTTTGAGACCAAAGTTATATGTAATGAATGTATAAAAAACAAAAAGACTAAATAAATATTTGATTATTTTGTATTGGGCAAAATTGACCCACTAATACCATATGCGTTTTATTTTTGAAGTACAGGATAAGGGTTAATATTAAAAGTCTCTTTTGCAGTTTGTACCTTCCAATTTGAAAATGTGCATTGTTCAGTATTTTTGTAAATTCGTGTTATACTAAATGATTTTTCTTCAAAACAGGCTACTTTTGGCATCTATTACATCCGATATATTACCTCCTTGGTAGTACTTTCTTTTTAAACTTTTGGAATTTTTGAAATAATAACATAACGAGATAACACACCATATTCTGCGTTAATATTTCAATGACTTATACTTTCTTCACTTGCTACACTAGTGTAATCGTCGGTCTTCTTTCTATTCTGCTGCACTCGTCGAGTAACTGCAAAATAGACTTTGAAACACCAGCCCATGCATCGGAATAGTATTCCAAAAACTAGCACTATCCTTTCTGTTTTGGTTGATGGTCAAAAACTAAAAAGCTCTGATTGTATAAAGTTTTCCGTGTCTCAGGATCTTGGCGCATGTAGATTTCTTCCTTTTTGTTTAGCAAATGAGCATTTCAGTTTTTATATTGTATCAGGTACTGAAATTTCATTTCTAGATCTGACAACATTTATATGTGCATAGTGTCAATCAATGTTTAGTTTGAGAAATGAAAGATTTTATTTCCCTCAAAACTATGTTTACAACTATTTTTGCCATGGCCTAATATTATTTAATAAGCCGCAAAGTTTATAATTACCATGCCAAGAAAACTCATTAAGCGCAGCCCAAGAAGCTCTTTGATAAATTCATTCCAAACCTCTGGTTGCTATTCGTAACAAAGTTCAGAAAGCGAAGTTATAGAAATCGGAATCAGCTATGAGTCTAAAATTATGTAACTTCACTTTCGCTGGGAGAAAGTTACAAAAGTTGGAATATGAGAATTAAGCTTCCCCTGTATTTTATTCGGCTTTTCATTTCATTCCACTCTGCAGCATATTTTTTGAATAAAATTCCAACAAGTTAATTAACTTGGCTAATATATTATATGAATATTTTTCCATTTTTTTTTATTTTAAACAAATTTTAAACAAATTAACCACAAATATTGAAATAGGGAAAAATTTATTAATTAATTCAACAGGAAAAAGGATATAAATTTATCTATTTTTGAAAAAAAAAAAGATTAATTACAGATACTCAAACATATAAACAACGCTAATTATTTTTAACTTTAATTAAAACTTGGTTTTATTAAATATTCTGTTTTGTTACACGTAACTGGCAAAAACACGCAGTCAACAAGTTAAACTGTCTTATTAAATAAACAAAAGGTGTCCATATGAATATGTGTTTAAGACACTTGAAAATATTCGTTGCTCCCTTTTGCAAAATAAATTCAATATAAGTTTATATAAGGGTACTGTCAATGATAAATTAAATGTCTTTCAAAATGTCAATCATTCACTGCTTCCCTCTCAGCCATACCACATGGCAATACTTAAGTAACGCATCAATAAAAAAAATTTTATATGATTTTATATACAATTATACATGCCACAGTGACCTTTTTAACGAAAAGAAGTTAAAAATCTGAGATTTGATTATATTAAAGGAATATTCATAGAAAAATTAGTAAATAAGGTAGTTCAGTATTGAAATGTCATAAAGAAAGCAGTGTTACAGGTGTTTAAATTAACATGCATAAACGTTTTTTAAATGCCTATTTATAGCTTTATATGAAAAATATGTAAGCGGTAAATATATTCTATGACTTCTTGTATTTAAGAGATCAAACAATCTGCCGCATGGATCTAGCTGAAGGCAAAAATTATGTGACTAAATGAAGATAATGGGAGCCAGGAGGTGTAATGATAAGACAAAGCTTCATATTGGTTCCACTTGGTGAATCCTGGGGATCCTTACCAGTTACACTTGCAGTCGACTCACAAACCTATACGTTGGGTCCTTGGGCGAACTGTAGGCAAATCATCTGCTTATCTGAAAATCCTCAGAAGCCCTATTCTCCTGGTAGGAATGACGGAAACTTTTACATATATATATATATATATATATATATATATATATATATATATATATATATATATATATATATATATATATATATATATATATATATATATATATATATATATATATATATATATATATATATATATATATATATATATATATATATATATATATATATATATATATATATATATATATATATATATATATATATATATATATATTAACATCAAATTTGCTAAAGACATCATTTATGGGATCTCATCAGACGAATTTACGATAAATTCAAGGGTACCGCAAGGATGCGTTCTTTATACTACCCTATTTCTTATTTTTCTCAATAACTTTCTACATTAATCTTCTAACCCTTTCTACATTTTTTGCAGATGACAGAAGAATTAGCCATTCCTGTTGGAGATTGGAGCGGTGAGGTGGGACATGGATGATACGCTTAATCACGATCTTGTAACCAACTTCGTATTAAGTCATATGAATTGGGCTAATTCTAATACTCGCTAAACAATATGTTGTATGCTTAAGCACAATCTGCTTCACTTTCAATTGTGGGTGATATAATTATTGAAGAACAAGGTGCTCTTTAAATTTTTGAATGGAAATTCAGTGTGATATTCGATGGATGGCGCTAAAGAAGCATGCAAATGACTCAGATTCACGTGGTGTAAGCGATACCTTACTCCTTCTGATCTCCACCTATATTCGATTTAAGGTGTAATAAAACTCCCATATTAGGGCAGGTGCATGAAAGCCTATTTTGAAAATAATTGACAGAGTACAGAAGATGACGTAGAGGCTAATTGGTGTCAGTAGTTTAGCCAGCACAATTGACATACTAAAGCACTGTTTTATCGTGTGTTTCAATGTTTACTATAATGGAATGCATTCTGACTGTTCCCAGGACCCGCTCTTATTTGCAAACAACGCGTTCTTCATTAAGATCACATCCATTTGTGGTCAATATGACAGTGAATTAACTAAAGAGAAAATACATTCCTTAGTCGAACTGCTCGTATATGACACGAGCTCCTATATTAATTCTCCCATAATTAGTTTTCTTAGTGCAAGCACAGTGCATTTGCAAGTGTAGTGACCAAGTGCTGGTGAAAAAAAAATATGGCACAACGTCCTTTGTAATATTCTCTGTATGATACGTAGCACTGCCTTATTATAACCACAAATACATCTATACTTGAGTTAAAATCAAGATGGTGTTTTGTTGTACCAAAATATATAACCATCTGTTATTATTCTCCCAATATATGCACCATCACAGTTTTGTGAATATAAACAAATAAAATTTTTGGGAACAACGCGTTCACAGTAAACCTTTACTGGTACAGTACTATATATATTAAAATTCGATTTTAATCTAAAACTGGCGTCAGTAGAAAATGTCGTAACTAATGCAGAATACCTACAAGTTTTATGGTTCAATTTTTTTTCAGTGTAAGTTAAAGTAAAATATGTTATAATTCTTTATCATATTTAGGATTTCATTATTCAATAAAAATATTTTTCCCGTAATGCACTCTTCTTCCGATGAAAAAATAATTTACTTACAAAATTTAATGTACTAGAATTTAAGAAAAATTGCTAAAATTCAAATACAGGACCGTAATCCTGTTGAATTTATATTTCTTGTGCTCTTAAAATATTTAAAACATTTTACGGAGGACAATCAATCAGCGTTATCATTTTGATGCTGTGGCGACATTACAAATTTAAAAGACAAGATGTTGTACTCTCAGACAGTCGTAAGAACGTCATGCTCACTGGTGTCCTTTTTTGCATGGGTAAACACAAAAATAATTGTATATTGGTTCTATACAAAATCTTATGTACATTTCAGGAATCCTGTCTATTATAAATAATATATTATTAGGCGATCAAAGTACGACCCTTTTCTCCTCTCACAAGTTAAAAGGAATAAAAACATATTTATAAGCGATCAAAGTGAAGAAAAATAATAAAATTAAACTAAATATATGCTGGCATATTTCTTCATTATAAAATATTGAATTGTTTTTCTCTTTCGCAAACAATTATTTGACAAACTGTACTAGTATGTAATTTTTAATCAGGAACCACAGTATTGCGGTCAAAAGGTTTTAAAATACTTTTGGATATTGAAATAAAAGCAGTGGCATTATCTGTCCTTTCCGCAACAATACAAACAAAGAACTTCATTTAAACATGATTTATTTGTGTGTTAAACATAGTTTGGCATTGAAATGATTTAGGTCAACAAAGGTTTTCTAGATACTTGTGCTCAATTTTAAGGAAATTAACAGTCATTTCAGTGACATAAAATAAGATAAACATTTTATCACTTTATCTTTTATATAAAGTCAACTTTTTAATACATTTGTTGGCAAAATGTTGGCAAATGTGCGAAAACGAAAGGATGTTGCTGCAATCACACAAACTTAAGTAAAATAGTGGCTTGTAAAAGAAATATTTTATACTAGCAAACTTCCATTAAATAAATTGCAACTTGTTACACAAAAATCACATCGATTATAAACAACGGAAATGAAACATTTACATTTCACAAGTATTTCTAATTTCAATTAAATATTCCAGCAAAATCAAATTTCCGGAAAAGCGGGTAAAACGCTAAGCAAAATTTAAATATAAAAAACATGAGACTGAATAAGTAAAGACCAAAGCTTGTTAATGGAAAATGTAAAAAGCAAAATACCTGCAACTTGAACAGGTAAGAAGAAAAACTATAAAAATTTTGCAGACGAAAGGGAGAGACAGACAAACTGCAATCAATGCAAATTCTTTGTGGTGAACTTAGCAAAACAACTACTAGTGCTGTTGCCTTTTGTCTACTGTTTCTGCTGATGTTGCTTTACCATAGATTAATCTGATAGGATATCATTTGTAGTATAAAAACTGACAATTGTTACAAATACAACACAGTCAAACACTTGGTGATTTCGACAAAGGCATATTGCAATACAATTCTATAGAATATACAGATAATTACATGATACCAAAACTATTGACTATAAGTTTTTAAAACAAAGTATCGGGTATATAAAACTATACAAGGAAACATAATCAAGAGCAATTCATAGATATACGTGTACAAATGCTTCATAGGATTTCAAATGTATTCAGTCGTCTTCTTGTTGATGGGAAGCAATTTAATTCCATTAAAAGCATTTGCATAAGGTGTGTCTTTGTTTTAGAAACAATGAAAGGAAAGTAAACATTTCCATTTAAAGTACACATTTATGTATTTTAGATAAAACTTTATTTTTATAGTAAATAATTTCATCTTAATGCATTACAAAACTTTTCAATATCCTGCAGCTCAGTGTGAGTGAATGCCAGTACTAACTTTATGATGCCTTTAATTATTTTCACCATCTTAGTTTGTCACAGACATTACATAAATATTTTGCGTAAGCTAAAGAAAGTATGACAGGATAAAATTTCTTATACTATTGTCCTGGCTTTTATGTACACAGAACTATTTAAATACTCAAGCTTGACAAAGTTGCGGTAAAATATTTGCTATAGTTTTGAAAAAGTTTTAAGATATTATTTTGTCCAATTAGAAAGTTTTTGCCAATACTTAATGACTGAATTGATAAATGTATAATAACTCTAACGCGTGTTCCTATACAATCACAATAGTTTTGAAATTAAGGTGAAGTTTAAGAATAAAAATATTTCGTAAAAAAAAACTTCTCCTCTCACTAGAAAAGTCCTAGAATAGCTTTTGACATAGTTGTTAGAATAAAAGGAAATGGTAAACTCATTCCTTATTACTTTCCAGCTCTAGCCAACAATTGTATAATTTTTAAGGGTAGCTAATATAAATAAAATCTTATCGGAGTACGAGATAAAAATATTTAGTTTCGAATAAAAGATTTTATTCTTTGAACTATTTTAATAAAAAAACTGCATGATTATACAAAGGATTCAAAACCCCTCAACATATTTACACTCAGGCAACATATAAGTATAAACATGTAGTGCCATTCAAAATCTTTCAGAGATTTTATCATATCCAAATTCATAACCATCTACTGTGGTTTGCATTAACGATTATGGTATTCACTAACTCCTGGCTAACAATTTTGCTTTAAGTTCATATCAAATGATATCCCTGTTAAAATAAGAGAAAAACCATGTATAACAAAATTTTTTCATAAATTTCTCTAATTATGATCAATGAGAGTAAAATTGTATAATAACCTATTAAAAATAGTAATATTATGTATACAAATATGCATTAATGATTTTGTAGATTTTCGTAAAACAAGAGCAACAAAATCGCCTCCACTAAACAGCTGACTTTAGTCGTTTAGTAACCGTTCAAAAATTGTTGGCGCCAAGATTTCGCCAGTGCATATCTATAAAAATGTTACTGAATTAAGTTTTTTTAATCGACTCAGTAGTCTTTAAATAAAGTTAGTGAATCATACTACTGTACCCGATGTCATGTCCACGAACATAGCAATGTACCGCTGATAACCTCGGAATCAGGATTAAAAAGAAAACTACGTAAAAAGCAATTAATACTAGAAGTTCAAAACTAATGGATGCAGAATACAGCGTTTTTTTTAAGCAGAAATGTTTTTTTTTTCTTCTTCTGTACACTATCATTATTACCTTTTATTTTCCTGTTTAAGAATTATGATTTGTTGAATAAGGACACTCAATAAAACGCAAATAAACAGCAAGGTTACTGTCTCCACTTTATGATCACATTCCATGGCAGCTTCACTGTCTTGTTTATAAACAAAAGATTTCAACAACTATAAAAGTCAGCTTAAAAAAAATTTTAAAATCATATGGTTTACAAAAAAAGGCATAAATTTTTTTCCTGGCTTGGTAATACAATTTTTTATCTGGCAATATATTTTTTATTTATCTCTAAAATAATTTTTAGATCGTAGTGTATATAGTTCTCATACTTGTATCTAAATTGAACGATCATTACGAAAGTGAAACTCATGTTATTAAGAGAAGGTATGGGTCTTATAAAAAAAATATATGTGAGGGCGAAAGCAAAGATAGTAGGTTAGGGAGTTACGAGATAAAAGAAGAGATTGCAATTTTATTTCCATTAAAAATTATTAAAACCACATGTAGGTAGCTCAGTTAATAAGATATATTATTATTTTATACACAACTGGTGAACCCATAGTCAAAAAAATTTAATGAGGTGTTTCATATGACTGAGATGTACGTAGAAGCGCAGTCATACTATCATTTGAATTTTTTTCATGAGATATTCTTACGTCCAGCACAACAATTTCAGGAATAAGAGTAAAAATAAAAATTATATCAAAGTATGCACTACAGGCCTTTAGTCAATATTTTCAATCGCATGCTACTAATAAGTACAATTGCAAAAATCCCAATGCACACTATTACAAATGAAAGCGTAGGGTCAGGTTCCATCATAACGTTAGTCTATTCATATATTTAAATTATGGTGGTATTAGAATTAAGCATTTTGAATATGAAGCAACAAACTACAAAGTTAATGATGACATTATAAGACACTGTACAATACAATGTTAATTATTTATGTTGAATTAAATAACCGAATAATTAATATAATTTTTCGACTGCTATATTTTTATTAGTAAGATTATAATATTATCGAGCTTTAGGGTTTCTTTTATAAAGCAAAAAAAGGATATTATATTCAATATTTCCACGCCTCTTTATAAAATAAGATGAAATTTTTCCTAAAGAAGACACCCAAAGCGGAAATATTGAAAGAAAATTTTATAAAATATACTTTAGGCTCGATCGTATAAATAACATACTAAATGGTAATCAAAAAAACAATTATTTAATTCAATGTCCGAGTTTAAACACATATTATTCAATAAATATGCAAATTTTTAATCCAACTAGCCTTTATGGTTTTAGTAACTCAGATACTCCACTTTTAGAATGATTCTGTATGGAAATGCAATTCCTATAGAAAGGCAGAAGAAATAAATATGCTGCATAAAGTGTCCAAGAAAATACAACATGCTGATGTCCATTTATAGGCAGCGACTTTAAATTGGAAGAAATAGTTCTACCAACACTATATATAATAAAAACATGCTCGTCCCTACTCAAAATCAAATTTTTTCATACTTAGCAGTAAAAGCCATTGTCAAAAAGAAAAAACCATTAAAGTTTGATTTAAATAGCTATTAAAATAAAACTTCCATTTAATGTTTTTTTTTATCTATGCTCTCTTGGTCTTATAATCGTTACAAGGAAACGTAATAAATCATCGGATGAATATCTTAACGTACTATTATTATTTGCCCTACACAATGTTACACTTTTTACATCGTCATATTGTATACATATTAGTACATAAATAGTAAGTCTGATATATAGGAAAAATCTTTCTATTTATTTTGGGAACTTTTTTTATTTTTCTTTGTATTTCTGTTTAACAATTAATTATGAATTGTTGCCAAATTTGTATTGTTAGTCTTAAAGGATATACTCCCTAGAGAAAAAAGTCACAATGGAGTTCCTTTATGAAAACACCAGTTATCCAAGCTAATGTTAAATAAGTATATATGGTCAAAGTCAATATCAATCGATTTTATGTTTGTCGATTTTATATGTTTGTCTATATAAAATTGTCTACAAGATTTAAGTGATAAGAAAAGTTTAACAAACTTTTCTGTATAATAAAGTCATTTAGCTTAGTTGACTCTGTAGTTTTATTTTATTAACAACTATTTTAATACTATATATTTTACCTCTTCAAGAAATTTTAAATTTGTTGAGTGCAAAAAAATTCTTTTTTTATGAATTTTTTTTTTTTTAACTAAAATTGTTTTCCCTACCAATTAATATAATCCTGCCGTATGTGTCGATAAGGTGAATAAATATTAAATAGACCAAATAGAAAACTTAAAAATATTATTATCGGAATAATTATCATATTACTATTTACAAAATTAATGGGAATAGGTGTAAGGCTTTCAATTTCGCACTAGCTCATGTTTGAAATTTAGAAAAGTTAAGTACATGGTAGGAAAATTTAGTTCGTAATGTAACAAGTTCTTTATAACTAGAATATATATTTTTGCTTCAAATTAATAAAGAAATAAATTGCTATATGTAGCATTTATATCCCTTTTTTCGATGTGTTTTAAATTAATTATTTATAATTTCCTTAGTCTCTTTGTCAAATAAAAGCACAAAATTATATTATGGGATAAGAAATTAGGCAAAAAAATTACCGATTTTATTTTTTTAGTTGCAAACATTAAGACTCATAAGCATGACTCGAATTTATTATAACCGTGTGTTACAAGCAAATTTTAAAGTACTTACATTCTTTCCTGAATTTGGCCAGTAATGGGAACTCTATTATTTTTGTGGTAGCTCTTTTAGATATCTTACTCTTTAAAAATAATGCTAAAATGCTGTTGTCCAAAAATGTCTTTAATTAATTCAATATAGAAGTTTAATTAAAATATATTTTTTAAATGCGTATAAGCGCCATACAAACCGCTGCATTGATAACACTATTTATAAATTGGAACAAAATAATGCGTGTTAAAAGCATTTACAATGCTTTTTTGACTACTTTATCAACCATCTGTTTAATTTTTAAATTTAAAAATGTCATATTTTGCTCTTATCTACCATTCCAACTGAAATCACATAAATAAGATGGGGGAAAACTAAGCAAGTAAAAAAATTTTAATCTAACCGACAGGACATATATTTATTGCTTTTTACGGAAAAGCTATTTTGGTTTAATAAATAACATTAAAATAAGTGAAAGTGAAGGCGAAAAAAGTTGTTCGCCTCTTGAAACCAAACATATGTCCTATGACCAACAATAACATAAGTTGTGGGAAAAGGATCAAAATTGTGCAATATTGATGGCATCTCCTTATGAAGGATATAAAGTATAAAACTGTAGTATAAAGTGTGATTAGAAAAAATTATTTTTCTACACATTGTCATAGTGTTCTTTTTTAAAATATTTCTAATCCAAAGTAACAATTAATTGCAGTTATAAAATTATATTTTTAAGGTGCAAAAATACCTACAAGAAAAATAAAGGTGGTAAATAAACTCATTTTTAAAGAAAAATTTTATGTATTGGAAACCACTTTCTTCCTTTTCAAATTGTATCTACCTCTATGTCATAATCACTGATTTCTTCTAACATCAATTTTGCAGCTGCGATTTAGTGTGATAAAAAATGGTAGAAATTCGAGCGAAATCACTAGTATAGATTTCTTCATTAATCATTAAGAGCTTATGGTATCATGCACATTATGCTATACATAATGTACAAAGTATATTGTCAAAAGACATAAATTTTCGAGTTTTTTATACATGTTTGAATTTAATTAATAATTCATATCATAATAATATTGTGATGAAATTTTTATAAAATTTTACACAAATACAACTTTACCCATTTCTAGACCAATTGATGTTGACAGGGCAACAGACGGAAAGAATTTTTAGGTACATGACAAGCCATAAGGCATATTATGAAGTCCAAAAAAACTAACTTCAACCTACACGTTTTTTCAAAGTCAGGAATATTAACACAAGAACTAATTAAACTTTAACGGAAAAAACACCAACATCAACTAAAATTTCAAATCTCTCTCTCTCTATCTCTCTCTGTCTCTCTCTCACTGTGTCTTTTATTTTCACCACCTGTCTCCTTTCTTCCATTATCCAGTAACAGTAAAAATTGAATATATTTAGAGTGATTAAGTAGTAATTGAGTGTAAATTTTAATAAATCAGTTATATAATCGTAAAAGTATGTGTCCTTTAGGCTTGATAAAAATTAAAAATTATATTTCTCATTTAAATGTGTTATTTCCTTAATTCAAGATTTATTATTTTGAAAAATTGAAGTCAATAAATTCTAATTATGCTTTATTGCAATCAATCACACCCCAAATGAGGCTCAATAAAATATGTCTGTAAAAATGCATAAATGCATATGCTTGTAATTATGAGTAGCATTTCAATAATAACATATTTTCAGTAAAATAACTTGCATATTTGTATTGATTAAATTTCTACTTCTTTGTGCACATATTTAGTGATTGTCATTACACCTTTAAATATTTACTTAGATTATATGAAGTTTAGTAATAGACAATGAATTTGTTTGGCGTTAGCAAATACGAACCTTTTAAATAATTTAACATCCAGTATGTAAAAGCGTTAATTTCCTCTAATTAAACGCTTTAACCACATTCACAAAACAAATATAAACATTCAGCGGTCCTACGTAAATTCATTTTTATTAACTCTACTTTATAAAGTTTAACTAAAATCTATACAATTAGTAATAATGCAGAGCACTCACCCAGCAAACATAACGGTTTGATCTATATTACAACAAGGATTGAATAACTACTATTTCTTTTATAAAACATTGCGAACTATAATATGAAAGTAAATTGAGTCTTTCAATAAAATTTATAAATTTTCTTAGTCTAATATTCTGAAATAAAGTACAAGAAAAAGTGCAAAAAAATTGGGGATACGGAACAAATTTATTGTTTAACATTACAACATTTTATTATTGTAGAGCATCTTCTAATAAAAGGACATTTCTTATCACTTAGTTTTTTTGTCCTGAAAATTATACCCATATGTTATATAAACTACCAAAAAAAGAGGAATATTATACTTGTTGCACTTTTTAACTTTTTTTTAGAAGCGAGAAAAAAATTAATTGAACCCAGCTTGAAAGTTTCGAAGCACATCAACTAGAATAAAAGTGTAATATTTCCTAACAATATTTAGAAAATAGCTTCTAAACTCCTTCAAAAGACGTCAAAATCTTTTAATTTATTCTACTGAAATTGTTAAGAAGTAGTTTTCAATGACCTTCCTACTCCGGAAAATTAAGGAAAACTAATAAATTTTCATTCACTTACATAAATTATGAATAACTCGTTTAAACTACAACTGAAAATAAATTCAACCATACCATTATCGGTCTAAAAAGTCATCTTACACGAATACAATTAATTGTAATCTAAAATCTTAAACTTAAATAAAAAATAAATCGCATTTCGAATGCATACGCTTCTGCCTCTTGGGCAATGAAATTTTATACACACAAAGTTATGCACATTTAGATACGAGACTCACACAAGTAAGTGTTTGTGTATGTATGAAGAGGATACAAGTATGTTGAATGTTTATGATTAGGATTTTGCAAGCATAATATTCGATGTAAAATGGCATGAGCTTAATTGCTAGAGGAAGACCGAAATTATTTACACATGATGTGGCGGTCAATTGAAGCGTAAAAATTCTCAAATTTTGCTGGCTGCCCAACCACTGATTAGAGAAGGAATTTTCATCAACCAAAAACGTAACAAAAACAATAATAACCATGGAAAGAGAAATAAGAGAACTTCAATTAATGTTGATTCAGCCAACAAATAAGTTTATTATACAAGACATAATTTAAAAAAAAATATATATAACAAAATAAGACAATAAATATGCGCTATGCTATTATTATTATTATTTTTATTATGATTATAATTATTATTATTATTATTATTATTATTATTATTATATACATTTTGAATTTCTCCTTAATGGGTATAAAAATACATTTTGGAAGCCTTAGCCTAAAACAAAATATATTGTATTAATTTCTCTATATACATATGAACATTTAGTTCATGAAATTCCTGGTAATATGACAGGTATCGATGATGACTGACTTCTGCATGGTATCGATGAGGTTTCGTCGGAGTCCAAGGGTGTTCATGTTTGTACAGAGCAATTTGTCAATTACACCTTCAGCGCTTATTATTATTGGAAGGATCTTGATTTCCGATAGGTTCCAGTTTCGCTTGGTTTCAACTGCTAGCTCAGCATATCTGTTGATTTGTTCGGTGTATGTACGGCTCATGTTTCTGGTAGCTGGGATTGCAATGTCAACGAAGAAGCATTTGCGTTCGTTCTTATCAAGGATCGTGATATCAGGGCGGTTATGGAGTCTCGTGTGGTCTGAGTAGATTGTACGGTCGTAGTATATCTTGACGTTTTCATTTTCAATAACTGTTTGTGGATTATATCTGTAGTAGGGTAGTTCATATTCTTGAAGTTTATATTTGCTGAGTAGGTTTTTGTGGAGGATCTTCGCGACGTTGTTGTGTCTTCTTGTGTACTCTGTTTGGGCTAGATTCGTGCATCCTGATATTATATGATCAATGGTTTCAGTTTGACTCATACATCTTCTGCAGGCGTCATTAGTGACACTTGGATCTTTTATGACATTCTTCCTGTAGTTTTTTGTTGGGATTACTTGGTCTTGTATAGCGATCATAAAAGCTTCGGTCTCAGCATACAAGTTTCCATTCAATAGCCATTTGTTTGACATGAGTTTATCAACATTATCGGCGTTAATGGACCTGTAGAATCGGCCGTGTATAGCTTTTATTGACCAATTTCGTTCCCTTGAAGTTTTATCTTCAGCTTGTCGGTTGAAGCTCCCATTCAGGTTGAGAGGTGTTAAATTTTGATCTGCTTCAGTTATAATTTTTATAAGTCGAGATCTGTCTGATTTAAGCTCAAAGTACCGGCGAAGAGACTCTATTTGGTTGTCATGTAGAGATTGTAGATCGACTAGCCCTCTTCCACCTTCTCTTCTTGGCGCTACCATTCTCTCACAGCACGATTTTGGATGATGAAATTTATATTCTGTCAGCATTGTTCTGATTTTCCGTTGTAGCGTTTGAATTTCAGTCACTGTCCATTTTATTACACCGAAGCTGTACGCAAGGACAGGGACTGCGTATGCGTTTATGGCTTTGATGAGGTTTTTGCCATTTAGATTGGTTTTAGCTATCTTGTGTATGCGTGATGTAAACTCCCTTGTTAAGTTGTTTTTAACTGTTTTCTTGTCAATGCGCCTATTTTGGACCATACCTAGGTACTTATATACATCTATTTCTTCCATTTGCCCGATGTTTTCAATGTTTTGGTCTTCTTCACTTCTTGATATTTTTCCCCTCGTAATCTGAACTCTTTTGCATTTTTCTAGGCCGAATTTCATGTTTATGTCCTTACTAAACATTGATACGATTTGTATTAGCTGGTCTAAGCTTTGTCTCGTCGAGGCGTATATTTTCAAGTCATCCATATACAAAAGGTGACTTAGTATTTCTTGGTTAGAACCGCTCTTTATTTTATATCCATATTTACTATTTTTTAGGAGATTACTAAGTGGATTGAGTGCAATGCAGAACCAAAGAGCAGATAGGCAGTCACCTTGAAAGATTCCACACTTTATGTTGATGTCTGAAGTTTTTATCATCCCTGTATCAGTATAAACTTGAATATTTGTCTTCCATTGTCTCATATTGTACTTTAAGAATTGAATTATACTTGGATTTATCTTATAGATCTTCAGGACCTCTATTAGCCAGCTATGCGGTACACTGTCAAATGCTTTTTGGTAATCTATATAGCAGGCATTTAAATTTCTAGATTGGCTGAATGTCTGTTCTAATATGGTTTGATCAATGGTTAGTTGTTCCTTGCACCCTTTAGCATATTTGCTGCACCCTTTTTGTTCTTCACAGATAATATTATTTTCTGTTAAATGATTGTTTATTAGGTGGTTGAGACAAGCTGTCATAATCTTATAAATGGTAGGCAGACAAGTAATTGGTCGCCCATTTGAAGGGTTGCTTTTGAATCCCTTGTTTTTTGGAAGAAGGTATGTAACACCATTAGTGAATTCTTTCGGGAATCTCCTTGGGTTTTGAATGCAATCGTTTAGAAGCTCTGTAAGTTTTTGGTGCATTCCAGGAAGTCTTTTGAACCAAAAGTTTTGTAGTTTATCCAGTCCTGGTGATTTCCAGTTGTGTGTCTTCGATATAATTCTTTTAACTTCTTCACATGTTACGTGGTTTGCTGACATTTCCTCAAGCTGCTGGTATCTCCTTCTTTCTTCTTTGATCCAGTTTGCTTCAATGTTGTGGCTTACTTGGTTAGACCATATAGACGACCAGTAGTTTTCAGTATCTTCTTTATTAGGGTAAGTATCTTTATCGGGATTCGATGGTGTTGCCTTTCTGAGACCTCTATAGAAAGTTTTCTCGTTTGTATTAAACTTTTTATTATTTTCACGTCTTTTATTGGACAGTTTGTATTTTCTTTGCCTTGCTATTTGCACATTTAATTTTTGTTTAATGGTATCTCTTGTTAATATTGCGTTCGAGTTATTAACTTCGTATCTTGAGTGTCTATTGTGTTTTTGGTATATTTTTTTTATTTTGTTTTTGAGTCTTTTAGCCTTATTTCCTGCTATATAGTTATTTAATCTTTCTAGGTCACTTCGTAGGTTCTTAATATTAATTTCAATTCTTTGAATTGTTTTATTTTCTGTGGGTTCTTTACTTATTATTATTATTATTATTATTATTATTATTATTATTATTATTATTATTATTATTATTATTATTATTAATATTATTATTATTATTATCCCGTGCGGGGTTTGCTAGATCCTCCATCAGGACCCTCCCATGCGGAGAATTTGCAACGATCGCCATGTTTCTGTATTAAGAAGCAAGGAGGGCACCGAGGAAATAAAATACCCCGGGGGTGATCTAAAAATATAGCACGATGATGGATCGGCAATGAATGCGGAGAATGCAACTTTAATACGAGAAGACGATATTGTATGATGATGGCCTGACAGCTGTGGCATTCTGTTACCTGAGTATACAAGAGTGACATCGCGTAGAAATGGCTTTCAGTGTAATGTCCGTTAAATAGCTGGCAAGGACTAGAAGAACGCTCTGTGTCACATAGCCATTCAGTTGGCCGTGCAGGTCTCAGTTGATACGATATCCTGGTTAATGACTGACCTGAGCATGTGTTCTTATGAGGACTTGTGTCAACCCTCGCGAAACCTCATTGCTTGACCCTCGGGGTCATCTAATGGGCAACTACACAACGGGGCATGGATAACGGCTCTAAGTTGGGACCCATATAAAACAAAATGATGAGACCAACATCAACAACAATACAAAATATAGTGGATAGATATGCTGAGAGTATTTTCAAGAGCAGCTCTAAAATAATTCCCTCCCCGGTGACCACCCCTCGAAACCCTGGAAACAGAATAAATAATAGTTCCTGAGACCCCTCAGGGAAACACAAATGTGGGATACACGAGGCAAGAAGATGGTTCGCCTACTCAGAACTCACCTCGACAGCAATACATGCTCAAAATGAGATGCGCTGAGGAAGAGGCATTAGGGCAGTGCCAAAACGTATTGCGAAAAATAAGACAGGCTATAAGAAATCAGAGTATTATTAGCTTGGACGTCCAAAATGAAATATCTGAGCTAGATGAGCTCATCGACATAATAGGGAACTGCCGTATAGGGGATTGCTGAAAGGGATAAAGAGGCGACCAGATCTGGTACGGAGAAAATCATATCAACCAACAGGACTGAGACTATGAGAACACCGACGACATCGAAGAAAAAGCGTAGCGAGAGAAATGCATACTCAGGTCAATGTGAGGGAGAAAACAGAGGAAATTACAAAAAATAAGGAGAGAAAGGAGGAAGTGAGCGCAAGTATTCCCAAAAAGAAAACAGATGTGCGAAAAATGAATCGTCAGAAGAAGCCAAAGGACCAACCACAAGCCGTTATAATTAAACCGCGTGAGGGTCATAGCTACGCCGATGTCTTCAAGTACTTAAGAAATAATGTGAGACCAGAGGAAGCAAAGATAGCAGTGCGACCGATCCGTAAGACGAAGGCAAGTTAAATTCTGGTGGAGATAGGAAAAGGTGGAAACAAGAAAGAGTTCTACGATGCAACTAAAGGCACTCTGAAGGATGCTGCGGTGGTAGCCGGCCTCAGATCAAAAGCTACAATTGAAATACAAGATCTCGATGCCCTTACTACTGTTGAAGAAGTAACGGCTGCTATAAGCAAGGCCACGAAATTAGAAAAAGACGTAATCCATGTTCATTCAACCGCAACAACACGCTGCCCGTATGCGGCGCCAATGATCTTTTACGAACTGAGAGGATCAAAATTGCAACGACCATATGTAGGTGAAGATAGAGGGAGGAGACTAAACGCTGCTACAGGTGCTTTGGAGCGGGCCATCTTCAATGGGAATGCAAGCGATCTAGCAGGAAGACCATGGGACTTTGCATCCAGTGCGGACAAAAAGAACACAAGAAAGGAGTGCAAAAATCCCTCAATATGTCGTATATGCTCACAAAACAGAAGTAGCTCGACGGATCACCTCCCTGGATCAAGGGGCTGTAAGGCAGACAAACAGACCGCGAATGAAAGTACTTCAACCGAGTGACGGTATTGACATTTTCCAAGGCAAACTCGATACGATGGAAGACGCCATAAGGGACCTGGGAGGAGATATTCTAGTGGGGCGCGATGTTAACTCTAGAGCAGTGGAATGGGGAATGCCGACCACTAACTCAAGAGGAAAAAGGATAATTGAATTAGCAGCGAGAATTAAATTTATAGTCGCTAACATTGAAAATGTTCCCACTTTCAGGAGACCACATTGTGAGGGTAGAGTGCCAGATGTGACATTGGTGTCTGAAAGAATGGCTAGGAGAGTTCTGAACTCCCTCCAGACAAACACCCTTACGCATCAAGGAAGCACAAGCGGTGGTACGCGCAGATGGAATGTGGCCAAGTTGGACACATCTCCGCTCGTAGCAGAGGAAATAGGGGAAGATGTCGTAAATATATCTAACCAAGTCATGAGTATTATCCGAATAGGCTGTGACAAAGCAATGCCAAAAATGAGGAAGCGGAACAAATATAAAACCGCGGTATATTGGTGGAACAGGACAATAAACGAAGAAAGGCCGTGAAGGAGATAACAAATGTTGTCAAAGTTGTCCAGCAGAAAAACCATTTCAGCAGGCCCGTGGTTCTTCTCGCCTATCTCGACGTAAGCAATACTTTCAATAGTCTAAGATGGGCAGACGTGTTGAAAGCTATGCAGACAAATTTCGCAGTGCCAACATACTTAATGAAGATAATTGGCAACCATTATAAAGACAGGGTTCTCTTATACGACACTAAGGCGGGCCCTAAAAGTATGGTCGTCACCTCGGGAGCGGCACAGGGCTCTATTTTAGGACCACATCTGTGAAATGCGAGCTATGACGAAATCCTAAGAGTTGAAATGTCAGAGGACACCTTCTTAGTTGGCTATGCAGATCACATCGCAGCAGTCATCACAGCTAGGAACACGGAAGATGCTCGGAAGAGACTCCGACAGGTGATGATAAGAACCAGGGCCTGGCTACATTCACATGGCCTGGAGCTAGCTACACACAAAACGGAGTTACTGTTTCTCACAGGACGACACATGCCACATTTTGCTTCTTGAATTGCACATATGGAAAAAGGAGAGTTGAAGTCTTTTAAAGATATATTAAATTTCGTTATATTGCAGTACGACTTTCAAAGCTAGTTTGGTGATGATTATTATGTAGATATTAGCAAAAATATTACGAAATTTTAATTTTCGCAAAGTGTTAGTGTATTGCACGTTTTGATACACAAATAATTATTACCAACCTAATTGACGTAGGGTAATATTACGCATGCTTACATAACACTAACCGCAACTATTTAAACAGAGTAACAATTAATTTTCAGAAAGCCAAAAAATCATTTAATTTTTAACCTTTTTATGGTTGAAATAGTGCTTAAGTCAACAATCATCAGTGCAATGGTCTTCACAATTTTAAGAAAAAAAATGTTTTTTAATTGTTCAAAAAAACAGCATCAGTTGTAATCACATGGCATAGTTAATTATGATTTCGAATATCTTTTAATGTCCATATACAGTGGACTTCGTACATAATGAACTTAACTGGGACGGGCAATATAGTTTATTATAACCGGAATAAATATTTATATTTTCCCCAATAAATAAGAGGAAGCCAACATTTTATTCGTATAAATCGACATTTTTATAAGACATACATATCTTTATAAAAATTTATTTATTCTTTTTTTAAGACTTTGCTTTGTTCGTTATAAGTGTAAAAACTTGAAAAAAGTACCTTCAAAATAGTTCGTAATAAAAAGTTTACCATAACCATAGTTCGTTATAAACATAATAATTTTTCCGACATATTAGTGCGAAAATGTTGTGAGCGTCAAAGTTGTTCGTTATATGTGATCATTTGTTATAACCGTGTACCGTATTACCAAACACCGCTGTATTGAGCTTAATTTTTTTTATAAACCCTTCACACAAAAATAAGTATGTATGTGTATATGTAATCGAAAATACAACCTGTCCGATTTCTCTACATGATTTATATAAGTAGATTTAATTGACTTACGAGTATAACCCTATCGCAACCTCAGGAGTGGTGATATATGTACATGAAATGCATATAAAAATTCATGAGGAAGTATAGCGGCAATTGTGTAAAAGGTGGATTTTTTTGATGACTTTGAAGTACTACCTCATGTTTACTTCTCTGAACACGGAATGATTTTCAGTCATCCATCATTAAATTTGATTTGTAACTCGAACGGTTTCAGCTATGTGCCATCTTTGGTTCTCATTTTCTTACTCTCCTATAATTCTTTCTTATATAAAAGTGTTAGTAACAATAGCCTATGACAAATTAAACAATTTATTTACTTGATTACACAAGTATACAATATAAGATTTTGGACTGGGCCAACTTAAATTAGTTTCTTATGTAATCTGAATTCGAATCTGTACTGGGTTTCTTTAAACTGATTCTAGTTTTTGAGATATACCGTCAAGATATATGTCAAAAGGGAAGCAGCTGCACGACAAATATTAACATTAGTGGATAATGATTTGTCTAGTTCTCAGAGATATAAAACTTATGTACAAAAATTTATAAAAATTTGGATTTATTAAAAATGCAAAACATATAGGTAAATACGAGCATATTCAAAACAAAACGAGCCATATTTATTTATAATCTATTAACAACTATTGATTTTATTCACGACTAAGGGACAGTACTTCAATTTAGCGAAAATTGCTATATGCATATAAAAGTAGCATTTTATATTTTGTTTGAAAAAACAATCACAAAATGCAGAGAAACCCAATTGCAATTCTTGGATATTGTTTTGCTATTTTAACGCCACATCTATCTGGTAGGTCATAAAACAACAGAGCGCATGGGGTGGACATTAAAACGTAGGTAAGGGTAACTAGTTCTACCAAAAAATGGCCGGAATGAGGTAACAGTATAACTGTTGGGCATAACTTGATTAGTTTTCAAGATATCGACTTGATGTATTTTGCGTTGGATAGATAATTGTATGGGCTTTATTTTAAATTATTTTTTGTGGGTAGTGGGGAAAAATTTTATTCCTCAAAAATTATGATGACCGAAACCCCTTTGTTTTTTTTTTTTTTGAAAAAATTAAAAAAATATTTTTTTTATTTTCGAAAAAAAATATGAATTAAAGCCAATATGTTTATCTATCCAACGCAAAAGAAACTGGCTTTGCTTATGTCTCTGAAATTGTAGTTATTTGCCATCAAGTCTATATCTTGAAAACTAAGCAAGTTATGATCAAAAAGGTAACCAGTTCTACTACTGCCTCATTCCGGCCATTTATTGGTAGAACTAGTTACGTTTTTGGTCATAACTTGCTTAGTTTTCAAGATATAGACTTGATTTATTTTGCGTTGGATAGATAAGCGTATTAGCTTTAATTCTAATCTTTTTTTGCGGGTAGTGCGAAAAAAAATTTTTTCCTCAAAAAATATGATGACCTAACCCTTTTGTTTTTCCGAAAAAATGACAAAAAAATGTATTTCTTTTTTTCGCAAAAAAAAAATAGGAATTAAAGCCTATATGTTTATCTATCCAACGAAAAATAAATTAAGGCGATATCTTGAAAACTAAGCAAGTTATGATCAAAATGGTAACCAGTTCTACTGCTGCCTCATTCCGGCCATTTATTTGTGGAACTGGTTACGTTTTTCTTCATAACTTGCTTAGTTTTGAAGATATCGACCGGACTTACTTTGCGTTATATAGATAAATTTATTGGCTTTAATTCGAATCTTTTTTTTACGGGTAGTGCGAAAAAAAATTTTCCTTTTGTTTTTTTTTAAATGTCAAAAATTTTTTTTTATTTTCGCAAACAAAAAAATACGAATTAAAGCCAACGCAAAAGAAACCAAGTCGATGCTAATGTGGTGCCCCACAATTGATTTCCACAGCACCACGTTGGCTTCAGGATTGCATTGTATAGAAGAAGTTTGCAATTTAGGCATAGTGTTGAGTTTCTCTCCATAAACCTATTGGTTTGAGAAGCCTTTAATTTCGTTTGCATCTACTTAGCGTCTTTGTGTGATTTCCATGTTGACCGAATGAATGCCGAGGTATTTGACTTCATTGCATTGTGGTATTGATTGACGATTAATTTGGATGGTGGCAACATATTTTTCTTTACAATAAAAAAGTAATATGACCACATTTTTGTTCGGTTACTTTTGTTATTCATGTTTTTAGCCATTTTTCTAATATTTAAATGTGTTCCTACAATTTGCTTGAGTTTCCATGTGTTAATATGTGTACATGATTACTTATTTGGCATATCAGAGGCATATATCTATTCCTACAGGATCACTATATCCCGTTCTAAAGATTGAAAAAAACAACCAAAGCTCAAACACCATCCAGCAAATTAATGCATGATATTCACTCTAAATGCTAAAATTCCCCAACCGTGTCATAATCACTACGAGAATAAAAAAATATCATAAAATTTTTAATCTCTAACTAAAATTATACTCGTAAGACATTCTGATCTAAAGAGTTGTCCCAACAAGCAGTGCTGATTTTGGCACTACCAGTATGTCCTTTTTGTTGTTTTTCTTTAGCAGTTGTTTTTATCATTACACCCAGTTACCAACAGTAGCAAAAATAACTATTTATTTTAGCATTAACAATATAACGAAAAAGAAGCCCTGTCCGTGGCGAAAAGAATATTGTTGGCAAGTAAACTACTCGTATACAACATTCAAATGGTAGTTGATGATGATGTTGTTTGCAACAAATTTTGAATTGTTTAAATTTACTAACGACAAAGACATTAACATGCAGCGAGCCATAGATAAATTACCACCGCAGTAAAAGTAGAAAAATAAAAAACGCCATAAAACCCATAGGACAAAAAGAAGTGGACAATCAACCTCAAGGAGAAGGATAAATGGAGGATGAATGAAGTAAATAGATCTTCAGCATAAATATGCATAAACCTGCTATTGTTGACAGTCTACCATTGTGACAAAGTAAAAAGAAAATAAAAAATATATATAAAAACAGAGACCATAAAGGAAAAAAAAGAAACGGGACATAAGATTTATGTAGAAATTTTTGGTTCCTAAACAATGCAACATAATTGTGAAGATCTTTTTTGGAATTCGTAAGGGACAGTAAGAGGACAAGTGCTTGTGATGTGAACTAAAAAATTTAAAAAGCATAGAAATAATTTATTATATAATTGTTTAAATAAATTTCCTTGATATTCAAACTTGAATTTTAAAGAGAACTAAGGAATATTAACTTGTTTTTCTAGCCGCATGTATTAATAAGCGCTTACTTATAAATGTTAATAATTTTATTTATATTTATTTGATTGTATGAATTAACGTCCAAAAATATAAATCAAATAACTTTCAAAAATGTTTATAAATTTTTGGAGTTCTTCCATTTTTTGGGAATTTAGTTTATTATTATTTTTCTTTCTGAACAACTTAATTTTTGTTTTGAAGTCTTTTTCATTTTATAAACACAGTAAAAATAAAATAAAGGAAAATAAAATTTATCCGAAGCTAGCTGCGGAAACATGTAAGTGCACAGTCTAAGAAAAGCAATGTATTTGCTATATAAATGGAAGTCCGACCGAAGTTTTGGTTTAACCATAAAAAACAAGCAATAAATAAACGTATGAGCAATATTTCCTCTGATAATTAATATCACTCATACGTTAAATTGTATAGTGATAAAATATCTTAATAATCGGATTTTCAGATTCAAATTGTAACCAATTCGCTTTGTAATTCAGTTCAGGGAAATCTAATTAGATACATAAAATACAAAGTTTTCTCTTAAGAATAGTGACGAAAGTTTGCCTTTTATAATCAAATCCAAATTTTAGGGAGTTTTTCTCCCCAAATTTCACGACAAAAAATCAATAACAGTGTATGATTATTAGACATTAGAAACAAACTATAAACGAATGAATAGGATTATAATAATTTACATTATTTATAAAATAATAGTGTGTAGCTTTGAGTTCAACTTAAAATCAATATGTACAAAGGTTTATTACATGAGCCGTTGCAAGCAAGTTCGATTCCTGTCGAAGACTCTAATTTGAGATTTGAGATTTTATTGCCGTTTTTAATACTCGTATATGTAAATATTTAAATGAAATTTTTGTATACATTTAATAAACCCAGGAATTAAAAAACGCATACGCAATATGATTTTCGAGAATATATATATATATATATATATATATATATATATATATATATATATATATATATATATATAATATATATTATATATATATATATATATATATATATATATATATATATATAATATATATTATATATATATATATATATATATATATATATATATATATATATATATATATATATATATATATATATATATATATATATATATATATATATATATATATATATATATATATATATATATATATATATATATATATATATATATATATATATATATATATATATATATATATATATATATACATATACATATATATTTATTTATTTATTTGTTTGTTTATTAATTTACATATGAAAATGTCTGAAATTTACATTTTTGTAATGTGTCAAACTTTCTGCCTGAGTTGTAAATAAAATGGCAATTTATTAAAATATTTCTATAAAAACATATGTTTTTTACTCACTTTTTCAATATGGCGTATAATCAAATCAAAAAATATGCAATTTAAGTTATAATAAATTATAGAACATGCAAAAAACGTCATAAAATATTAAGTAAATTAATCTTTATAAAAAATCTAAAGTTAAATTTCTTATTATCTTATCTAAACAGGAAGAAGAATTTTTCCTACATTTACAGAACTATCAATCATGCGCCCTCGGAAAAAACTTTTTCTAAAAGCGAATAGGCGTTAGTCAAATTAAAAAATAGTTTCCTTAATTTTTAGAAATTGTTTTCTTATATACATTATAAAGTATTTTAAATATAGTATATTTTTTATAATTAATTTTATTTTTTAATACATATTTATAACTAATAATATAGTAAATGTTATTCACAAAAAATATTCCAACTTGTTTTGTGGCTCCTTGTCATGACCATCTTTGAACTTTTGCTTTTCTTCTCTCATGAGGGTTTTTGTTTGCGGGTTATAAATATTTATGTTGACGATTTCATTAGTAACATACCTTTCAACTTTTGTATTTGTCATTTATTTTTATCTCTTTGGCTTATGAATTTTTCGTGTTTGCATCTAGTGCCCACAGAATTTTATTTTGCTGTATGAATATATGATTTAGCAGGAAGATGTATTTTGATATAGTGCTATTGCACTATTATAAAAACGATTTCAAGTTTTTTATATTACGACTTTTTTTGTTTTATTACAATTTTAAAAAATAACCAGTTAACAGACGTATCAGCAATAGAAACTCCAATATTAAATATCACTCATACGCTAAATTGTCATATTGTATTTAGAATATAGAGTGACCATTTATTTTAATAATTTTATTCATGCTATATTCCTTCTTAATATAAGTCGTACCTACATGAATTTAGAAAAAATAAAAACAAATTCCATTTGGAGACATACGAGTAATTGCTTCTTTGTAATTATTATTATTATTTATTGCTTTTATGCCAGGTAATGGGTGCATAGTTGCAAATATAATACTAAAAAATGTTTTTATTTTGAGCCTTAAGTCATTGAAATATTGATTTGTTATTCCAATAAATTTGTTTACTAAAGGATCTAGTCTCAACCTCATAAAAGTCCTTTAGTGAATTGATAATAGTGCAATAATTAATATTTATAGAAGGTATATAAACCATACTTAGTCAATACCTTTTACCATCATGTTGCATATTAATAATTTCATTGATGCAACTACAAATTTTGTTCTTCAATATGAGATTAAATGCATATTTACTGACTTTATATAGCAGCTCTGGTTTTATGTGTCTTGAGTGTATGAATCTAAGGAAACCTTCACATTCTTAGTATTTAAAATATTATTTGTAGGATAAGTAAAATAAAGGAAGATGTTTTTGAAGATGATATTCAATACGATATATTATTTTCTTTTTACAAACTTTTTCCTTTTACTTACTGTAAAAATGTTGTATTCTTCTTCTTCTTTATTTGCCAATCCGTATTCAGGTATTAGCGATAATACAATTAATTTGTATTATTTTGATTTTTTTATTTAGCTGTAGAGAGTTTCTATTTTTAGCTGCTATCAGAAGACCTCTTTCTTCTTGTTGACTTGTCCATTCTTGAATGTTTTTCATCCATGTCATTTCTCTTCTTCCTCTCGGGCGTGTTCCTTAAATTTTAGCCCGTATAATAATTTGGGGAATTCTGTATTTTTTATTTCTCATTATGTGTCCCAAATAAGATGTTTTCCGTGCTTTTATATTTCTTACTATTTCACGTTCTACTTTCATATGACTCAGTACTTCCTCATTCGTAACGCGGTCAGTCCATGGGATCTTTAATATTCGTTGGAAAAATCCACATTTCAAACGAATTTATTCTCTTTTCATCGGACACCTTTATCGTCCATGTTTCTGCCGAATATAATAATATATAACATTTTATTTTATTATTTTTTTTAAGAGAAGTTACACTCAGGCAATTAATGCCTACTACTTAAATTAAGGTGTTACTTCTTTTGTGAAAGGGATAGGGTAGAGGGACAGATGGTGAAATTAGAAGACAGAGAGAGCGAGAGAGAGAGAGAGCTTTTTTTAATTTCGTTGTTACAACTAAGCTATTCCGCGTTGATTTATTATTATTACATATTATATATATTTTTTTTTATAGCAGAGTTGCAGCGTCTCTGATGTTAATTAAGTAGACGCATTTTTTAGTCTCTTAAGGTGTATTTGTGTAGCCATTTTATTAATTGTTTTACTTCGCCAACGGTTCTTGCTAACAATACCGACGAAGGAGGGCGCTTGATACAGTAAACATTAGCATAGAGAGTATGAAATTGCTGTTACTGTTAAAGTGGCCAGTGTTATGCCTTCATCACTTAAACAGTACAAGAGCAATTAACACAACACCACACTAAGTAATTTAGAAATACTCATGATGTTAATTTTTTTATGACTTGCCTTGAACAGGATATGAGCCCATGTTATCAGTCATAAATAGCTTCGTAGCCAACGCGCTAACTACTTCAGCCAACAGCAACCAACGTATTTTTGTTGTTGGGTTTATATCGTGACTAGTTAATGTTTACTATATGTAAAAAAAGCATCTCTAGCCATTTCAATCCTACATTTAATTTCTCTAGACATATTCTATTGATCGTTAATCTGAACTCCCAGGTATTTAAATGTTGAAACTTTTTCTATTCCGAAATTATTTATCCGTATTCATTAATTAGTTTCGACCTTCTTTCTACTCACAATCATGTATTTCGTCTTTTTAATGTTAACTTTTAAACCATATATCTCGCTTGTTTGCGTAAGTGCATCTACTAATTTCTGTATTATTATTTGTTAAATTGTTTTTTCTTTTCGTTTGTTTATTTAGTACATTTTCATGAAAATTTATTTATCAAACATCTAAAGTAACTGTTAAATCTGCTTTCATCTTTGTAAAAACAACAATAGCAACAACAACCTCGATAACAACAATTACCAACAGAAACCCACATTTACAAGCCAAGTGCCAATGAATACGCTCTTTGCAAGTCACACATCATTGAATTTTGAACAATCAATATGTCAACAACAGCACTAAATATTTGTTCGTGTATGTGCAAATAGTTTTACTGTATACACATATGCCCAGGTATTACTAAAAAATGTGTCTTTTGAAAGGCCCAAACATAGACCGGAAGATTTGATACAGCATATTGAGATAAAAACCAAACTCATCAATAAATTTTAATATAATATAATAGATTTATAGCAACTCATCGATTGAAACCTAATATTTAACCTCCCTTGTCTGACTTGGAAAGGCCTCTTCAGAGGTTTTTCCCTTTTTCTACTGATATCACTATCAAAGCTAAAAATATGCAAAAGTTAAATATATACTATTACATACAAGTGCAAACATTTTCTGTAATAATGACATGTTACGATATACACACGTGCGGTATGATATCGAGTAAATAATACATGACATAAAAAATAAAACAACTGTTGCAACATTTTTAATTCTTTTCTCTTTTTTTTTTGTTTGCTTCTTCAATAGCCTCACGTATTGGCACAATAAAAAGTCATATGAAAATTTCTGCTAAAAGTGTCGAACGCCAAATTTATACAGCGTCAAGGAAAAAGACAATACAAAATTGTATTGTTTATGAAAAACTATATACATGCAAAAGTAGACGATGGAAAACTATTACAGGTATAATATTTAGATTACAAAAAGCCACTGTTCTAATAACTGATTTTGGTACCTCGGACCAAAAAATTCACAAGCATCGGTGGGATGGATGCATACATTTAGCCTTTATTTAATAGTGAATTATATTGCAATCTTTTGTAATGGATTAACCTTAAAGATTCTCGAATTTTATTTAAACCACTATGAGGTGAATTTTTCTTGAGCATTTTATTACTATATTTCTTCCCTGCGTAAGTTTCATTCTCTAATTCCATTTTTAGCTCATTTCTTTATTAAATACTAAAGAAATCTTTCCTGAAATAGCATAAATAAGTCTCAAATAACAAAATTTAATTCTTCAAATACATCAAAGCTAAAAATTTATCTTGAATTCGAAAAATAAAGGAAAACTTAAAATGTATTCAGGAGCTGTTCTGTTCAAAATTGCTACAAAAATACACCACAAAACATATTTGAACCACAAATTAACTTAGAATTGATTCGAAGAAAGAGCAAAAAATATTTATTTGATTTCAGACTAAAATGGACCGTGGTGATTTTTTATATCGCAGTCCTTGAGCAGATGTGATCTAACAATTTTAAATGCATAAAATTGCCTATCGCTACTTTTATTTAGTTATATTTTTATAAAACAAAATTATGTATCAGTTTTATACCTAAGCCTTCCCTTCCCATTCATTGCACTCTTATTAGCTAAACTCTTTACTTCTGCCGCAACGTAACTTTAAATATCGATAGAACAATGAATATACAAATAAAATTTCTTAGACTTTTCGTAATTGCTTCGAAAATTCCAAATAAATTTAAATTTTAATATAGATTTTTGTATGAAGTGTGAATGTATTTTCTGTATAGGAAAAATCTAATTTTCTTGTAAATTAAATAATAAACTTCTTGCCAAAGAAGGAGAACATTATGTTGGTGCAGACTGAGCTGCAGATGAAATATTTTTAAAACGCAGTCACTAAAATAATGATCTTGTTAAATCATGTCATTTGAAAAAAATGTTCTAGTAAATTAATTCAATAATTGTAGCTTTGTATAATTCTTTCATTTTGAACATTATCATACCTAATTTATAGCTGCCGCTGATATTTTCAGTCACGGCTGTCGGCACTGTAAAAATTCTAGGCGATGCTCATCATAATTTTTTCACAAATATAGACTCAATTGGATTAATATCAAGTAAAAAATATGGTATTTATTTATTATCAAAAAGCTGCAGTAAATGTCTGTTGCAACAAAAATATTATGTCTTTCCATTTTTTTTTCAATATATATGTCGAGTACTTATTTTAGATTCTTCATTTACACATATAGTTTTGTTTAAATCATATAAAAACGTTGAATATTTTCCGCCTATCTTAATGCCTTTATATTGAACTAATTCCTTTAGAATTTATTAAAAAAAAAACTAAAAAAAAATAGATCGTTAATTCAGTTGAGTTGTTTTTAAAGCAGCACTTTTGCAGTAAATAATTTAAAGTATGACCACAGACAGCTACAATTCCTCAAATAGACAAACACACATACAGATATGCTTACACGGTGAGTAATATTAAGGGCCTAATTTTGCGCATTAATTAAGTAAAATTAACAAAAAACCAAGTTAAAGGATATTTTTATTGCTTTCATACCATTTCGGAATATAAAAAGCATACTTCCACTATAAATCTAGTATCCAAGTATTACAAAAGCTTCTTATATTAGCTACTCAATGCATTTATTAAATCCTATTTTCCTTATTTCTCACATGTATGTGTGTACATGTGTGCAATTTTGAATAGGTGTAATCGGAATCATGCTCATTTCTTAGATTAGGTTTACCTACACCAAATAATAATTTTTGAAAAAATTATATCCTTAATATCTATTGTGAGATGATGGGAATTTTTTCCAACTTTTTCTTAATTTAATAAAAATATACTTAAAAAGATTTTTTCTATTTAGTGGAATTAGGCATATAAAAATATTTGATTATAACATTCTTAGCTGCTTCAAAATTAATACTGCTTTGAGAGTCTTTTTTTATTTATAAGTGAAAACACCAAAAAAGTCAATCCAAAAATAATTTAAAAAAATGGAGCTCAATATCCTTTAGTCATTTTCTTAAAAAACATTTTTTATAATATATTTCAAATTTCTATAGAACCACTTTATCATTATCTCCACGGAAGCCTAGTTTTTTCGCTATTGTTGTTTGTAGTTTGGTATAACTTTTGATATTTCTTTCGGTATAACTTTTGATATTTATTTTAAATTTTACAGAACTAACAACATTATTTATTTTTCAAATGGCCGCACTGTGAACTAAGACAGTCTTACAACTTGCGATTCACTTGGTCAGAATCCATACCTTAATATTTCTTTTGTTCTTTTTTTCGTAATTTCTAACAGATAAAAACACATAAAAACAGATAAAAAAAATTTTCACTATTTAATTCAAGGCCCATTAATAAGATCTATGCAACAGCCTAGCAGATGCTGAAGCCAGTGTCAAACTTCATATACAAACATTATGTCATATTTTTAATACTGAGCATTTATAATATCTAATACTGCTTTACAATATATATGTATGTTAGAGTAATGGAAAAGAGGTCCCTTATTAAACTCCTCAAGGAATTTGCAAGGAAATACATATGATTTTTACAACTTTTGATTGGATTTTCTTTTGCACCACATATTCCTAGGCCTTACAAATGGGCCTCGATTTCAACATTTATGAATTTTATATAAGAAAAAAGTGTTTTCATTTGTATTTTATATGTGACGACTAGAAAGGTTTCATAAAATTATAACACATTACGAAAATTTAAGGACAATTTCTAAAAATCATATGCATTTTCTTGCAAATTCCTTGAGGAGTTTAATAAGAGACTTCTTTCCATCACTCTAACATACATATATGTTGTAAAGCAGTATTAGAAATTAGAAATGAAAAAATTACAAAAAGCTTTTTGATGTTGTCGTAACAGTAAAAATAAGTAAATGTTGGATAATTATGATGAATCCCTCATATTTTCATCTCTTGTAAATGGAAAGCTATTGATTAAATAATCAAAAACTTGGCTAATGAAGCTCTTTGTCGTCTGCATCGCTATTGTGATGCTCATTATATTGTTCCAATTACTTTAATCCAAACTAAAAATAAAATATATATTTTGATATGTTTTATTCTTATTATTATCCTTATGAAAAAATTAGCAATATTTTTTGGGTTTCGGAATAAAATAATAAAGAACTATCTTGCATATGGCTTAAGCATTTAGTTGTTAGTTGTAGACTCAAGTAAATCGGATATGGCAGTAAGTAGACTTAAAGTTAATAAAACATCATACGAGTATATGCGATAATAAGAAATAAGTTTATATTGCTGCAGCTGAAAACTTGTTGGAATAATACGATGACAAGACAAAAAATACAACGTGTAAGAAAGAGAAAGATAAATAAATGGGACTGTTCCTAACACTGCTTAATATCAAATAAATAAATGTAAATAGTTACTTATGTATAGAGAACGTATTTAGTGTATCAGTAAAATAATGTGTTTTCGTAAATCCAGCCATTAAATAATCGTAGGTCAATATATACATATAAAGTAAATACACTTTATAGAAGGAAATCCACAAAAAACCGAAGTAGGATATAATTGTTTGTTATAGGAGCATAAAAGTAAAATGTAGCAAAATATCTCTACAATTTATGAAACGCAAAATATTGTAGACTCCTGCAGAACTCACATGCAGCAAAAGTGGACATATATAATTATTTGACTAATATTCATATAACTTTATTAATTAAATTTCCTACCAAACCAAAAAAAAAACTCTAAATAAGGAGTATCATACATCACAATTTTCTTAACTGCACTATCAGAGTAAAATTTCTATATCCGGATTAGTTTTCGTATACGCTGCACTGACAAATTGTAAACACCAACCAATGTTAAAAAATTTAAAAGAAAAATTTAACTTCAGTTCTAATTTAGTCAGAAGAATATAAGATCTAAGAGTGTCCTGCAGCCTATTATAAGAGTCATTACGTAAAAGAAATAGATATTACGTACATTTAATTTATCCAACATATTCAAAGTCTCATATTACTAAAAAAAACTTACATTTTTTACATTTATTCCTCATCATATTAACTTCATTGAAAGCTTAAGCCACTAACTGAATACTTGCCACATTAAATGATTTATTTTCGAACATACTTGACTTTCTAATTCTGATAAATCTATTAACAGGGCTTTGATTTGTTTGTTATATAAGCAAAGATAAACTAATACATTCATTATCAAGCTGAATTAGCTGCTTTCTATATGAAAATATAATCTTACCAAATGTAAAAAAATTATGTGAAAAGTATAGTACGTATGAGTACGTAAATAAACCATAAAACTATTTTAAAATTACGACACATATATTAAAATACAGAGAGACAGACAGATAGATAGAAAAGTAGATCGAAAGGTAAACATTAGATCTATTGTATTGAAATATGTTTAACAATAATAATTTTATTTACTATAGATTATCTAATTGAAATAAACATCAAGGAGATATCATTAGCCTCTTTGAATTAAGCGGTAATGGTATAATATTTTTTTCCCAAAGTGCAGGCTAAAGTAGTCATAGATGTCTAATTATCTATTAACCAAAAACAGTTTATATTTATAAATAACTATTGAGCGTACTCCCTAAAAGTAATGTATATAAAAGTTTTTAATTAACGTGATAATGGAAGCAAAAATAAATGGAAATATATTCAATAGAAACCAACCGATTTGATTACTATTTAATTTGATGTTTTACCAAGTGTAAAATGGTTAATAAGATGTTTACTTTAGATAACTCCAAATATTTGATAAAACATAACACGATATTCTCTTCAAACATTAATTGTTTTTTGTGCCAATTTCGACTTACTTCTATGTACTTCGTCAATAATAGATTAGAAATACCAAACAGCTTTTGTATTGTTATCATTTTATAAATTTATGAAATGCCATTTATGACAAACCAAAGTGCTGTTTTCTATTCTTACTATTATGTATTCTGTTAATAGTAAAAGCGACCAGTAAATATAATCATATGGCAAAATATTAGTGATACCCTTATGGCATGTTTCTACATAACAAGTAAGTAAACAAACAAACAAGTACTACTCAGACAAGTACGTAACAAAATGAGTTTTTATAACTCACTTGTCTAACCTATGTACTGTTACATAGCACTTTACGTTTTATTACATTGCAGGATTGCCATAGTGAAAATTTTAGTATTTCGTTTACTTTTTTCCATACAAAAACCAATTTTTTTTGCTACTCAATGGCAACTCTAGACCGAATACAAAAGCAGCTGTTTTTTATTTACAAATCAAAATTTATTAATACATATACATATGTATATACATACATGTGTATATGCACACTTACAACTTTTTATTCTTTAAATCCATATTTATATGTAGTATTATGTATATTTGTTGGAGTTTTAATTATTTTTTGAAAAGTAATTTCTTTTTTAGAAAAAAATTTAACAAAATATTATTTTGCCATGCACACAATCACTTATTTTTGATTGTCTGTTTTTGACAATAGTGACAATTGAAATTGCACTGTAGAAACCACAGCTCCTTCGTTTTCACTCAACAAAACTTGACATTTGTGTTATAAACCCCCAAAGCAAATTTTCATGCTCAATTGAGCAACATTTTTGAGTCACTTATTATGTAGAAACATGCCATTAATCACAATATCGTTGCACATTTTGAGTGAAAGTATAACAATTTGGTTGGTATTAATACTCATAAAATTAATCTTGTATATTAAAATATGAACACGTGAGAAACTAGGATGTTTCGACTGCAAATTTCGGTGAAAGTAATATTTAAAGAACGACATCTCCGTTGTTTTATTATTTTCAGAGCAGTTTAAAAATTAAAAAGAAATAAAAGGCTTTATCACAATTGTTATAAAAATAGGAATTATTTTTTTTTAAATAATAAGAAACTTCAAAAGTTTGTTGTGGCTTTAGCTCTTCATATGCCGACATTTCATTGGTTGCTAAAACCAAATCGTCAGTGAAGTTTAAGCAGTTTGAAAACAATGAAATGTTGGCATATGAAGAGCTAAAGCCACAAAAAACATTTGATTTTTCTATGCAAAAAGGTCTAATTGTTTCTAACGATTAGTTGGGGAGAATATCCCAAATAATGTATTTCTATATTAAGTATAATAAGAAACTCGTTACTAAAGAAGTGTTTGCCTTAAACATAATTGATCGCGACTTAGTCTTTTACCAGTATATTTTCAAAAGATATTTTTTTAAGATAAATTTCGTTTTTTTTTTTTTTAATAAAATGTTAATTTAGTTTCAAGACAACAATATCATGATCTATTTCACTCAAAGTTTCTTTACAAACATTTTCTTAGCAAAACAAATGCGCCACAAAGTGATCAGTAGAAACTATAAATATCGTCGTACCCTAAAAATTATGAAAAAACAAAATCGCCATCTAAAAGTCCCTGCATGTATTTTTCTTCCTTTTTTATTATACTATAAATTTTCATCAATTAATAATTGGCACAACTTAAATTACATAAGAAACAGAAAATCATGAAAATAATATTGCAAGATGTTTTCCCCTTCCGGATGACTTCTCTATTTGTCAATTATAATAGTTGGCTATAACCTAAAATTCAAACATAATCTTTGCGAAAAAAAAAAACAAGAAATTAATTATCCAAACGTACATAATTGATAAATAAATATCAAAATAAAGAGAACAACGATATGTCTAGTCTAAAATTAGTGGATAATATTCGACTCTTTTTGGAAACCATTTAATAGGTTACAAACAAAATTTGAAAACATGGAAAACTAGTCCTATATTAGATGGACTAGTTGCATCATCCAACTCACAACGGAATGATGTAATGACTTATTTGCTGGTATTGCTACAAAAAATATTTTTTTTCTTTATATTTGTAGCTGGAAAAATAGCACAACACTCATATATGTTCCAAGGCTCCTAAGTTTGTTTCTAAGCTGCCTAGTTGCGTGCAAAAGTGGTATACGATATATTAAAAAAAACCCTACCATATTCACATACTAAACCATTGTAATGCGGGACTGCCACAATTGAGATCTGATTTATTTGTAGTCAATGTAGTAGTAGTAGTTTCCCAACAATGCATGGAAAGCAAGGAATATTTTCGTTATCTGATTATCAATCTAATTGAAAAATATAATTTTAATTTTTTCTACCTGCAGCAGAAAGAAACTCTGTAAAATCAGTTCATTGGTTACCATTTACTGATACAGGTGATATCCTAGATTAGACTCCTAACGATACCAGCAGTCAACAGAAGCTCAGCCGCATCACAAGGCTATTCATTGAAAAAAAATTTGAATAATAAATACTTATACACAGATTTGTAACTTCATGTAAAATATTAAGGTGCGTCAATTTCAAAATACTTTACATCTAGCAATTGCAAATAAGCAGTGTATTACAATTATATTGGAATTGCATTGCGTAAATTTTTCCTCATTATATTTATGATTATGGCTATAGTTCTTAAAAATGTGACAAACTCTTTTCAACTCAAGGCCTTTTTAAAATAATTTTAATATAAAATATTTATTTAAAATATCTTATGCCAACTATCAAATTTAACGTTTTAATTTTAAATTGAGTTATTTATTCACATTAAGTAAGCGTCAGTATTGTCATTTTTCAATAAAATTAATTGATTTCACTGCAAATTCAGAAAATTTTTTCAAATGTAATTTATTCATTGCGATACAGTTGCTTTCATTAATAAATTAATGAGTAAAATCATGTTAATAAACTTCAAAATGCATTTTGAATATACATTTATAACGAAGGCCAGCCAGCGTATAACAATAACAAATGGAAATTATTATTAAACTTATTGTTGAAAACCTAGAAATTAAAACTGAAAAAAAGAAAAAAATAAATTTTACGTACTTTCATTTGCATTAAAATCATATATATTTTTAATAAAACCCCTTGGCAAAAAAGAAAATTATGGGCTAAATGTACAATAAATTCTTTATTTAATTTTTATTTTATTATTATTTTTTTCAAATAACAAGAGCTAAGTCTGGCAATATATTATTATATGGTCATATGCTGGTGTTAACCCATTAACATTAATTGTAAAAGCCAAAGCTGTTGATACATTGACTATAAAATAATGTGGTGCAAATATAAATTAATTATTTAAAAATAGCATGAAAACTGTATAAAGGCAATAAATTTTGTAAAAATTATGCAATTGTTCAATTAAAAAAAAACTAAAATCCATGAATCAATTGAAAATGTAAAGTGTGGGATAAAGTAATAAATTAAAATTTTGAATATAAAACAAATGTTTTTGTAAGAAGATTTGTTATAGTGTCGCATACAATACATGTATGTGTCTTGCCCATACTTTTAAATAATTTAGATTGATTAATGCTTTCTAAATGTTTATAATTAAATTTACTCAAGTGATGTAAGTTATTTTAAAAAATTATATTATTTACATATTCAACATTGCCGTAAAGTATGCTACAAGTATGCTTAATCAACTAGTTTTTAACCACAACGTATGAGCATTAATTTACAAATATCGTAAATTATTGCTCATACGTTCAAATACGATATTCTCATATTGTATTTGAATGTTTTTGTATAAACATATGGGGTTGAATGTTTTCAAAATCATTGAGTTAGTTTAGCGAGCAATGAAATGTCGGCATATGAACAGCTAAAGCCATAACAAACAAATTTTAAAAGTTAATTATTCAAATATGTCTTTGATACAATCTTGATCTATTTTAGTATTAAGTGTTGTTCGTTAATATCTTTAGATTATAAAAGCTGCTTAGTTTAGCTGCAGAGATCTGCAGAGAGTCCTGTAGTATTCTATATACTTCGAGCTCATTTTTCATCATCAGTTTGTTTTTCATATTTGGTTTTACTCATTTTCTAGTTCATTATTTTTTGACACAACTTAATAATACGAATTTTCTTTTCAGCTTTTTTTGGCACTGAGTGCCATGAAATCTGTATACATTTTCTAAATTTTTGGCATATGCTGGCTGCTGTTTTAAAAGAAATTAAATATGAGGTTTATAAATAAGTCAATTCTGGATGGGTTGCAAGCTTGTGTTAGTTGCGTTTGCAAAAATATTTAATTTTATTGCAAGACTGCCGACGAGATCAATTTTGTGAAATCTACATGCTTGTAATTCCACCAAGCGCCTGGTCGATATATATCTGTACTACCATCTTCCTTCCTCAAGGATGTAAAAGTGTTAAGACTATAGCATTTACGCAATATTTCACGCATCCCGACAAAAAATGATTTGAATAAAAGATTGTTGTTAATCTCCGAAAGCTTTATTTTATGAAAAAAAAATATAATAAGTGCAATGCAAAGAAATGTGAAGGCTACTGAAATAAGCAATTAAATTACTTGACGATTTATTATGAAAATTATGTTTGTTTAAAATGAAAGGAATTTGGTTGTTATAATTCTTTTAGTGAGTAATTATATTGACTTTTTTATTCATCTATATTTTTACTATCTTTTAAGTCTTTTACTTTATAGTTAAATTTTTACATCAACAAAAAACTGAGGAAGTATTTTAACCATTGCTCTTAATTGACTTCACAATAAAGGTTTTATCTTGATATGTCTGCTGAAAGAGTTTTGGGTTGCTCTTTACACATAAATTTAACCACTATGCATGCAGTCTTGTAATGGTTAAGTTTTATAATAAATTGTGAAATACTTGTATAAAAATATGAAAATAATTTAAAGAACCGAATTTGTTATACACTTCAGTCCATCAAAGGTTTGAGACAATATGGCGTTATAACGCCAATCCGTCTTTCAATTATATTTATGATAAATTTATGAGTTCAAATTAAAATTATAGTTTTTTTTTCATTTTGTATGTTTCTTCTGGGATAATAAGATCTTACTTAGTATCTGCAAATTTATTCAGAAAATACATCCATCTGCATTGAGAAAATTTTTTGTAATATTTTAAAATGGACTAATCAAACCCTGTTCTCTTTTTAAGTCTTACGTCTCATTAATTATTAAACTAAAAAAGAGCATTTTTGCTTTCCATACCTTTTTTTCAATTTGACCAGTACTTAGGGGATGACCACTATTTATGCAGTGCATTGTGCTGGAACTAGGAAAATATGGGTATGGCAGGAAAGACATCCGCAGGTAGCTCGTTCCACATACGAGCCGGTTGACCAAAGAACGAATTGTCTCTGTAATGCACAGTGCGATTTGCTGTTGTATCGACCACAAATGGATGTGCTCTTAAAGAGGAACGTATTGCTCGTAAGTATGATCGGGTCTCGGAAATATGTTCCCTTGCTTCATTAGAACATATTCCTTTGAAGTATTGATAAAACAGAGTAACACATGTTGCGACCATGCGCCAGAGAATCTATAGAGTTGGCTACACTATTGTCAAAAATGAATCTTTGCGCTCTCTTCTGTTCACCGTCCAGTAGCTCCAAAATAGACTTTGAAGCACGGCCCCATACATGAGAGTTTTATTCCATTTTTGGCCCGATAGAGGTGGTATAAATAGTAAGGATATGAGATGGAGTGTAGTATTTTTTATACCGTCTTAAAAAACTGAGGCATTTGATTGCGTCTTTAGCGATATGAAAAATGTGCTCAGTCTATCAAGCATCACACTAAATTTTCATGCAAAGAACATCAAGAGCTTTTGATTCCTCAATATTTATATCACCCATAATTACAGATAGGGCAGCATGTACGGTGACACGTTTATGCGTACTTATACAGCACTGAATCTTCCGAGCATTAAAATTGACACGATACGTATGACTCCATTCAGAGCTTGTTACAAGATCTTGAATTATTGCATCATCCATATTTTGCCTAATAGCCCTTATCTCCAACGGACTTGGCCTATGGTCAAATGAGTAGGAATGGCTTTTGCTGCTGTCATTTCCAAAGAGGTTGGAAGTTTTTCATAGTAAGTCATTATGAAAAATAAGAAACAGCGAAGGAGAAAGAAGGGAGCCTTGTGGTACCCCTAAATTTATCTTGAAGTCATCTGATGAGGTCCCAACTAAAAAACTCGTATAGTTCGATCCCTGGAGCTCGATGTAAATCGGGTGAGGATATTACCGACACCAAAAGCAACTAGTTTTGCCAGAAGTGCACCATGCCAGACCCTGTCAAAGGCTTTGAAGATACCTCGAGCCACCACCTTAATTTCGCCAAAATTGTAAATAGAATGACACCATTTCTCCGAGAGGAGAAAACTATACTGGCGGTTATTTAATAAACTGTTGGAATCTAAATACCTCACCACTTAACCATACTTAACATCATTTTGAAAAGTGCGGAACATATCGCTATTGGGCGGTAATTTTTAGGGTTATTAGCCTCTCCTTTTTTTGGGATTGGCGTTACATTAGCAACCTACCAGCACGATACAACGTACTGAAAAGGTTGGCTAATGGACAAGCTAGCGTCGAACAGCACTGCTTCAAGACCAGTGCTGGGATTCCATCCGATGTAGGAGATTAATTTACATTGAAATCAGCCAATACCTATTTAACTGCATGTGCTCAAAACAATATTTTTGGCACTTTGATATGTAGAAGCATTTATTAGTGGAAATTGGATATTATCGTTTTAAATTGCATGGGTCATCTACATGAGCTACTAACATAGTATAATATTTGGTTTAGTGCGGCATAATACAATCAGTAGTATATCTTTTAGATCTTGCGCATCTTTATGTTAAGAATACCATGTTTATTTCATACATAAATTCCAAAATTTTCATATCCCAATATATAAAAATTTTTAAGGTAATGAAAAAATGTTATCCTCTATATAGTAAAATTACAATTAAATTGTAAGCTAAACAGAAGTTGTATCAAAAATGTTGATATAAAAGCTAACTTTTAAAAAACTGCTAAGTTGGAATTTCTTGAGATATGAATATGCTGCATCAACATGTATCCCTTTTTATGAATAGTTTAAAACTTTTCTAAGATCTTCTTAGTATTTTTAAGAAACAGCAAAAATGTCAACTCGTTTTTGTTTACCAAATTCAAACCAAAATAAAAATTCAGTTACAATTTTTCCTAATCCTTGACGATGATAACCATAGATTAGATTAATATGAAAAGTATATACAAAATTAGAAGAACAATGAAAGCATTATAATTTAAAGGGCAAATTTAACTACATTATCATATAAATAAACAATATATAAATTTTAGTTCCATTAATTTCACTGCATTTCAAACTATTATTCCTTTATTTTTCTTAAAGCTCTATACACTAGATATAAGTGGATCTTAAATCGTTTATAAATGTACAAATACATTTATTTTTTTATTTTCGTTTAATCTATGAATAAAACATCATCATAGAAATAATATTCTCACTAACGTACACATGTATATAAACGTGAAATTGTTCATGTATTTGTAAAAACAACACCTTTTATATACTTGACCTTTGTATATCCATTTACACTTGTGTCTGTACGTTTTATTTTTTAGAGCAACATATAAAACCGAATTAAATACACTTGTTTATATTTCTAAGAGACATACATAGATACATATAAATACATGCATAGATATAAATGATGACCTACATATGTATTTATACTTTTTATGTAGAATTCAGGTATGATTTTGTATACAAATGAACTTACGGCTTTAAATATTAATACATCATGTAGACAACGTGAATCCATATATTAGTTTAAGTTAAAAAATCATTAGGGTTGTATGTGTTAATCATAAAACTATGATTAGACTTTTTAGTGAAACTAAGTGATCAACATTTAAATATGTAGTTTAAGGAGATTGCAAGAAAAGCCTACAATCAAATTAATTAACTAAAATTTATTATTTCTCAAAATTTTTTCAACTAAAGTTTCAGATTTTAAAAATATTTATAAATTGTAAATTAACACTAAATAAAAATTTAACTGAATACCACAAAATAATGTGAGAAATCAAAGAAATATAGATTATTGTGTAGCTAATAAAAATTATATTCAATTCTACTGATATCTTTCTTTTAAACAATTAGATTTTTGATATTGCAAGATTTCGTTATTAATATGGTTGCGAATATAACGAAAAATTATTTAAATTATATCATAAAACAGTTAAACAAATCCATAATTTTAGTAGAAACTGGGAAAGTTTAATTTATATTGAATGAAAAAATGATATATTTTAAAATAATTGCATTCTGCATCCTTATTTGTTGTTCAAAGGAAGTAAAAAATTAAGTATCATGAATAACGATTATATTTAAACTAAAAATTTATTATTCATATTAACTACCATATTTAGTTCAACTGTACATAATGTTTATATTTCAGAGCAGCAGCCATAGGAAATCTATAAAACTTTAGAAGCATATATTTCTATGGCTAAGTTCCTATAATGCCCAAAACGGCACGTTTCTAGCTGGGAGCTTAAGACCTTTGCCAGATTTTTAATTTATTTATATATTTAGTTTAGAAGAAAATTCTGCATTTACTTTTTTATTAGCTTTTACTAATGAATTGCAATAAACAAGTATTCAAGTATTGCATTAAATCAAAATTTTCTTCAGTTGTTAGTTTTAGATTGAAATTACACCATCTCATTTTCTTACGATATTTTTTGCATGCAATTTCTTTTATTCACTGATAGCAGGGATAGTGAAAACAAAAATAGCCGAGCATGAAATCTCATATGATTTCTTACAACATTTCTTATTGCAAACCTTTCACTCTGCCTTGGAAAATAGATAAAGTTACATGCAACAAGATTCATTAAGAAATGCTTAGTGTACGAACAGTCATATTCTTTTTTTAGTCAGTAAAATTAAGCTAAAATTTTTTTTCAAATAAACGCATACACTTATAAAGTTAAATTTGTCGTGTCCCTTACATTTCGTTACTACTTTTTCACTATTATTTAAACTAAGTTTCCATTTTTATATATTAAAAACTATAGACTATATAAAAATGTATTTTTAACAAGAACGATCATACTCATTTGAAGTAACAATTTTAGTGGTACATATTCCATAATAATTTGAATAAAAAATACTCAGTATTTCATTTCATTGTTTTATTTATTAAGGCTGTACTAAATTTCTTCGCTAGTATGAACTAAATGACTTGTTTCAGTGAATGCAAAACCATTTTTTATTGAAAATCATTTTGTTGGTAAGTGTTGTTTATACTGATAAAGACAAACATGTTAAATATGATCTGATATATACAATAGGCATGTTGCAAAGTTCATTTGATTTATTATCCAAAAAGAAAAAATACATCCCATATTGTGACAATGTCCTGTGAAGGTTGTATAATTGGACCACATACTGTGGGCGTTCAACATAATCTTCTTCTAAGATTATGAGATAATATGAAAGGTGATTAATTATAATTATAATTAATTGATAAATTAAATTTATCAAGCCATATTAAAAATTTTTCTTTCGAGTACTACTCATGAGATACCATAACTACAGAAATAAGAAAACAAAAAAATAATATCTCCCTAATCTGCTTAAATATAAATGATGTTGCAATATAAAATATGCATAAGTGCTTAGAAAAAATAGGAACCCACAAAATAATGGTTTCATATTATAAACACAGTAATACATATATTTCACACAATATAAAATATTTCACTCTTAAATATAAATATATGTATATAAATGTTTAAACTAAATGAACATAACATCATACTAATATTTTTAGTAGATTTCTGTTGTGCCACCTGCAATATAGACAGATATTGATTTTAGCTTACAAATGCATAATTTTTTATTTTAATTATTTATTTAATTAATTTTTAATTTTATTATTTACAATTTTATGACTCACGATTAGATCTTCCTATTATAGCAGCCTAATTTATGTAGACTTTTGTTTCCATACATGTTTCCTACATGAAATATGCCACAGATTTGTGCCCAAAACTTAATTTAAACTAGATCGACTAACAAGAAACAAGTTAATGTGAAAAAATTAAAGTTGTTCTTAAGTACTGACATTTTTGCTTCGTGAGATCCAAATGAAAAAATTTTAATTTAAAATACGAATTGCTTCTAAAAATCTGTTAAAATCATTTTAAAAATATTTTTTTTAATAAAAAGAAATGTTTATTTCTTCAAGTCTACATAAACGTATTATAATATTTTTTTTAACCAATATTGGTTGATCAAATAAGAAAAAAGAAATTGTAACTACGGGTGAATTTGGACGTCTTACAGATGTAAGTTTTATTTTCAGTGGAAAGTACGTGTGAACAATTTTAATATAAGATTAGTCTGCGGGGAAAAATGTCTTAAAAAGTTTTCTTTTATTCACATAACGAATTTAACATCAGAATTGGTTAATAAGAATAAAAAATCCTGCAATAAAAACCCTAAATTAATCATTAAAAAAGTAGAACTTTACACTATCCCCTGTTCCTAATCACAACACGTTCATGACTTCTCTAGAAGGTCCTCTTTTATTGAAAACGTCAAAAACAGTACTAAATTAAAGTTGTTCAAAACGAACTGTTTGGCCTAAGTCTTCACGGATATCAGTTACAACAGGAAGTGCAACATTATTTTCAAACGTTGAAGCTTAAAAATACCGTTGTTCTTACAATTAAAGCCAATGATAAAAATAAACAGGAATAATAAAACTTGAACACACCAAAGTTTTTCCTAAGCTTTAATTTTATTATTGTTATAAGATTTGAATATAGTTAGATATACATTAAAAATAAAAAAGAACTAGATTTACATATTTAAAGGCAACAGGGATAAGTAACAGATGTGTTTAAAAATAATAAAATAAATCATTGTAGAACTTGAAGTCAGATTAGTATTTTTTTCCTAAAATTTAAAGAAATCGCATAAATAATAGTAACGAATTTATTTGTTTGAATTTAATAATTTTTAAATGGAACTTAGAGAAAAAAGCTTAAATAATCTAGTCCCAAGAAGCTCATTTCTCTCTTGCCTGGTGGGGTCTTCGGTGCATATGTGGCATCATTGCTACATATACGCGATTTGGATACTGGATGTTTATTTGGAGCAACACAAAGTATTTTAGGCTTTACAGCTTATCGGACTACCAAATATTTCTATTACTAGTAGGTAAGCCTTAGCATAACTTCAAATCAGATTATTTGTGCCATATCAATTTTTTTTTCAACGAATACGAATGAAAGAATATTTTAATTAATAACAAAGTCATTTCAAACAACAATTTCAATCCCAAAATTACATGTAATCAGACATCACATTGCACAGTCTTCTCAGCAATCTAGACAAGGCTTTTAGTTGCTGCCCGACAATCTAACATCATGTATCCTTCGAAAAATTATGGAATCATATATTTGCGACACATAAGTATATATCAGCGCTTAACGCATAGAAAAATTAATTTGAAATTAAGAACCATAGAGCGCATTTTAGTGTCTACATCATTGCATATATAACCCCAAAATATGCATGTTCATGACATAAAGTTAATTATTAAATGTATCCTTGTTAGAAATGTATATATCATTGTACATTCCTGTGGGAAATTATATTCTGTCTTATCTCAGCCTTAGATTCGATAAAACAAAAATCGATTGTTAAGCATGTTATGCATTTTAGCATATCTTCTATTTTTTGCCATTGCTTTAATTCCGGTTAAGGACTTTTTTGGAGAAAAGCTGTGAATCTTTTTTAATACTATATTTTGAATGGTCAGAAAACTGAAATAGTAACGCTCCTTTGATGCAAAATAGTCATATCCTTGCATTTTTTTAAGTTGCTTTGTAAAAAGTGTTCCTTATCTTTATATGCAGAAAATAAATCACAATTTTTTCTGAGACTAAGCCAAATTAGTAGCAGAAAGTATCAATATGTGAGTTAGAAATTAAAAATCTTAAATTGCATTTTGCAAAGCTACATTTTTTGATATGACTCTGTTACATTGCCTGTATTGCAAGTAATAAAAAAAATAGAAAAGATTATAGTCCAAGAATTTTTTTAAGCTTGATTGTTTTTCTGAAAATCGAATACGAGTAATAACAAACAGGAATTTCTCCTATTCTTCTTCCAGTGAATAATAGTTTAAATAGTAATAACGTTTGAGCAAAACCTACTTGAATGCTGATGAGGTGTTTGGCGGCACAAAAATTTGCTCATATTTCCCCAGCTAGAAGTCAAATATACTTTCGCTGTCAGTTATGATTATGAAACTTACTAAAAACCAATGGACTTATTTATCTAATATGATTTAAAAAATTATATAAATAGATTTGGCCAACAATATATGGAGTTTAACTTAAATATAGTAATTAATTGCATTATTTTTTTAGTTTGTGTTCAATTATACAATATTTCTAGAAAATTAAAATTATTTAACAAATTTTAATATTCTATTGTTTGTTGTTGGCTTAGCTTGGTATATGCCCGCATTTCATTGGCGCTAACCAAATCATCAATACCCTTTTAGCCAAATCATGATTGAAAGCATTCAATGCTCGTATACTTATGCCACAGACTACAAACACTATATGAGAGTTCAAACAGAACTCAATCATATTTTTCTATTTGTAATCAACAAAAACACAAAAGTATAAATAGCTTTAGAAAGCTATTCGAATAACGAATTTGATAAATATTATTTAACAAAATTTAAAAAAAAAATTAAAATAAAATGGTTATTTTTATTCAGGCTCTAGGTCATATATTAATTTAAGTAAAACTTCTTTGTTTTATTAAATGTTATTTTTTATTTTTTATTCAATATTTCGATCACAATCGATTTTCTTCATCAGTAATTTGAGTAAAGCCGTCTTTTTCTTTTCAAATCAAAAAGCTTTTTGATTTTAAAAGAAAAAGACGGCTTTACTCGAAATATTGAATAAAAAATAACATTTAATAAAACAAAGCAATTTTATTAAAATTAATATAGATCTAAAGAGCCTGAATAAAAATAACCATAAATTACATACCATAAGGTCGATAAAATTAATAAATATATATTTAAAAGAAATTTTTTTTTATTTTCAATACAGAAATTTACAATTGTTTGTAAACCAAAGACCTCAAACTCAAAAAATTAATAAACTAATTTATCGAAATAAAGCTCGAGTAATATCATCAATTTAAATATAAATTTTTTTTTGTAATTTGTTAGCAAAGATCAAGGGTTTTTTATGGCATCTCTTACAGGAATCACTGCAATTTTCCATATTGTTTTTATGAAATATGAAATACGTTTCTTGAGAAGCTATTAGCTCTTCAAGAAATTATAATAGATGTCAAAGACTCGAAAAAAGAAAAATATAAATTACAAATTATTCCTTGAACACAGACATTTTCATGAATTTAACATGTAATTATTTAATTACGTTTAAGCTCTGTTTTTTTATATATTTCGTTTCAAATAATGCTCTGTTTTATTTTATATAACAAAGGCGATATATTATTACTATAGCAAACTATTGAATAACATCTATGTATGTCCTTATTATTCTGCTACAGAATTTAAACTACCTTGTAAGAAAAACTTTATGATAAACTTTCACTTTCATTCAAAAGTAAAAATATATAAAAGATATTTTTTTATATCAAACTTTCTCTGCAACTTTACTGATGCAACATAAAATAGTTGCATGTTGCCTTACAACTACGACAAGGATAAGTTGTTAATCGAAAATACTGAAAGGAGAAAAAGCTTATATTAAGCTCTCTTAAAGTTTTTAATTACGAAGAGAACAGCTCTTAAGGTAGGTCATGTAAAAATCTTATAAACGGTAAGACTACAATCATATGAAAGTGAAAACATCACAAATATATTGAAAATTAATATAATTTCTTTATTTCTGTATTATAATTGCCATTTCCTTATTTGCAATATCCTTTAAATTTTAAGTAAAAAAAGATACACACACACTTTGGAAGGGAAAATTTAAGTACATTATTCATATTATCAGTCACTCCTTCATTTATTTCATTCACACACACATACGAGTACGCATATATGTTTGTGTATGTATTAAGATTTGTCAATGTGTGTTAGTAAGTGTGCTTTTGTATCCGTTTAAATATTTGCTGCAGGACATATTTTGTGTTTATTTGTACTTTAAACGTGATAAGGATATTAAATGAATTTAATTCAGTTTTTCTTCACGATACCTTTTACTCTTTCTCTGACGTTGCTGGGTCAGACGATTATGATGGTGGCGCAAATGAATTCAGCATCATCGATATTTCTTTTCTGCTATTTATTTAAAGGTATTTACAAGGTTTATTTGTATTAAGTGTAAAACCAATTTTATTTAAGCAACCTTAAGGGGTTATTTAATTTTCTCTGTATGTTTTCGTAGAGATTTATATTCTTTAATTCCATTTTATAATCAAAAGCAAGTAATTTAATTAAAAATCTTTAACCGTATTATTAGTTGTCAATTGCATCATTTTCATTATGTGTTAAAGAAAGCAGCATTAATAAAATGCTGTTTGAAAAACCGCAATTTTTTTACTGATTTACTGTACTGTTTATATATTATAAAATTAATTCGATAAACATTTAATATTTAATCGATTAAGATCTAATTAGGCCTGAACTATCTTTGAAGCTGTTACTACTCTTGCGAACTCTTCCTTTCTTTTTGCTTTGTTCCACTTCTTACTGACTATCATTACCTTAATTTTCCCTACATAAGTGTGAGACCACTTTTAATTCCTTCATGGAAAGTTTACATTTAAATATGATGTTCTTCAATACCTCTTATTTCCACCAGCCCTCATATTCATTACCTCGGAACGACTCTTGCTTCATATGGATCTTCACATAAATCATTATATTTATATACTTTATTATTTTTATTTTTTTTTGTGACCGTTGAGTACTACAGGATCTGCCACTTTGTCCTCTACAAAGACTTTAAATTTAGTTTTAATGGTCTTTAAAGAGTTATTCAGTGTAGGAGATTAATTTAAAAATTTGCAACTGATTTGATAAAATTTAAACAAGTCTTACAACTTCTATAATAATACTTTCGAGTATTTTTTTTTGTTTGCACATTTCTTGCAATCAGTTAATAATAACGCAGGATTGAACTCATGACACTTGTGTCCTCCATTTTTTTGGCATTGGTTATTTCTATATGTTCCCTCAATTTCATTTTTCTCTAGTTTTTTCATATTATAATAATTTTCCTTAATTGTGTTAACAATATATTTTATACTTTATTTTATGAACATTTTCTGTATTTTGTAGCTAAAAAAATAATTTTATGTTATTTTTAGGTTAGGTTAGGTTAGGTTGATTGGAGAGGTGTGATAGCCCATGTCATACGACATACACTTAACCCAGTGAAGGCTTGTGGTGCGCTCCCTTGGGTTTAACCATAACATATTGACCCAAAGGTCTATAGAAACTCCTTGTCACTCACAAAGTTCCTTAATTTTCTCCAGCATATTCCCCTTAATCGAGTTATGTCCAGTAAAGTGTTACCCCCAAGATATCGGGACCTTATTTGTGAGAAAGCGGGAAATTGACACAAATAGTGTTCACATGCTCTACATTCATCTCCTCCCGCTATTCCCATGCGTTTAAGATGGGCCCATAGTTGAGAGTGCTCTGTGACATCTCCCATTATTCTACTTATTTCGGGCTTATTAAGTCTTAGCAGCTCCCTCATTCTTCTCTCGTCTGGATCTCCCCATAGAATTTTTTTAACAATTTCCATGGTTCCGTTATTCCAGAGAGTTGAATGGGCTCTATGTGCCCAAGTCTTTAGCCCGGATTTAACTGCATCGTAAGGTTTCGCGCATTCCAAGCTCATATTACCTAACTCTGTTGCCCTAGAAGCAAATTATTTTTAACTTTATTTAATTGTTCATACTATTATAGACCATAGTTAATATTTCAATAATGAGCAGGATTGAAAAAATTCGGTTCTTACAACAAATCTTTTTTGTCTGTGTTGCATACAAATTCAAAAAAAAAAAACATTCTGTGATTTAATTCAGTCACCAGTTATAAAATATCGAAAACGACATATCCAGGCTTAAATTTAAATTAATTCGATAAGTGTCGAGTTCTACATTCGTTTCATATATCAAAAAAGTTTTCATAAATTTTATCAAAAAAATAAAAACTTTGTTAACAATATATTTTAAATAAAGCAAACTACAAGATGCTGCATCATTTATTCCAGATTAGCTGCAAGACTCTACTGTTTGACCAATATGTCTGTTGGCATGTCAACTAAATATTTATATAAATTTGCATGACAAACGTAATAAATCATAAATATTTTTGTTTGCAAATTTTGTTAATAAAGTTATTCCATTCTTACACTTGTATGTACATATATACACACTACACATTCATATGGATATGCAAACATTTCAATTTAAATGCATCAAATACTTCTATACAAATACAAACAGAGATACTGTGGTTAATATATACTGATCCATTTAAATAGACATAAATAAAACAGTATTTTGAGCAGGCTGCTGGTTGTATCCAGCACAAGAAATATGCGAAAGTACTATTAAAATTTTTTATAAAATTTCTATCATTTTTTATATTATCATTTTCTTTGTATCATTTTCTATTTATTTCAGTTTAGAGACAAACCAACATAAGAACCAATACATAACTACGAGTATTTCAAAATATAATATTTTAATTTTCCCCAAATCAAAGCCTGGTCAGAATTTCTATTCTAAGCGAAATTAAAGTCTTTTTACTGGAATAGGGTAAGGAAGTATCTTTACCGCCTTTCAAAAGATTCTTTCATAAAACTTTGTCCCTCTAATTTCGTTCAAACTACTCATAGGATTAACCCTCTAGGTATTTACGACCGAAAAATCGATCTAGCTTGATCTCATTCTCTAAATAAGTTGGTCATTATTTTTTCACATCAATGATAAGGGCATCAAGTGAAAGGGATTTTAGCGAAAAACATAAATATTAAATAAAACCACTTAGTAATTTTTTATTATTAAATTTTAAATAGGCTACTTAGTTCAATCGTATTTTATAAGCCAAATTACATGTGATAGTTATCAAAGAACAAATTACACCAAAGACACATGTGTAAATTATTCTGACAAACACTAGCAGAACGGAACAACATGCTGTTTTCGAAAGCCGCTACACTTTCATCATCAGCGTTCTTGTGTTTGGTCCACTTCTGTGGTGTCAGTTGATGTATATTTCAGCTATTCATACAAACCTTCACTGTAAATGTAATACGAGAATTGTTTTTGATTCATTCGTATTACAATTTAAGAAAACTTTTTTTGTAATGGAAAGCCCAAATTTCACCTCACTAACTTACAACAGTGTGGCCATTGTTATCTACGATTGAACTAAGTAGCCTATTTAAAATTTAATAATAAAAAATTACAAACAAGGAAAATGTTCATAAATAAAGAGAAATCTTAAACCTAACATATAAATTAACAAAGCTAATGGCTTGTAGCAAAAATTAATAAATAAATATACATACGTATAGTAACAAACCAAACAAGTTTGTCATAAGTTAAAAACAAACTAAGCAAATTAAAAACATGTGTATAGTTGGTAAAGAATAGATAACAATGGCCACACTGTTGTAAGTTAGTGAGGTGAAATTTGGGCTTTCCATTACAAAAAAAAAGTTTTCACAAATTGTAATACGAATGAATCAAAAAAATTCACGAATTCTATTTACAGTGAAAAAGTTTGTATAAATAGCTGAAATATACATCGACTGACAGCACAGAAGTGGACCAAACATAAGAACGCTGATGATGAAAGTGTAGCGGCTTTCGAAAACAGCATGTTGTTCCGTTCTGCTAGTGTTTGTCAGAATAATTTACACATGTGTCTTTGGTGTAATTTGTTCTTTGATAACTATCACATGTAATTTGGCTTATAAAATACGATTGAACTAAGTAGCCTATTTAAAATTTAATAATAAAAAATTACAAACAAGGAAAATGTTCATAAATAAAGAGAAATCTTAAACCTAAAATATAAAAAAACCACTTATTTTACATGCCTTAAACGAGGTCTGGTCATACCTATGCGAAAAAGTAAGCAAATATTATCAGCGTATGCTGCGCATTTAACACCACTTATTTGCAGCATATCAGAACAGTAAAGGTTATAAAGCAAAAGCCTTTATAAACTTCTGCAGGCATATCCCTTACGCCTGAGTAATTATTGTTTAGATTTAAACAATTTAATGATTACATACATAAAAATAACACAATATTCTGGAAGATGATAGTCAAAGAGTACCCAAATATCAATAATTAGAAACAAAAATTGCTAACCGTTTTATGACATCTTATGTTGTAATAATACTTTCAGTAGAATTATTAGAAAATGCATAGAATTATTAGAAAATGCTTTAGCTCTTCATATGCCGACATTTGATTGGTTGCTAAAACCAAATCGTCAGTGAAGTTTAAGCAGTTTGAAAACATTCAACATCGAATGTTTATGCCACATAAATCAAATACAATATGAGAATTTCAATATTGCATATGAATTACAATCATAATATGCTTAGAATGTTTCTATACAAACCAACACAATAAACAATTTACTCAACGTGAGTCTATTTTATTTTTCTAATTGTTTCCACCGATTAGTTGAGGAGAATATCCCAAATAATGAATTTCAACATTAAGTATTATTAGAAAATTTTTTAGAAATATAAAGGTCTTATATATTAAACCTTTATACCAATTAGCATCAAAAGCTTTCTTAATATTTAGTTTTAACAGGCCCGTAAACGTAGTATTGATGCAAAAATACTATTTTTTTTTTAATCTACAATAACAGGTAATATGTTTTTTAATTTTTGATTCGTGCAATTACTTTCATATATTGAAGACAAAATCGTGACTGCTCAATTTTTTATGCTTTAATTTTTTTAAAGTTTATTTTCAGTAGTAAATAATCAATCATAATAAATGAATATGATTTTTTTTTTGCAAAAAAAGTTTACTTTAATCCATATAATGGCTCTAAAATCAATGGATTGGGATTAAAAAAAATCCTATGTCATTGGAAATTATTTGAATAAACACTATTTTCGGATCCCAATCTCAGCATTTATATGATTTTTGTAAATTCTTTTTAATTGGATTATTACGAATTTTGATTAAATATTTTTTTCTCAATCTAATTTTTTTCTATTATTTTTTTTCTCTTTTGATTACCAACTTGCAAGATTCTATAACATCCCTTGTGAAAGGCATTTTACTTATTCTTAAACTTAAGTCTGTTATGAAGTTGTACTTCGTTATGTACTTATATATTTATTGAATAAATTTTAAATAGAAAAATATTGACAAATATAATATTTTAAAATAAGAAGCGATCTAGATTATATTATTCTGGTGAAAACTACGTTGACAACAGGTGATATTCTTACAAGTCTTAATTTGGTAACAAACCTAAATTAACCTACACATCAGTAAACAAAACTAAACTGTAACAACAAAATCTTTACTGAAACCACTATTGATATGATTAGATTCCAACGTACGAATTTTCAATGTAACATCAAACAGAATAACAGCTACCATCGTCCAGTCCAGTCCAGCAATATTTTTAGCACTTTGTTTCCAACAAGCAGCAAAATACCATTATTTATCAATCATTAGCTCAATGTATTATCATGTACACATCTATCAAAAATAAACGCATATTCATATGATGGTTAATTTCCCAGTGCACAAATGGAAGTTGTTCTTGAGAAATGAGGTATTAAATGCTTTCAAAGTACCTGTTAATAAATTTGTTTTTACCTTCCAGGAATTCAAGCTGCGAAAATCTTTATCACATTGCAAAAAGTTCTTATTGCTTTAAATTTAGAGGAAACCAGCATTAATTTCTATAAAACTTTTAACAGAAGGTATTTTTTGTATTGTAAAGCTATTATGACTACTGAAAAGTGCTTGTTCCTTCAAAACCTATATCCCACATAGTAAAGAGCTTGTTCGTTATGTTTTCTATTGACATATTTATCGACCGGACTTTATTCAAATTTGGGAAAATAATTTCTTCAAGACACGTTTGACAGACAACGCGTAACGAAAACAAATTGCTTTGACAGCAAAAGATTTGGGAGTCTTGAAAATGTTAATACTTTTATGCATAAAAATGTCGAAATTTGGCTAATTTCTAAATGATTTAACTTGAGCTTGTTATTACAAAATTCTGTTGTTTAAGGCCTTCAACTGAATTATAAACCATCTGCAACTTATTAAAAATGATATAAATTTTGTCTTTGTACAAAATTATTTTATATGAAATATCAAATAAGTAGTTACAAAATGTGAAAGGAAGCATTTCTGCTAAAAATTTTAAAAGTACTGGATACATGGTAAAAAGTCCTTTTTTAATTTTACCAAGATTTTCTCAGCTAAACTCTCGCAGGACTACACCAATGGATACTTTGGCAGCAATATGTAATTCTTTAGGAACCACAATTTTTTTATTCGACTATTTTAAGGTATTGTGTGGGTGATTTCTAAGAAATATTTGTTTAAGTTTATCATATAAATGACGCAGAACTACTATATATGTGACTCAACTTTGAACATCCACACTTGCTTTTTAAGGTCTAGAAACTTTTAAGAAAACAATTCGTGAAGTGGCATGGTTAGAGAGGGAAAGGGTGCTAATTGGCTTACTTGTTTCTAATACAATAGATTGCATGAGCAAAAAATGTTTTGCTTTCTTAGCAACTTCTTAGGACAGAAGCATTTTCACTTATAGCATCTCTTTGTTATAAATTTAATTTAATCACATTTCTAGCCTAGAGAACAAATTCAATTGTGGCTTTGTGAAGTGACGCCATGAGCTATAATTTTTTTCCTTTATTTAAAATTACGTTTAATATAAAACAAAATTTTTTTTATAAACATTGGACACAGTTTTGGGGTTAAATAAAATATTTTTTAACCTAATGTAATAAACTATTCAAAAATAAATTATACAATTTAGACTTTTCAAACAGACCCTCGTTATTCTGTGTATATAATATATTCATAAATTAGTTTGCAGCAAATATTTCATGAAACAAATGTATGAAATTTTTCATAGAAATACACAACAAACATAGATTAGAAGGATTACGAGGAGAAACTGCAATACATAAATATCTTGAAATAAATAATAAACTTCTAAAATATGTATGTATTAGACGCAAAATAAGTCATCAAACAAATTATTATATACAATTATGCATGGAATCTTCGCATTTTATTTTAATGCGCTTAAGAAAGTTTTAAAGAAGTTAATTTCCGGTAAAGATAATTTTGAACTTATCGGTTTTAACTGATTAAATATATTTAGAAAAAATTTTTACATTCGCTTTATTGAAATAGAATGCAAATGCATATGAATAACTGAGATGGTGAATAATTTGTTAGTTTAAAAATACAAGCAGCCAAGTTCAATTTGTAACAGCTTATGCATAGCACAGGGATAGTTAAACAAAATAACAACAATATCAACAACAACAATTTTTAAAAATATTTTATCACTAATACGTAGTGTAACATTTGGCAAAAATATGTGAAATTCAAACAACAGTGTCAAGCAATACAGATAAAAATTTATATTTTATGTAAAGTAAAAATCAATTTAAAAATTAAAAAAGCAGCTCGAATATAATTGCTTGTTATACTGTGTTTGTAAAAGTATGTATAAGTTTTTTGAAACGATTAAACTTATAATTTTGTAATCCTCAGATAGAAATATATGATAAAGTTCCAAGGAATTTTCATGTAATATTTTGGGGTTTTTGCTAAAGTAAAGGATTTTTCATTGAACCCTCTCTATATGTGATGCGCAAAATAGAAAGGGACCTAAGGGTAAAATCCAGTTTTGTTCAGGAGAACCATTTAAAGGATTTAAATACATGTATCTGTGGTGTACCATCACTTTCTTAAAACGCGCATATCTCTGGGAGGGAACACTTTTGGGGCATGGGAGCAGTCTCATTCGATGCTCAGATGTAGTCCATATAAAAAAAGTGAAAATTGATTTTTTTTACCCTTAGGTCCATTTCTCTATGCGCTGTCACATATATTAATTTCAATAACCAAAGTAAGTATAACATGCCATTAAAAAATGCGCATCTGAAATTTCCAATTTTTCATAGATCTGGCACATAAATTAGATTCAATTTATATATAAGCCGCTGTGGCTCATTTGCATAAATTTGAAACTTAAGAAAATCCCACAAAAAAATTGCACGGAGTCAAATCGCACGATCCCGGTAGATAATTTTCATCTCCACACAAATCTATGAATTTTCTTAAATTGCTCGCGGTGAATACCTAATGGATGCACGTATCGCCGCCCTTTTGAAATAACATATCGTTGGTGTCCATATCATACAATTCAGGCCAAAAAAATTTCTAATCATCAACCTATACCCTTTTGGGATGCATTGGATGACCTTGAATCTCATGTGACTCAAATTGAAAAATTTTATTCCATCCATGAAGGACAGATGTGACCATATAATGGATAAAGCAGTCGCAGAACTGTGCTATCAGACCACCCTTTTTCATAATATAAGTCAATTATTTGCATGTGTTATTGAATGACATATCCATCCATGGCGATTGGCAAAATAGACTGTATAAATAAATAAATAAATAAATGGCCGCTATTAACTGTCAAAGTGTAGAAGACTCTAATGGAAGTCAAATTACATGAATTTGAATGTTTTCCAAACAAGATTCGGCTGTAGTATTCTGATGATTTCGGTAATGCATAAAAACACCAATAAAAAAAATTTAACAAATTGATTGTGTCGATATGCCAAATCATTTTTAATTAATATTATTAACAAAAAATGTTAAAGTCGTAAAATTGCAAAATATACTGAATAAATGATTGACTAACAATAAATGTTACAATCGTAAATCCAAAAATTAAAAAAAAAGTTCCATATCGAATAAACTTAATAAATTTTTCAGAGTTTTCATTTGGTCTAACACATAATTACAAGCTTAAAATTTAGTATGTATTTATTAATATGCGTAAAACAAACAAAGAAATTGTTTATAAAATATAATAATTAGAATTTCAAATTAAATTTATTCAAAGCCTGTTGTTTTCCACTGTGAACGCTCTTGCATGCCTACATTTGCATATACACATTTTCCTTGTGATATCTTATTTGTATGTGATACTCGTATATATTCTTTACTATTATAAATTTCTCAAAAGATCATAAACTATCTTCCGAGATCAGTCAAGTTTGGCTTAGAGAGAACTGTTGCCTTATTTTAATAAATTTTTATTTTGAGTCGATTTACGTAAAGGGTCCTCTTTAATCCTAGAGCAATAATGTTTTTGCAGACTTAGTTATTACTAATATTATGTAAATTCTACGAACTCTAAACATAATCAATAAACACTTCAAACTATACAACTTTTGCTGTAAAATTATTCATAAGAGTACATAAAATAAAATAATAGTATAAATTTAGTAAACGAAAAAAAGAAACAAACAAAAAATTAGTTATACAATTTATACTCTTAGTACTAATGATTCATAAATTTTATGCACAGATATCTATTTTGAACACCTTGTAACAACTAAGAGGACTGAAAGTGCTCCATTTGCGCTCTTAATTATTTAAAAAAACAACGTACATTTTGAATCTAGGGTTAAATTATCCGAGATCAGATAAGCCAAAAAAAAAATTTTGTACTAAATAACTTATTGTTATGAAACAACCAATATATTATTGCCCATATATCATTGACGCTATCATATCATCAGTACTCTTCAGCCATAATGTTTGAAAGACCTTCAAACTCATATACACTCAAGACAAATGTGAAGTCAATCGTATTTAAATCCAGCCAATGAGATGTCAAAAGTATGGTGGGCAAAAAATGGCTAAAGAATAGCAAAAATATTACAAACATTTAATTTAAGACTTTTTTCCAGTTTCCATTATGGCAATTTTTAATAATAACATTTGTATATCCTTTCTTTTATTTACCAATATTTTATACAAAGCCTTTAATACCTTAATATCGACAGCACAGAACCAAAACATAAAATAACAGAGACTTCTTGTACATGATATAAGAATTCCATGAGGTTTTTAGTAAATCGTACTAAAATTTTTAAGAATGATTCTAAATAAAAGTAAGAAGAAAAAGTTAAAATTTAGAACAAGTTTTTTCTTTCTGTGTAGCTTTTGTATAACTACATATAATCTCATAAATATACGATGAGAATCTTGAAAATTTAGATTTTTGACTGTGCGCTACAAAAAGTAGAAGTATAAAAGGCGAAAAAATTTCATATGCAAAAGTTTTATTCATAAAACGTTTTTCAATCTTCTTGTTTTTAATAAATTTTTTTCGAAAATCACGAATAATTATTTTAATGTTTTTTTCTAAACATTCATAGAATATCTGAAAAACAATTATCATTAGGAGTAAAAATTTTGTTATTCTTATTTAGTAATTTACATTATGTAATCTACAATCAAAAGAGCAATTAAGAAACCTTTTAAATCTAAATATTAGTTTAATGTTCCTTGCAAGATTTACTAGTCAATGGAAAAGTTTGAAAGTAAATAAATTTTATTCACTGTGCGCCATTGCAAGTATGCGGTATGTTTTTAATTGTATTGACAGAGTGGCATAACTACTAAATAATATTTCGAATAACTATAAAATAATTTTTAATATCTTGGAAATGCGGTAGGTTAACAAATAGTGCATTAGTCTAACAGTGTGGATTTTGTAGGCTCGATACCCACCTGCTTCACGCCAAACTAATGCAGGTTTTTGTTAATATATTTGTTAAACTCAAATAATCATATCACTTGTAATTATATTTGTAATATCAATATATTACACTTTTTTGCTCCGAAGATAAGATAAAGACTGCGAACGTATTTTGTCCATGTGTGTAATGCTTTATCCGCCACTGTCAATTATTTTTTTATAAATGTTCATTCACTATTGTACTGAAATATTTTATATATAAATATAATGTTAGTTTTGACATTTTCTATTTTTTTTCTTTTTCCCCAAAACCAATATTTCTTTTATTTGTAAAAGTGAGTATGTGTCAATCATATAAATCTGTTTCATTTGTTATATATTTCTACGTTAACGCACATTCAGAGTTTAAGATTTGCAGAACTTTTTAGCTTCCGGGAAACGGGAAAAATTCTAAGAATTCAAGAAAACTAGACGAATATGTACATAATGAAAATTTGTTGTATTTAGTAATTAGAATAATAACACTTTTTAAGAGTGCAATTTGATCATATTGAAAAAAAAAAAATAACAGAAATTCATTAATTAAATTTTATGTATTTAGAATGAGAAAATTAGTATTTTAATAAAAATTTTGTAAATAGAAAACCTTATATACAATGCTGTACTAAATTTTGTTTTATTCTTAGTAGAGAATTTTCTGAGAAAATTCCAAACAACATATTTTTATTTGGTTATTTACCCAAAATTTATTGTTATTAACTCTCAATATTTTCAAATAAATTAATACATTAATTTCTGAAATAGCTAATAAAATTTTTGTTTTACTGATTGTAAGCTTTACAATTTCCAAATACAAGTAAAGTTTTCATAACAAAGATTTGTTCCTATTCTGCTGATTGTTCGTACAAAATTGTAAAATATAATACCAAATTATTAATATGAACCAGTTTATTTGTAGAGTAATTATTTTGTAACAATTTTTCGGTTGTCTGTCTTGAAGTCTATTTTTAAGACACGGTACCTTTATGTAATGACTGTTCTGTCAGAGAGGACTTTTTAACGTTAAACAATAAAGATTTTTTTTTTTTTGGTATGATCATTGCAATTTTTAATAAAAGTTTTTATTTTAATATTTAAGAACGCCAAATTTTCGGGAAATTGAAATGGCCGACAAAAGAACGTCCACTTATTTAACTAAGGTGATTTACACAATCTGTTTAGAATATTTTAAATCGTGCTAAAAACGAAAATAGAGCAACAACAATAGAGTTTTCATCACGTGACCATATAAAGTTTTGAAGAGAACAGAACAGGATTTAGGAAAAAATGTAGACTTAACTTCTGTGGTATCCACAAGAACAAGATTGATATGATATGATGATATCATATTTTATTTTATTTTATTTTATAAAAAAATTAAGAGTTCTTAAATTCTTAAGGATTAAAAAAAAAGAAAATTTTGATTATACTGATAATTCCCAAAACGTGCACCAATGTAATTCCCCTCATAGTAAAACGATTTTCATGTGAATTATTAATATATAAAATATTTAAAGTTTGAAAATGCGTTCAATATATTTTTATCAAATAATACAATAATTATGTTTATTTGGGAAACTATATTTGTAATTCAACAAAAAATTAAGATTCTAATAATTTATTTTTTCACTAGGCAACGTATGTTATTTTGGAACCTTTGAGACCTAATCAATATTCTCTCTTTAGCTTCATGAAATTGATACCTGGCAACTTCAGAACTAATAGCCGATTTACTGATATTCATTTATGTAAATCTGAACCATACATACCATGTTTTTATTTTAAAAAGTTCAATATTTCGTACATATGTATGTGCCCAAATTCCCATTTCGTGAACCCTACATACATTACATTTGAATTACTAAGACACAGTCAAAGAAGTTTATTCAACATTTTAAAATATTTTGATTTATAAACAGTCATCATTTTGTCCTACAGAAACAACACATGGTAAGTGAGTTTTTTCTAACCACAGAAATAAATAAAATGCTCTGAAATTAAAAGTTTACATGTAAGTATATCCTTGAATCGTTCATATGCTAGTAACATAATTCTTAAAAAGAAGCTTCAATGTACAATACTAGTGTGCAAATAAAATTATGTCTTTCTAGCGATACAAGTCATATTTTCATTAACTGTATACGAGTGTGTAGTACTTTACTTTTGAAAAATATTACGATCTCTATCATTAAATTATATAGTAGGTCTACGTTTAACATGTGTAGTTTAAGTAAAATTTTGTCATACCGTTTATTAAATGCCGAACGATACGTATAAGTAATTTTTAATATATGCCTTGAATTTATTAATATTACGTATACGCAGCACCATCCTTAATGATTTCATGCTCTCTGGCATTAATTAATATAGTGAGAATAAGTTTAAATTCTGTTTTCAGTCGTACAAAAGTTATTATATAGTGACTACACAGTAGCTGTATAGTGACACCATAGTGAATATATAGTGAGTACAAGGTGATTGCATAACTCTATTGTGATTTTATAGTAACTATCTACTTACCATATGGTGACTATTTAGTAAAAAGAAAGTGACTGTAAAGTGACAAACTAGTGACTATATATCAAATACATAATGTACACGTAGCGTTTGTATAGTGACTATATTTTTACCATACAGTAACAAGCAATATATGTAAAGTATTTACTCTGTATTCAGTATTTTTTTTTTTTTACTTACTTGAGACTTTTTGTAAACTTTCCATTAATGTTTAAATTCATTTTCCATTTAAATTTTTCTCTTCAACTAGTGATATTAAAACAAAACTTTACCTGGAAATCAAATTATTAAATGAATATATACAGAAAAAGCCCCAAAGAACAATATCAGCAGCAATTGTTTCACCTAGTATAAAAAATATTAACTATTACCACAATAGAACAATATTTTTTTTAATTTTCCAATGGCTTTTGACATGCGGTAAATAATATATATAATTTAATAAAAACTTTTGTTTTATGTTAAAAAAATGGTAAAAAATGTCATTATAGTGATTTCACAACTTAAATTAACGCACTGCATAAAATCTGAAACTTAATTTTTTTTTTTTAATTCTTCAAAGCTACAATATGTGGAAGTGTATAAATTTAACGTTAAACTAATTAAATTCTGACAGCCAACTGTTTATGTGTAGAAGAATGTGCATTTTTTTATTAATTGTTAATAATAATACACTTGATGATAAAACATAAATTGTGTTTTTAATGACACTTTTGAATAGTGAAGTGTAATTACCTGAGTGTAATATAATTATTATTTCAATTGTTAAAATTAAATAAGTTTCTGAAAGATGTGTATATTAATTTTAATTTTTTATTTGTAACATCAATGAACAGTTAAACTAAAAGGACGAATGTTTTTAAAACTTTACAGTGTCTTATATATACTTTTAATACAGGTGCATTTCATTCTGCACTAAGGGTAATAGTATAGTGCAAACATTTGATCTATTACTTAGTATTAAAGGGCTGATCAAATCATCATATGTGGTTACATGATTTAGCTTCATATACATACAATAATATTTTCATTTAACAAGGTATATATTTAGTGGAATATCTATTACGCATTATGTTATGAAAGATGCGATAGTCTATTTCTAATACAGTCATCTACAATCACAGTTAAAGAACATTTCTATGGAGAAAATTTAAGGTTGGCCGAAAATGTTTTCAATGTTTATGAAAATAGAAGATATAAATAAGTTTTGTAATGGATCCCCTTTAATCGTTGATGAAGCTTATTTCTGGGAAACTAAAGCCATTTAACCCGCTGGTGCTCATCAGCCACTATGGAAGTTTCTTATAGTATCTGTAAAAGGCATGTTCTAGACCATCTTTTCTTTAACTAATATTATTTTTTTGAGACTTGATACTCCGTCTATGATAATATATGTAACTATAAGAAACAAAACTAGTCCTTGGAAGAAATATTGTACAATATATGATTTAATACTAAGCAATTGTAATTGTTTGGACTTCAAAAATATATCTGATTAAACCACTGATTAAAACTAATCCTGTTTATAAAGCGTGATTGTTTAGGAGCTTTGGGATGTGATTTGTTTAAAAAAACACATAAAATTTTGAGATAAATATGAAATCTCTATTTAAGTCATTGAAACGATCTGTATAATTTAATATTTAAAGGTGATTTCTTGAAAATGTTGGCCGTAGCTACCTCTCGAATGGTTCATAAGCTGGGTCAAATTTTGGCATACTCTTTTTAAAATATTGGCCGGAATCTCACGAATAAATTCTTCAATATTGGCTTCCAGTGCGTCACAGACATGAGCTTCAACACAACCCCACAAAACAGTCTAAAGGCGTTGGATTGCACGATCTATGTAGCCAATTGACCGACCTCAAACGTGAGATAGAGTGTTCACTGAGCTCGCCTCCTAATTGGGCCATTTTTTCACGTGCTGTGTGGCATGCGACACCGTCTTGTTGAAACAACATCTCATCCAAATCCAGCTGTTTTATTTTGGGCTGCGAAATTTTTCTCTGTATGCACTCGTCGTATGCATGTTGGTAGTATAATGTCCAATAATGTAAATTTTGTGCGCAATTTAGTCACAATATTCCGAACAGTCGCCTCAAAAGTTCGCCGATAATAACCATTAAATGGTAGAAGTACACGATGCCCTTTCTTAACCGAGCATGGGTTTCGATAATAAAATTGAATAATCTGCAAGCGTTGTTCGTTTGTAAGTCAATTCATGGTTAAATTATAGACCAAACTAAACATGTTTAACAGTAACAAGTTACACGAAAACAGCTGAGCTGCCAAAAACAGTGTAGCCAAAAAAAATTGCTAAAAAATCACCCGTTATATAATGGAGCAGTATCGTGTTCGATTGCCGCGACACCACCATCAATGTTAATGGATTAGTTTCTTACCACAATATCAATGCGTATTAGTTTGAAATTCTGCAAATAAAAGTATTTTAAATAACTGATATTCCTCAATACTTGCAACCACCGAAACAGTGGTGAAAACAAAAAAGACTAATGAATGCATATGATGATGGTATTGCGACCATCAAAGTCAATACTGTTTTGTTCTGCTGGTACAATAAAATGGTTTTTCCTACTTTTTCCTTAATAAAAAGATAATTTCAAATAATTTCAGGCCTATACTTAAACCAGATTTACAAAAATTTTCAATAATTATTTTATTACAAAAATTTGCAATGCAAAAAATGCTAAAATTTATTTTTATGAAATGCCATTTTTATGTTTGTAAAATATAATTTTTACGCACACAAAACATAATTGTATGTTTCTTTAAAGGAATATTTCTAAATTTCTTAGAATATATTATTAAAGGAACCATATCAGAATTACCAGAATTACCACAATCCTTGTTGTTATGTTTGTTAAACTTTTCATTCTTTACACTTTCTCTCCTCTATCTTAATGTATGAAATCAAGTTGGAAAATCTTAACCATATTATTACACTAGATGAAAAAAAATGCAAACCAAGAACCATTTAAACACCATAATTGAATTTTAAAGGTGACTAGTTATGGAATTGCTCCAGCTTTTTATTAGGGTTTTACCTTCACGACTTTTAGAAAAATGAAATTGCTTCTTGTTCCACGATGTAATACGAGTGTGTCCTAGGAATCTAACAGACTGATAGACCAGCAGAAACAGAGAGAAATTGTAAAAGCTTTGATTAACACCAAATATAAGAAATCAAGGGAATGTAAACAGAAAATTCAAATTAAACGTTCGTGGTAGCATAATTGAAAGAGGCAAAGACTATGAGTTTAATAATATTTCTATACTTGCAGGTAAATTGTATGTCACCTAGATAAATATATTTTGTTGATATTTTTCGGTCTTGTGGTAACATATGAGGCAGGTCAACAAGTCCGTGATTTTTTTAATAAAACACAGGCTTTTGGATAAAACATAGCTGCCTGTTTAAGTTAGCTAATGTAAATTATACCGTGTGTTTCAGCAGACTTTTCCTGCAGAAGTTATGAAAAATTATTTCCAGTTAAATGCCTTCAAAATAGCATATCTGTAAATGTTATTATTTTACCTCAAATATACATGAAACCAAAAATGTATGTCATTTTAAAGCATTAATCTTATGAAAATAATAATAACTTTTAATATAATAATTAGCTTTTTGTTTATTGTAGGCTTACCTACTCATACATTGAATACTTATAAAACATTTGAAGTTCACTGATGCTTTGATTAGCACCAATTAAGCATCGATATATGAATAGCTAAGCCTACAGGAAATAAAAGGCTTAATATTCTAATGATTAATTGGGACTAGTCTCTAAATCATAAATTTCAATATTAAGTATTATATTAATTTCCAATGCTAACTTTTCCCCTTAAAATGAAAGAAGGTTGTGTTCTTAGTAGTCATGAGTTATAAACTAATCACAAATTAAATTAGGAAACTAAAATTTTATTAATCAGTCTATATCAGTCAAGTAAAGCTTTTCCTATTTAAACACTAAAAGCCACAATATGCATAACTTATTTTATTTGCGAACGTATTAGGCTATTAGGGAGTAGGGAACCACAATAGGTCAACAATGGTCGCAGTGCAAAAGGCCATCCTGGGCCAAACCCCCATTACATTGAATTACATGACATGCATAACTTATACATTATTAAATATAATCATAGGGGTAAAAAATTTCTATTGATTTTTTTCTTATAATATTTTAATAGAAATAAAAATAACCATTTATCAAATCAAAAATCGTGTAAAACATCTTTCTTCACAGTAAGATTTGGATTAAAACTACGCAAAGAAATAAGATCTGCAATGAAATGATATGACCATGTGTTCTACGTCTTCCATTTGTCCAGTTGTCTAAATACATTAAACACCATTCAGACGCTTACGTTTATGAAAAGGAAGTTATATTTATATCTGAGTTATGCAATCACTTTTGGACATTTTTAAAAATCAAATTAAATTTCTTAAGTTCACAAATATACGCAATATATGCAATAAACTTCTTGAAACTTGGTGCTGCATTTCCTGAAAGTATTGAAACAATTCTAATATTGTTACAATACTGTCAATACTAAACAATAGTATGTAAAAGTCCATATGCATTTATGTATATAAAATGAAAAAGAAATTTTTGAAAAAATTTTGGCAAATTGTTACGAATATAACTTTTTTTATTGCTTGCATCACCAATAAAAAATATATTCTGCTGTAAATAATACAGGTGTTAATTTTTTTTTAATAAGTATTTTACAAAATTAGAAAAGAATATCACAGGTTTTTGGAAGTAATGAAAATATCATTTCTCAATATCATTTCTCAATAAAAAAATCATTTCTCAACACAATGAAAACGATGTCCAAGAAGAAATAGAGGAAATTGGAATAGCACAGCACAGTTTGTACCCTATTGACATTGGTTTGGGACATCATCTTAAGAGAAACACTGGAGACTAATAGAACAATTACCAAAAACTTAAGGGAGGTGAGAAGATCCCCGAGATTTACTTTAGCTAATCTTTCTTTTGATTTCTTAGTCTAGGCTCCTGTTATTAACATTTTATAATTAAGAAAGAAAAATCAAAAAATATTAGAATAAAATCACTTCCTTTTTTGCAACATTGTCTAATGATTAGTTCTTTCTTAACTAAAATGCGTTGCGAACATTTACCTACTATTTTTTGGTACTATTTATGGGAAGAAATTATAGAGAAAATAAATTATATTTCGTAATCGATTGTTCGATTAGGTACATGATTACAGCTGGAGCTGCGCAACGTTAAATATTCAGCAAAATTGTGTAAATTTGTTTATTACAACTCTTACAGGTCTATAGTCTTAAGGATATAAAAAATGTGGCACATTTGTATGAACTGTTATGATGAAAAGTTGTTATTCAAGAAATCCTGCTGCAAGCTTAAGCATTCTTCAACGGTGGACCAGACAAACTCCAATTTTTTGTTAAATTCCCTCATGATCTATTGGCTATCACTTTCTTGTACATACATATGAAACAAACTTCTTCAGGCTAAATTATAAGACATAAAGTCTGCAATAGATCTGTTTTATCTGGAATCAGTTTTGTTTGTAATTGATCTAAAGAATAAAAATTAAGAATTTTAAAAAATAAATAAGTATTACTTGCTTACACTTCCTTTTATCCAACTATTCTTTGAAAACTTCAATTTCTATAGGTAATGCACTAAAAACTTAAGCACGAAATATATCATTGGAACGCAAGCTTACTGTTTCCTGCCTTGCGACTGACTTTATTTTACTAAAGATCTGGAAAATTAACAAGAACCAATTTTCATACAACTCTATCATAGATTCGGATTTGATTGCAAATAAAATCACCTGAAGAGCATCTCTTTTCATACAATAAAATTTTCAAAGTACTCTACACTAGACTAGTATATTAATGAACATATAAATGAAAGCAAAAATTCAAATAGACTTGAAAACTCTACCTTTTTTAACTCCTACATCTCAAAGTCACAGCAAATCGTTATTTTCCTTTTTTCCAAGAAAAATTCTTTGGCAGTAAGATAAACCCTAGACTTTATACACATCAAATGCACAGCACACATGTAGTAATTTTTTATACGACTTTGTATTTCTTAAAAAAAATCACTGTCTTTTTACACCACTTTTGAGACTTTTGCTTTCCTTTTATGGTTTTCTTTTTCATAACATTACTTCAACCAAGCATACACGACATATGACAGGTTTCATGGAAGACCACTAAAAAATGTCTCTTTAGATGTGTCCACAAATTTTGTTCTTATAGTTTCAAATATACTTCTTGTGTGGTTGAGTCAATTTATGATACCGTTTGTAAATTCTAGAACCTTATCATATGTAAAGATAGTCTTAGACGCCAAACAGACTTAAGTGCCAATTGCTAAATTTTACGTGATAAAACTTTCACCAACTACGGATATAAATATATTTTTTTTAAATATTTTTTTATTTATCTCATTTAGAGCAAATTAAAGTAAACAAATTAAAAACAAGGAGCTTATTTTAGAAGTGTGACATTTTTTTGACTTCTTTAGAAGCTAAAATTATAAAATATTCATTATACAATAAACGAAAACTATTATATATTGATTAATAAATATATAATAAACAAAAACTTACATATAAAAAATTATATAAACTTTCTTTACATAACAATGTATAGAAAGTTTACATAACAATGTATAAAATACCATAGATGGCGGACATCTGTGGGAGAAGAGGGGCTGAGGGGAACTTCATTGGACCCACCCCTTCTTTTGGGTTCAACAAAAGTCTCCTTAATGGGAAGCTTTCGAAATTTCGAAGCTTTGACGCTGGGAGGGCGGATCTGGTTCTAAGACTGGACAGGAAAAGTCTACGGACGCTGGTAGGGGCGCTCACAGGTCATTACACCTGCAAAGCCCGCCTATTATCTGACACGGACATCTGCAGATTTTGCGGTGAAGATGAGGAGTCGATGGAACACTTGATAGCAAATTTTGGGGCATTTTCCACAGAAGACAGGACTCTACATGCATATACGCTGAGTGAAGAGTATCTGCTAATGCTCCCATTGAAGGAGCTGATCCTATTTGCGAACGTATTGGACTGCTAGGGACAGGGGAAGCTCAATAGATCAACAATGGTCGCAGTTCAAAGGGTCATCCTGGGCCAAACCCCCTTACATTACATTACATAAAATACCATGGAAGCAATAACATTTAGAATAGTTCCAGGAAATTATTTTTTCCATGATACAAAGAACACATATTGTAATAGACTTTATTGAAATTATTGAAAATAGCCTGAAATAGCACAACTTTCGGATCCTAGGTTGTAGATATTATTGACCTCCTAGGACGTTCTTTTTACTGGGTATGCCCCAGTTTTATATTGTATAATATCTTCTCTAAAAAACTTTAAGCTTATAATTTTATCAACACTTTACAGATGTGAAGTTAAGGACTATGATGACAGTGATTATATATATGATAAAAAAACGAAAACCATGCATCCATCTTTATATCGCTTCTTTAATTCAACATGGCAATTTCATAACCACAAAAAAAAATTAAGTTTCCAAAAGGCGATTCAAAAAATTTGAACTTTCACATCGATTTTTTTTACATGAAAAGAGAATGTTGACGAATACTTTTTCCTTTGTGATATAAAAATTATAATATTATGATATAAATCAATAAAAGAGCGATATCTTCATGTTATAACAATAGTTCTCTCTATAATTTCAAAGGATATTGTAATTGACATGGCAACTAAGTTGAAATTAGAACATGTATCAGGTTTTATATAAAATAATTAAAAATATTTTTTTGACTAATTGATTTAGAACCGGTTTTAAATTTTGAAGTAGGAACATTCCTTAATTTAATTTTTCTTTCAGAAATATGAAGATGTGTCCTACAATATATTTCTAATAACTCTTAAGGCATTATTAGCACGGTGAAACTGAAAAGTTAGTTTATTGGGCTTTAAGTCCTGAATTTGATAATACAGTAAATAATAGCCCTTATTATGATTGTCGACGTCGACATCACACCAAATCGATATCCATATATTGGCAATTGTGGGATCGTTATCGAGAACTATTAAATATTGTTGATATGATACTACTACTATGGCTTATAAAATTACAATTAGTTAATTATTGCCTACAACTAGTTTAGAACTGATCTTTTTTCTTATTGTCGACCAGATGTGACGTCGATGCAACAATCACAATAAGAGGGAATATATTCAAATTATTTTTTATTAGAAAAAAATAAAAAAGGATTTTTACTTTTTCATTTGCTTTCTCATTCTTACTATATATTTTACGTGTGAAAAAAACATACAAAAAGCGATATGTTTCTAGTATTTTTTTAATAACGAAACTGAGTTGAATTATAACATTCTGCTCCATTTTACAAGTGAAAGAATTGGAATCTCCTTACTGATTCTATGATATACAAGAAACTAGTTTCTAAATTATAAAATTCAAGATTTGAACTTGAGACAGTTCATTGATAATTGCTTTTAAGCTCTAAAACTTAAGGGCTGAGGAAAATAATGTTATTGAATGCCAGACAACAAAAATCAGTTGAGGGAATGGTGGCATAATCCAGATCCGTCTTACTTTCGAATATTTTCAAGGTATCAAATTCTTCTCTTAGTTTTATTGTGGATTGCAAAGCTAGGCAAACGTCAATATTGATTAATATAATGGTCAGTATCCCTGTAGGACACTGAACCCATAATGAATGGAAGCAAACAGTTGGAGTTATAGACTAATGGAGTTAAGTTACCTTTCTTTATGGCAAGGAGTCAAAGGTCTATGGTAAGATACGCCAAAAGAAAACTCTTTATGTAACTGTAACGCCAACATTGACTCAATTACAATGGGAGTGTATTAAAAAGATCAAGCTCACCAGTTAATGAGAGCCAATGGCCTTTAAGTCAACGAAGCTTACATACCTATTGCACAAGCTTTTGTTGCATTATTGTACTTTCAGGCCTAGTGTTGCTACCATCTAGTTATTCCACCATATAAATTATTTTTCAAAAAACATTTTTATATAATTTTTAAAGCCACAACTTTTAACAAGTTACTGAAACCAGGCACTGGCAATACAAGCCACATATAAAGTAATTTCAATTTCTAAAATCGGAAAAGAGTTTATTAGAAATCGACGATCGGAAAAAATTTTAAATATTCTAAAAAACTGTTTTAATCAGAATTGTTAACAATTAAATGTAAAAATTAACTTTAATGAAATTCAAGTTCATTAAAAATTAAATTTAAAATCGCTTGTTCTATACATATCATTCCCTTACCACTAGAAAAAAGATTACGAGTAAATAAAATTAAAATTTCTTATCGCAGTTAATTACTTGAGATTAATAAAATTTAACATCAGAAATTCATAAACATTAGAGGTGGTATTACAAAATTACAAAAAAGTTAATTTTACAGTAGCTTTACTGCTTGATGAAAAGACCTTTAATAAAAATACCCTCTGTGTCCGTTTCCTATTTTTTTTTTTGCATATAAGACATAGTATAATAATGCCAGCTCGTTAAAACATCAAATTTCAATTGATTGTATTGTTTTCGTATATTTATGCATGGAAGCGAAATAGAAATATTCAGGAACTCTGTAAAGGATAAAAAATATTTCAAAGCCAGATAGAAAACTTTTTCATGATGTATAAAAAGAAAAAATCATTACATTACATCACAACATATATATTACTCGATACGTAACTTGTTGAAGGGTACTTCTGATTCGAAACTGCCAAAGATAGTACTGTCACATATTTTACCTTAGCTTTAACAACTATTTAAAAGCTTACGAGTACGACACAGTTAAGTCATAGCACAAATGGTTTAAAAATAGTAAAAATAACAACATCATAAAAAATTTATGACGGACTTTCAACAACAGGATAATTTTTCTCTTAAAAATATTCTATAAATTTTTCACAAATTTTATTTTATAATTTAAAAGTATTTAAAGAACATTTTTTTTAAAGAAAGTAAGAACATAAACTTTTTTCAAGCAGTGTGCTGTAGAATAGAATGGTAAAAATTTATATCCAAAAGGTTTGCAATAAACTGTAAATGAAAGTAAAAAATCAACAAGTGAGAAACATTTTTAATACTTGTTTTCAATCCTAGTAACACTAAACATTAACAATATTTATCAAATTTGTTATTCGAGATATTCTCCAAAATAACTATTTTAATATGTTATTGTTTGTTGTTGGCTTAGCTAGGTATATGCCTGCATTTCATTGGCGCTAACCAAATCATCAGTACCCTTTTAGCCAAATCATGATTGAAAGCATTCAAAGCTCGTATACTTATGCAAACAATTACAAATATATATGAGAATTCTATCAGAACTCTATCATATTTTACTATTTGTAATCAACAATAACAAAAGTATAAATAGCTAAAAAGAAAAAACAAAAGGACGCAAGTCAATTATAATTGTTTGTTGTGTTGTGATTGTACAAAAGCTTCTATAGCTATTTATACTTTTGTTATTGTTGATTACAAATAGTAAAATATGATAGAGTTCTGATAGAATTCTCATATATATTTGTAATTGTTTGCATAAGTATACGAGCTTTGAATGCTTTCAATCATGATTTGGCTAAAAGGGTACTGATGATTTGGTTAGCGCCAATGAAATGCAGGCATATACCTAGCTAAGCCAACAACAAACAATAACATACTAAACATTAACAAAAAAAAAAAAAACTTTTAAAATGTCATCATAAAACAGGTGTCATATTTTTTGGTCACTTTGGAACGTGATTTTAACACCATTTATTCATCCGTGTTATTGTTATATCACAACTACTGCCATCATTACTCACCTGAATTGTGGTCTATTACAAATAATTATGTTTTAGTCATTTTCCACAATAAACGAATAAATATAATAATAAAAGTTTTGTTGGAAAAATTAAATCATATTTTCAACCTTTCATAACTTTTAATAAATTTTATAGAAATTTAATATATAGTGGCAAGTTACTTAGGCATGACAACGAGAAATTATGATTAATTAATTAAAGTCGCTTATCAGTAATGAAATTGTTGAATGGTTTTAAATTGTGTTGCAGTAGATCCATAATTTAGTTCAATTTGTTACAAAATGAGGAAGGAAGTGGTTTATTTTTGGCTTTTCAAATTCAAAAAAAATTTTTGTAAGGGCTGGATGCTTAGGTTTCAATGAAACAGCAAGTAATATGATATAAGGTGATATCGTAGTGGCGTAGATCTATAGAGATTACAATAATAATGAATCGAATAAAAATTAAAATAGGGCAAATTGAAGAAATTGTATGTATTAATATTTAATTTTTTTTTTTTCATTTCGAAAGACTCCTGTGCTGCGGCGGCAAATGAAGGCACGAGTTCGATTTTTGTCGACTTCTAGATCAGCCATAGTTTGGGTTATATTTACCTTCGAAATATAATACGTCGGCATATACCAACAAAGACGCCACGAAAGAATTTCTATTGGATTCAATAAACATAGTTATGCTGAACCCTATACTATATTCACAGTACTGAATTTAGACATATTTGAGCAACATACAAAAAAAATTTAACATTACAATTGTTGCGTTCTGATTTGACATTTTGTCAGATTTTTTTATCAACTATTACAATAATAAAAGAAAAATGTTTTTAAAGTAATTAAAAAAATATATAAACATTAAATTATTAAAATTTCGGTAAACTATTTGATTCCATATACGAGTATGATTTTTTTTAAACTAGAATGTAATTTATTACATACCGCCATTAAAAAATTTGTTCAGTGAAACAATAAAATAAAAACACTGAAATAAAATGGAAACAAATTACAAAAAATCCATAATTTTTTATATAATGTAAGAAAAATCATTCACTTATCGACATTTTAATTTTCGATCTTAGCAGACCACCTTGAGAAATTGCTTGGAAATAAATAAATAAATAACCACACATAAATTCAAATTATTTACTGCCATCTACTAAGAAATCGTTTTACATTTATATTTATACACACTCACGTAAGGGAAACAATTTTCATTATCAATCACGTGATTAACCACATGAGTGCTCCCCATCTCTTGTTTTCACTCTAAAACATTTAAAAATTTAAGTATTTGAAATATGTTTCTCAGTATTACTCTTTATAAATGAAACTAACTATAACATTGCAACACAGGTAATAATAATAGCAACATAGTAGCAGGCAAACAAAAACATCCAGAACAATTAAATTTAAACAACCACTAAAAGGCATTTTAGCACGTGACACTCTGCTGGTTAATGTGTTGGTGGCTGTTGTTTAACAGCAACAAAACACCCCAGTAACAATAATAAAACGGCCGGGTAAATAAAAATAACAAGCGAACAGGTGAGTGAAACCTAGACAACCGTATTAACCATGGTAGCAAATGGTTGCCATGGGAAACGTAAGGATTTACGAAGTCAGCCAGGAAGGACACAACAAATGAAAGCCAACACATGAGACACATTTTAAACAACAGCTTAGAGGGCAATCAAGGAAATAAAACCAGAAAACTAAATTAATCTCCCAAAGAAAATATATGTATATATACATACGTACATACATATTGATCTACAACTGAGGGCAGTCATCTTTTGGATCAATAAACAAACATAATGTCAAATAAAATAAAATTTATTATAAATACATCTGGTAAGAAAAACAAATAGGCAACAAAATATCCTTGTTCTAGTAGCAACATTTCTAATTGACGTGACCCATATATATATTTTTTTTAATTTCTTCATTCTATTTTCGCAATTTAGTGGAATATTTTGCTGCAAATTCTCAAACGGGTATTGCCTTGGATGAACAAACAGCAGCGGTATTAGAATTTTTGGAAAATGATGAAATAACTGTAATCTCAGCTGTACATGATAAACAAGAAGATAAAATTAAATTTCATCATCGCATACCAAATGATGAAGTTTGTTTGCTCTTTTATAAAATACCACAAGTTGGTAAGAGTGGTGTTGGAACCGCAGGACCTGGTGTAACATCATTAGCAGCAACAACAACAACTGCAACAACATCAGCTTCCGCTATGGATAACCAACCACTTGGCATTTTGACGCTAGAAGGAGGTTTGGTTAAATCCATTTATAATTCTGTTTCACGTGTGTTTTCCCCGCATGCAAATACTCGGGTATGATATGTTGTTTTTCCTTTTTTTATTTGCTTTGATAGTGTACTGCACACATATGTTGTTCTCTGTTATTTTTTCTAACTTTGCTTAGCATAGTAAACTTCAAGCCAATATCCTTGCGAAACAACCAAAAAAGAAAGTTTTGTAATTCAATGTTATGAACAGGGACCGAAAATAACTGTTATATTTTTATTTCTGAGCAAAAAGGTTAGGCAAAAAAGCCCTTTATCTGCATTTCGGAATTTTTAACCATTATCGTGACTTTTATATTATATTGGTTGCCGTAACTAATTAATTGAGAAAATAAAAATTTTGGTTACAAATAACCATTATATCAACCAAAAAAAATTTTTGGTTAAAAATAACCATTAAATCAACCCAAAAATTTTTTTGGTTGAAATTAACCATTATAGAAAAAAATTAATTTTTTTTGGTTATCATGTATCCAAAAATTTCAATGGTTTATTGTTGTCACGAAGTTCGTAGATATATACATAAACTCAAATATACAAAAATTTTTCCTATATAGTAATTAGATGTGTGGAACACGTCTAACCTTACTGTCTTTTATTTTGGTACACATTAGGTTGGTAACTTTTTGAAACACATTGTATGCACAAGATCAATACAATATTACGTCGAAAGAGTTCGTTAAATCATGTTTCAGGACCTAGAATTATTTTAGTGTGATACTGAGTTTCGATCTTGCACAGTGTAATTTCTTCATTGGTAAGGCACTAAAAAAGTCGATTTTTTGAAGTAGTAACCAAAAAAAAAATTTTTTTTATAATGGTTATTTTCAACCAAAAATTTTTTTGGTTGAAATAATGGTTATTTCCGACCAAAAAATTTTTTAGGTTGAAATAATGGTTATTTTCGACCAAAAGTTTTTTTGGTTCATATAACAATTATTTATAACCAAAAAAATATATATCTCATTTCAATTGGTTAAAATAACCAAAATAAAATATATTTCTTGTTAATGGTTGACTATAACCATTACGTAAATGTATCAGTAATAATTGTTAAATCTGATTTTTTTATCGTTTATCTTATAACTGTTACGTCCCTGGTTATGAACATGCACATTATTATATGTACGAGTACATATTACATTTACATGTGTATGTTTTGTGTTAACTTATTTTTGTATAGTGCAGAATTCGATTATGGCTGTACAATAGCTAGAATTAAATTAGAGTGCCAAGAGACTATGGCCAAAAGTTTACTGCTCTAGTGGTGTTTTTTTTTCTGAAAATATATTACATTTTGTAGATAAATGCATAAACAAAAAATCTTTAAAGCTCTAGTTCAAAAAAATTTAATTTCCTTACAGAATTTCAGGGAATTTCCTAATAAGATGGAACTTATATAAGAACACTTGATTCACGTTTCTCTCTTTAAAAGGGCTAACAAATTTAAATTAGTTTTAGAAAAGAAAACGTCAAATGACTCAAGCCTTGTTAAGAGATAGGTAATGGTATGTCCTTGCAGTACCCAAGTTTAATAGGCCTGGAAAGCGAAATGATTAAAAAACCTTATAATCATCCAAGTAAAGATGCCAAATTTGACGACTTATGATCGATCATTTTGATGTTCTTATAGTTTTAGTGAGGACGGCATTTGATGGCAATCGAAACTTTAAAAGAAATTAATTCTCTTCAAATGTACTGAATTTTTTATCCATATCTAACACTGTAATTTACCTCAATCTTTTGTCACATGGGACGTCTCTTAAGTCACAGAAATCGAAATGTTATTGCAACATAGCCATGTCAACTAGAATTATGTAGCAAATGAAGTAAGTGCATTCATTCTACAAACATAGTTTTTTTTTTTAATTTCAGTCTTTCAAATATATGGTACGTTAATATTTAATATTTTCTTTTTCTTATCACCTACACAGAATTACTTCAGCATGTTGCGTATATATTCGTAAATAATATTTCTAAAGGCAATTCAAATAATGCATTACAGTTTTAAGTTCACATATAATTTCTATTAACTAGTTCTCTATCACTTTTGCAATTTGCATTTTCAATAAATTTATATTATATATTTATATAAACTTAAATTGAATTGAATTTAAAAGTTCAATTCCCTTATATAAATTTATTAGTCGTCTTTAAATAGGGTATATCTTTGTATTCAAGTTATAAGTGTTGTCTTAACAACGAGCTCTTTGGTTTTCATATAATGGTGAAATATAAAATCCTTCACTTAATATATTTAAGGCAAGATCTTAACCAATTTCAGAGCTCTCCTTAAAAAATTTTTAAAGAAATGATATACTTTACTCACTAAGACCTTTACAGGTAGCATCAAAATGGCTCAAATTAAGAACTAAACTTTGCAAACTCTTTCAAAACCTGTTTCAAAAATCTGTCTAGGTAACGTACTCGTATATAATAATAATTTTGTTTATTTTAAAGGTTTTGGGGGTTAGTTTAGAAATCGACTAAGTTTTGCATTTTCGAAGTCCTTCTGGACAAATATTTTTAACTATCTCATTACTGTTTCTGTAAGCAGCCATGTAATCAAATATTAATTTGTATAGGATATACCATTCCCCTTGCTCCTATCCATTCAGCTTAGCTTCATTGGTTGTCGGATAGTCCATACGAGTTTTGAAAATTGACATTCTTATCGTCAAGATGATTATAAGATTATTAAGTAATACTTAATATTGAAATTTATTATTCGGGAGAATATACCGACTAATCGTTAGAAACAATTAGTTTTTTTGCAAAATGCATTGAAAAAATGTTTCTTGTGGCTTTAGCTCTTCATATGCCGACATTTCATTGGTTGCTAAAACCAAATCGTCAGTGAAGTTTAAGCAGTTTGATAACATTCAACCTCGTAAGTTTATGCCACATAAAACAAATACAATATGAGAATTTCAATATTGCATATGAATTACAACAAATACATAATCATAGTAGGCTTAGAATGTTTTTATACAAACAACACAACAAACAATTATACTCAACGTGAGTCTATTTTATTTTTCTCTGAACACCCATACAATTAAACGCCCGTTGGTCGTTAATGATTGTATTCAGTTAGGCAAAAATGAAAAATAAAATCTTTATTTTAAATACTTAATATGGAAATTCATTATTTGGGATATTCTCCCCATAAACATCCGAGGTTGAATGTTTTCAAACTGCTTAAACTTCACTGACGATTTGGTTTTAGCAACCAATGAAATGTCGGCATATGAAGAGCTAAAGCCACAACAAACTTTTGATTTCTTTTTCTATGCATTTTGCAAAAGTTCTAATTGTTTCTAACGATTAGTTGGGGAGAATATCCCAAATAATGAATTTCCATATTAAGAAGAGAAAAATAAAATAGACTCACGTTGAGTATAATTGTTTGTTGTTGTAATGCATTATTAAGTAATATTTTGTGTGGAAGGTACTCCTCTCCCTATCCTTTTTGAAGATTCTTACTATTATTACCAGCAATACATAGAGTTATTAAGTTTAGATTTATATGAGAGGTGCCTCTCTTACTATTAAAGTGATAACTAAGCTTTGGTTTTAATGTGTGGTGCACTTTCCCTGCTCTTTTAATATATTCGTATTGGTAAAATTGTATCATTTTACCAATCATTTTAGGAGAGTGTCCTTTGATATAAAAAAGTTTTCAAAGCGGTCGATGTATGACGGAAAATTGGACGAACGAATACATTTCAATATAACCTGCATTTTTTTAAGCCAGTACCTGCTTGATGGAGCTTCACTCGGGAGAGCCTCTGTAAGCTCTTTTCGTAAAAAAAAAACTTTTTGATTAATATCATGGGGCTCATATATAACTGCTAAGCACATAGACACCGGAATGGGTAAAAACACGGTTATAACAGATTTTCTCGATAGCATGACGAAGCGAGACAGAGTTTCGCCCTCAAAACCTAATCTGAGCTCTTTGTTGAAATTTGTGAAAAATATTGAACTACATTTATTATTTCAATAGAAAATATTCGAAAATATTCGAAAATATCCTTTGGTGATTTACTATAATGTTTTTTTATTAATAAAAAATTTTAATTTCGTACGATATAAGTGTCCTTCATAATATTTCACAGATTGAAAAAATGTGGCTTGAATGTTTGTATGTACATTTTATTCATCTTTTCAAACACAAGGCTTTAGACGGTTAATCTTATAAAAATCGTTCGAACTACTTTCGAGATACTACTTATATATATAGACATATTTATACACATATATAGAAAAACATATATTCAAAAATATTAGATTCCAATTACATTAATCATCAAATTAAAGATTATTTAAACTTTCCCAACAAAATTAGGCCTTATATATATTTTCTAACATGTTGTCTTTATGACACTCGAGTTCGGCTAACAGCAGGCGTGTACCTCCTGAAATATAGAATTCTGTAGGCTGGTGGGTTTGGATGACACTCTAGTTTCTTTATATATTTTGTAACGTGTTTTTTATCTAGATAAATGCACGCATTTTTAACATACAAAGGAGCGGCTGCAATCATGCACGGAATTGAATTTTGGCACCTTTTAGTTTTTTTTATATTACCATAGATGCTGAAACGGTACCCCAAAATTGAACTTCATAGTAAAGTTTGCAATCTAAGAAGCTTGGTGTTGAACTTGTCCCCATAAGGCAAATTAGATTGAACAGCCTTTCATTTCATTTGGATCAACTTGTTGTCTATGTACGATTTTCATGCCAAACGAAGCTCAAAGTTAATGTCTAGGTATTTGTTTTATTGTATAGATTGACAGGTGGGGGTACAGGTTTTTCTTCGCACTGTTAATGTGATATAAAAAGATTTTTGCACCTTTACATTTATTCTCCATATTTTCAGCCACTTTTTCAATATTATAAGGTATTCATTCAATTTGTGGGTTTTCATTGGTGCTTAGAAAAGCTGTATCATCAGCAAACGTTTAGATGTGAAGATTATTGCTTATTGGTATGCCAGAAGCATATGTTAAATACAAGAGTAGATCTGGCATACTGCCTTGAAGAATTCCTGCTTCTATTGGCTAAGGTGTGCTTAGCAATTTACCTTCTCTGATAAAAAAATTTGCGACCAGATAAGTAGTATTTTGATTAGAATTCTGACTTTCTTCCAAAAATTGTGAATGTCTGCTCACTTTTTTTAAAATACACGCAAACATTATATCCTTCACCAAGTAATTGACATGTTTACATTTTTAAAAGAAAAAAATTTTACAATTGGCAAATTTGTAGTGTTTCCAAAAGTAAAATTTATTCTTATTGGGAAAAGGCTCATCACAATTTATTGTGAAATAATTTTTTTTACAAAAAAAAGATTTTTTGATTCGTACATTTTTCAGCGTATTGGAGATAGCTTCCTCCAAGCCAGTAAATAAACTTCAAAGAGAAGAAAATCCTGCACTGATAAGCACATGTTAAATTTATTAAAAATTATGCGAATTCACTGAACCTCAAGATTTTCATGACATACCCAATTGAAAGATCTTATTTTATTTTGAACAAAAAATTATTAAAAAAAAATCCTGTAATTTACGATATTTTAAGTTTTACCAAATATTTTTTGTGCTTTTTCCTATTTTTACAATTTTATATCAGCTCATCATACGCGTGTGTAAATATAATAATTGAAATTATAATAAGTTTTTTAAATAAATAAATAAAAAACTAACGTTTCTTTAAAATATTTGATTAATATATTATTCAAGCTCGAGGTCTTATTTAGTTGTTAAACAATTTTATTTGAAATTACCGATATTTCAGGAATTTTCCTGAAGAGTATCGAAATATTTCTATAATTTTAAATATAATTGTTTAACAACTCGAGCTTGAATAATGTTATAATCAAATTGTTATGAAAATATAGAGATATTATTTTTTTAAACTTTTACAAAATCCGTTGAAAAAATTTTAGTCTTACGACTTTATATCAATTATACCCCTCGGCATCTATGACAAATGGACACTATCAGCCTTTACTATCCAAAATTACTTAATTTTCATGACACATAAAAAAAGAAAAAAAATAATTTCCTATTCTTGAGAATTATTTTATTTTACCATTTTGAAAATTTTGTTATTTATTTCTTATGGGTTTTAATTTAAATTAATTTCGGTTAGAGGTCTACTGATTACTTAGCATAAGTACTAGTGATATGTCAGAAAATATATTAATGAAAAACTTTAATATATAATTTTTAATATCAAAATAATAATGAAAATCCTTTTTAAGAAAATGTAACGTTAAAAAAATTGGTCTTGAAAATCTGTTTAAATTTATGATTCTTTTGGGACTTGCTAATGGGAATTTTGCCTGGAGACTGAATAGACTTAACATTCCAAAGATTTTTTCAAATTTTATTACTTATTGCGTTAAAAAATTAAGGAGTTAAAAAGTCCGCTCGGTTTATTTTATATTAATTTTATCTATTTAATAACTAACGTCAAAATTAGCTAAAGGGCAGAACTTAGAAAATTGTAAATTTGTCAAGTAATACAAACGAAAAGACAGCTGCTTCTCAATTCGAAACTACTTCTCCAGCGGGATAACAATATTAAACTTTATTAAGAAACTGGCTGACCCGGGCAAACTTTGTTTTGCCTTCAAATTTGCACTAAATCGACATAGCAATTATTGTTCAAATACCGGTATCGGGCTAATTAATCCCACTACACGCTGATTAAGGACCCAACGCCTTCAGCAAAACGCAGCATAGGCTAATCGCGCTAATCTCTATTGGGCAAAACACAAAAAACAAAATATTGGGCCATCTGTCGGACGAACTTCAAACTACAAAGAAACACTCCTCACTGCCCATAGAGCATGCATATAAAATTTGGTCAAAATGGGTCCAGTATTTTTTGAGTTTAGCGATCACGAACATACACGTAATTTTTATGTACATATAGCTGACACCGTCTGCTCAAAATATCTTCGGAACTACATAACCGATGTAAGAGCTTGATATCTCGTTTTGAAGAATATGACAACGGCTTTCCAAAAAAAAGTAAAATAAAATAAAAAAAACACAAAAAATAAATATATGTATATATCATTGGTGGTGCAATATGAAAATTGGATTTTGCCACGCCCTTCCGCCCACAGACCGAAAATCAGACTTCACAGTGTCACCCGGCCGAGTATTCTGAAGGTTCCCTGAAAATTTCGTCAAAATCGGCCCAGCCGTTTTGGAGCCATTACGTTACATATGTACATACATACATACACACATCCTATTTTATATATATAGATAGAAGATTAACACCTGACTCCACGCATATCCCCGAGTTGCTATGGCCTACAATATAAATAGTGATCTGCGTTTGGGAAATTCAAAACTCCATAAAATATGATATTTTTATAGTTTTTTCTATATTTTTACTTTAAGTTTGAATTTTCACAATCATCCTTTCAACTTGGTAGTTAGAAGGATGTTTTTGTTCTTAAATGCCATATAATATACGAGTTTATAGTTTGTAGTTCTCTTTTGTTGTTAACTTATAATTTTGTATACTTCTTATTATTGTTTTTGTTATTGTGTTCTTTTTATTATCCTGATTGCAGAAAACCGAATACAGTCCGGAGTTAAGTGGTTTACTTGAGAGTTTACATGTTTCACTTGGTTCAACATTGGGTTTACCTCAAAGTGGTAAGTTATGTAATGATATGCAAATTTGTTTTGCACTTTATTTTGAAAAACAAACTTGTATTGAGCAGCTAAGAATGCAAAAAATGTATATGAGGGTACAGGAAATGTTAAATTTTGGTTACTCTGTGGGAATGTATGCAGTTAAATGTTTTTGAGTTTTTCTCTCGTACAAAGATAAATGGATTAAGAGTCCCTTTTTTTAATAAAAAAATTAAAATTGCATAAAATGAAAAATTGGAGACTATAAATTATGGGGAAAAACAGCAATTTAGATGTAGTACCCTACATTTTCTAACAAGTTTGTTTTCTGGACAACTCATATGATCATAAATTCTAACATCAACTCTTTCTAGGCATAACTTCTGTAAAGGATGAGATCAAGTTTTGGAAACAAAAACTTAATAACAAATCCAGCACTCGCTTGGATAGAGAAGCATCGCAAGTCTTCATAAGGATATTGGAAAATATAGACGAACGTATAAAGTATATCATAAAAATCTTTATTGGAAATTCTATGCACTCTATTAATTTAAAATTCTATTTTTGAAAAGTTCCATTAATAGCAATAACATCGAAGATTTTCTCGATAGTTCTCATAATAACTTTGATGAGTTGTGGCGTTTGTCCTATCAGTATCCACAAAACCGTATGACCGATTTAATGGATGTCATTGGTAATGAAGTAATTGGAGCCTGTTTGGACCAACTACTCAACGAGGACATATGGAGTTTACATAATCCTCACATAAATAGCCTAATGAGTCAGTGCGTGGATACTGCAGAATCCTGGATTCAGCTTTGTGATTCTCTGACACGACTATTTTGGCCCAATTATGTGAAGCATCCTTGGGTAGGAGAACCCCACAAATCAAAGCGAGCCCAGTTGTTTAAAGAACGTGTGATGGAGATACGAAGCATAAAAAATTTATATAAACAAATAGCAACTTTATTAAATGATGAAAAAATGCGTGAAATGATTGCAAATGCCTCACCTTTTAACAATTTTAATATATTTGATACATCTGCATCAGGCCAAGTAAAGTGGAAAAAGGCATTGCAACATTTTGAACAAGTGTTAGAGCCTATTGATGAACGAATTGCTTCAGCTTTAAAAATCCAACTGCATCATCATTTAAGTAATCCTCGTCAGGTGATTTTTATATTTTCAAAATATGAGACATTGATACAACGTCCCGCCGTACTGGAATTATTGACCATTGAGCGAGAACAGTTTATGCAGTCTTTGCATATACTTTTGCAGGACTTGCGTAAAGCAATGGCCGATACAAATATGGAACCTGATTCGGGACACTTATCGGTTATTTGTAATGAATGTCGCTGGTTAAAGATAGTACAGCATCAGGTAAGTAATTGCACAATCAACAATATATTTTTGTCAAATCTTTATCTACCACTCATCGTAGAATCATAGGGTATTTAAAATAAACTAGGCAATTTCAATAAAATCCTCAAACGAGATCCCACTTACTCGTATAATCTAGCCATACTCAAATCATAGTCTACTCATAGTCTAGGCAAAGTCTAGTCTTAGTCTATTCTTACTGTAGTCGACGTATACAAGTTAGGGTAGTAGAGTGATAGTCTAGTCATATTTTAGGCATTGTCTAGTGATGGACTAGTATAACAATAATCTATACATAGTCTAGGCATAGTCTAGCCATAGTATGGTTATAGTCTACGCATAGTCTAATTATAGTGTAGCCATAGTCCGGTCGTAGTTCAGGCATAGTCTAGTTTTAGTTTGGTCATAGGCTAATAATAGTCTAATCATAGTCTATTCATATCTAGTCATGATCTAGTTTTGTCATACTCTAGTCATACTTTATCTTTATCTAGTCATAGTCTAGTCGTAGTCAAATCATGGTATAGGCTAGCCACAGTTTGGCTATAGTCTATATATAATCTAGTTTAGTTATTGTCTAGTTGTGGAATAGCTATAATCCAGTTAAAGTGTAATGATTGTCTAATCATTATTTAGTCATTGTCCAGCTATAGGATGGTCAGAATCTAGTCATATTCTAGTCATAGCTTAGTCGTTATTATATTACACTGTAGTTGGTGTTTAGCAATATTCCATTCGGAGTTTAGTATTGATTCTGTCGTTGCCTTGTAGCTATTATGCATATAGTGTTCAATATTCGTGTTCGATAATAATTTCCAGATTCACGAAATAGAAAGAGTATGTCATCTCATTTCGGAACGAGATGGTTTCGACAAAATCAACAAAGCAGTACACGAGATAAAAGAAGAAACAGAATCATTGCTAAGAACTAATTTCGAAATTTGGTGTGGTCAACATTCAACATCTGTGAAGTCTGGAGAGCTGAGGTAATAGTAACATGGAAACAAATTAATATTTCATTTTTAACCAAACATTCTATAATACTTTTAGACTTCGTGATGATCAACCTGTTGTTAAATTTGAAAAGGAGCGTCGCCAACTAATGCGTGTTACATTTAATCCGAAATTGGTGACTTTTTGCCAAGATGTTAGGGAGTTCGACAACATGGGTTTCAGTGTCCCCTCCGAGTTACGATCGGCTGCTACACATGCTGGCAAATACATATGCTATGCGCGAAGGCTTCAGCAAATTGCTACATTCCACAATACTATAGGCGATCGTATGATACCTTGTCAAAGGCCTATAATGTTGAATAATGCCATGGAACTATCGAAGCTTGTACACAGTGAAACAGTGGCGTGGAACGACGAAGACTCCGTGCAGCGGTACGTCAATACTTTACAAGCAGCTGTAAGTAAACTATCAGCCCACAACACTCTTCTTGTGGGTTACCATGAGGAAGCCAAGAGAACAGTAAGTACTGGTAGGAAATAAAATTATGATATTACTAATTACATATCGGTATAAGGTCGTTAAACTTATGAACACCGATCTGTTCAGCCAAAGTCAAGCCTGGAAAGATGAAATGCGTCATCTGAGAGAACTAGTAGCTAGCTTGGAGCGTCAGGGTTTCACAAATCTCGACGCTTTCAAGCTACACTGGGATCATCAGCTGTATAAAGTACTTGAATACCAATATATTATTGGTTTGGTCGAAATGAACAATAAATTGCCTGATATTCATATTAAAATTACATTTCGGTAAGTTTTCACAAATGTAGGATCCTATAAGTTTTATAACTTTATGTATACTCTCCAAGACAACGTCAGCTTATATTCATACCTCCGGAAGAAGAAATCCGCGATAAGTATTTTTCCCAATTGAGACGATTCATAGAACGTCCCTGTGGCTTTCGAGGCTTATCGGATAAAGCGTCTGAACTTTTCAAAAATATGGTTGAGATCAACCGCCATTACCTGGTTCCTTTATATGAACAAGCCGAAAAATTGCTCGCTAAGCTTGAAAAATTTAAAAAACTTTGGCTACCCTGGGTTGCGTTAGGTTGTGTGGATATGGAAGAACTTTGCGGAATACATTTAAAGACTTCAGATGACTGGGAACGCAATTTCCGAAAGTGTAAACACTTTAGCCAGAAAATCGCCAAGATACAAAAGTAAGCAAATATGGTTTGAATTTCATTGTCATAGCCAAGTCAAAATAAAGTTGTGAATTAGTTTAAGGGCTACAACTGAGTTTCTCTTTCAGCGATGAAGAGTCTATAGATTGTATTGTTATCGATATTTCACCCTTGCGTTCCGATATTGAAAACATCAGTCGTCGCTATTGGGAAGCTTTGTCACATAGCCTTAGAGCCTCCATATTGAATGATGTAACGGTTATACAAGAATTTTTACATAACGCTCTCCAATTCTTACAAAACGTTCCCATGGATGAATCTTCAATAAGCGAATCTGGCATGAAATATGAAAAAATTATGACCGAACTACCAGCAATTACTGAAACTTTGAATGTGGTAAAAGCTAAAGACACTTGCCTGGCAGGATGGTGTAAGGAGCGTGTCACCTCTTTGTCATCTATACTTATTCAGTGGGAAAAACTACAACCACTGTTGGAAAATCATGCTGTAATTTTGCAACGTCAAGTTGACATGATTAAAGATCAGGCCCAAACTCAATTGCAAAATTTGCACAACGAAGCGGAAAAGTTCGTTATACGATGGGAATTCACATTAAATGAATTGGAGGCAAATGAAGATGCCTCCTTGGATATGTTTAAGGAGCGGCAGGAACATTGGCAGGAGATCTTGAGGAAGAAAGGGGAACTAATAGAAGAATGCGCTAAATTCAATATGATTTTCCCAGAGGACTTACTAAGGCCCTTCGATGAAATCGATTTGAAACTGCAGGAACAATCCAGGGAATGGATTATCTATGATGACTACTTGAAGGAGCTCAATGCTATACTAATGGAAGAATGGGCTATTTATCGCAGACGCCCATATATATTGAATGAGCTTATAGCTAAATGGGAAGGTTCTGTCAATTCTTCCATAGATCTACCCTCAAAAAGAATACGACAAAGTGTAGAAAAACTCCAAGCAGTTTTACCCACATTGCAACAGCTGCAATCGGACGCTCTAACAGAACGTCACTGGGCAAGAATTTTCGTTTTGCTCAAACAAGATGATATAAAAAATCTACACAATTTCATTTTAAAAGACATATTAAAAGATCAATTATTATTGCAACAAAACTCAGCTGAAATAGGACAAATTGTAAGACAAGCCTCTTCAGAGCAAGTGGTACGACAGGCTCTACTCGAACTAGATCAATGGTCTGTCACCGCTAAATTGAAGATTGTGACACACAAAGATTCCTCAGGAAATCATATAAGCTTGATAAAAGACTATCAGGATGTGTTAAATAAAATTGGAGATAATCAATCTCTGCTACAATCGGCAAAGAACTCGGCAGCTTTTGAAGCTTTTTCGGATCAGGCAGAGCTGTGGGAAAGTCGGCTTAATTCTTTGGATGGTATTTTGACAAGCTTAAGTCAATCTCAGAGAAAGTGAGAACTTGATTAATTAAAAAAATACTTATAAGAAAACAATTTAACTATTCAGGTGGGTTTATTTGGAACCAGTATTTGAGGCTGGTACCTTAAAGCACGAGGAGGCTTTATTCAAACGCATAGACAAGGACTTTCGTTACATTATGCGAGAGATAGAAATGGATCCAAGGGTTATATCATTGGTAAAAATTAATAATATTTCTACGTTAGTGAAATCTTTGGAGACACAATTAACAAAATGTCAGAATAATTTAATGTCCTATATAATGGTAAGTAGAGAATATATTGTCGTACAATCACAAATTCTTTATGTACATGATATGTATATTTTTGTATATTTATATAAAAAAATATTTCAGGATAAACGCAACTCATTTCCTCGTTTTTATTTCCTGGGCGATGACGATCTCTTAGAAATTCTAGGACAAGCCTCTAAGGATCCAGAAATTATACAAAAACATATTAAAAAACTATTTCCAGGCTGCCATTCTCTGGGTATTAAGCAGGGCATCAGTGGGGAACGTACAGTTTTTATCATACACGCAGTAAAAAGTTCCGAAGGAGATGTCCTTCAGTTAAAAGCACCCATTGAAATGTCTGGACCTATAGAGGTAATTTTTAAATAACAAACAATGCATAAAAGTATTCATGAATCATACATACAAACATGTTTCTTCTTTTAGATATGGCTTAATGCACTAGTCACCAATATTCAACAAACACTCAAAGAACAAATTGCTCAGTGTTTTAACTCATATCCGACAGATGGTTACAATGAAAACACTTTGCAAAATTATGTCATACAGGTATTATCGACAACACGGGCTATCCAATTTACTAAACAGGCTGAAAAAGCCATACAAACGATGACTTTGCAAAAGCTCCAACAACAATTAAATACAGAAATAACCAAATATTCAACATGGAAACATCAAACTGAGGACATGTTGCTGCAAATGAAATTGCGTTCCTTGCTCTTTGAACTGGTGCACTATGTGACTATAGTTGAGGAGCTAATACAAAACAATACGATGCATCTAAATGATTGGCATTGGTTGGCCCAGCTGAAATATTATTTGGGTAATAGTGGAGGTGAAGCGAAAGCGGGTGGCAAAGACTCACGTACGGTTATGGTTCGCATGGTGTACGCCGAATTTGAATATTCTTATGAATTTTTGGGTAATCCTAATAAGCTGGTCAGTACACGTTTAACTCACAAATGTTATCTTATACTAACACAAGCTATGCATATGGGCTTGGGTGGTAATCCGTTTGGGCCAGCTGGCACTGGAAAAACAGAGTGCATTAAGGCACTGGGCGCCATGTTGGGTCGTCTCGTCTTAGTTTTTAATTGTGATGAGGTGAGTGTATGTTTCATTTAATTCAGGCCGTTTCATTAGGTCAGAAGCTTTTTTCGATAACAAAATTTCTACATTAAAATAAAATTGAATAAAGAAAAGCTGTTATTTTTGATTTTGATTAAATTATGAGAAAAAATTTAAATAAAAAACGTTTATTTTAAAATATACCAATTAACAATTCATCGAAAAACCATCTAAAAATGTTAATACTTACTGTGCCCTTAGCTGTGTCTGATATCTCAGTTACTAAGAATACTACTACTTAACATCCAATACTACATAACGTCCAAAGCAATAATACCCAAAAATAAAAAGGAAATAATTCCATGAGCTTTTTATATTTCATACTGCAATAACTCCCAACTTTCTTTATTTGTTTAGTTGATTTGGGTATTGTTTCATTTCCTTTTGGAAATATTTAATTTTGTGAAAATATTCGAAATGAAATAAGGACAAAATTAAAATTGAAAGTGTGGCGACTTTCGAAAACAGCATGTTGTTCCATTCTGCTAGTGTTTGTCAGAATGATTTACACATTTCTCTTTGTTGTAATTTGTTATTTAATAACTATCACATGTAATTTGGCTTATAAAATACGATTGAACGAAGTAGCCTGTTTAAATTAGAAAAACACAAACAAAAGGAAAAATGTTCATAAATAAAGAGAAATCTTAAACTTAAATAAATTAACAAAATTATTTTTATTTATGTATTTTTTTGTGTTATCTCATCGAGAAAAACTGTCTAATTTTATTTTATTTTGGACTTATTTTACGTTCTTTAATTTATTGATTTTTCATATAAAAAATTATATATCTTAGACCGTCTGAAAGTACTTTTTCAGTGTCAGTCTTCTACCATGTGCAGAAACTTTTCACTCCGTGGCATGTCTAAGATCGCCCGGGAGCAAAGACTTCCTACTCTGTGTTATGTCCAAGCCCGGCTTTGCTTTCTAAAGCATTTATTTCTTAAGTGATCTCAGAAAGCGAAGCGGAACCTGGACATATTACAGGGGAAATTTCTCGCATATTAGCTAAAGGCCAACAATACGAAAATGCTTTAGTATCAAAGCCGTGCTTGGCCATATTAGAGGAAAGAAAGCCTTTATGTTCGGCCAAAGATAGGGCTCCTATGTGATACTTAAAAAGCCGACTTAGCTTTCAAAGGCAAATTAATTTTTTTGATTTATTAAATTTTTTTCATAGAAGTTATCTCATTATGAAAAAGGTACCAAAATTTTAGGTTTTTTATTTGCAAATTTGAGAATTATTTTATTCACTTTGTAATTTATTGCATAAAATTTTTCTTGAGATTTATTTAGTTTTTCTATGTCCTAATTTATTGGGAGCCATTTCATTGGGAGTTATTTTGCTGGTTGTTAAAGAAACATGCAAGCAAATCAGTTCATATCATATAGTACGAATATATGTATATAGATAAAAATTGATTATGAAAACTACTTTTCTTATCTTAATCATTAAGAGAAAAAGAAAACAGAAAAATATGAATTGTTACTTAAGGCCTTCTACCGCGTGACATCATACGAAATGATGGTACTGGTCTAATATTTATTTATAAAAATCCTATTCAATTTAATGCACTCAACTCATATCTAGTCTTGCATTTTTAAAGTGTTTATGCATTTCTATTCAATTTGTGTTATATCCGAAAGCTCAATGAGACTCAAAATAATGCATTCCTTAAAATAAGCTAAAGTTAAAATTTCAACATTTAAATAAAACGTTGCTTTTAAAAAATGTAATAAACAATATTAAGCAGTATTAATGTCATTCTTTCTGATTATCAATAGACAAATTCCTCTATCACAAATAATTAATACTTTTCCGTTTCTGTTGCATTTAATATGACCATGTCACTTGTTTCCACATGCCTTCTGGATATTTGAATTGTTTCGTTGTGTGTTTACTTTTCATAGATTGTTACCATGTACTTTGAGTTATAAATTTTCGAGTACTTTAGTTAAGCATGAAATTTATTCAATGTATGCATCATCATATGTGTTTTTGTATGTGTAATCCAAACAGAATGTTGATACCGAATCAATGGGTTTGATTTTAACTGGTCTGGCTCGTTGTGGCGCTTGGGGTTGTTTTGACGAATTCAATCGATTACAAGAAGCTACACTTTCAGCCATATCGATGCTGATACAGCCCATACAATTAGCTTTAAAGGATAAATTGGATATGGTACTAATAGACGAAAAAAATGTAAGTATTTATGTATGCTCGTACTATAATTGGATAACAAAAAATAGAAATTATAATTTATGTTGAATTTATATTGAGAGTTATGGGTTGTGTAAAATATGTGTAAATACTTAATGTACATATATTACAGAAAGTGAATACATAATATTAGAAGTGTATTAAATAATACACTATATTAATGTATTTTTCTGAAGAGATTTTAAACCTTTAACAAGAGAAATATGGGCGCCAGACAGAAAATATAATGAAGTTTTCGTTTCCGAAAAAAAGTTTATATATATATTTGCCCTTGCAAAGATAAAATGTGGAAGCGTAAGCTTATTAAACCGATAAAAAGACTTTCTTCAATTGATCATCAAAATATTCCACCCCTTTCAGAAACTTTCAAAACACCCTAATATATTAGTTATATACCAAGTCCACATCATTAAGTGAAATAAATAGTGCTTTACTTGAATTTTTATTAATAGCAATTTTATAATAAAGTTTTCTTAGCCCACGGTAACAGTATAATTTTTGTGATGTTTTAAACTAAGAAAATAATATACATGAGGTAATGCCCTAGAGTGGGCAAAGAAAATTTCATTTGCATAGAAGAAACAAAACTTTGACATTGAGTGACACACCCTCTATTTAATATTCATTTATTTTACACCTGCTTATAAAAATAATGAATGAGAAAGCCACACAAGAATTTAATTGATAACAGCATATTCAAAGCTACAAACTTACTTTTTATTAATTGCACAGTGAAACAGCCACTCTAGGGGAAAATACTAGGCCAGTACCGTAAAACCTCTGAAGCATTTGAAGTTTTGAAGCCAAACTTTTTTAAGTCTTTTTTCCTTTAACTCGATGCTTGTGTGCTTATTTTTGACTCAAGAATCATTAATGATTTCTCATTTCATTCTTAAGCAGAATTATAGCTAAAGCTCACAAAAATAGTTTTTATTAACATATGCATGTAAAAATTTTATACTTTAATATCATAGAATGAGTGTTCAAAAAAATTTATATTTTTATCCCTTTTTCCACAAATTCTTTGCCAATAACTCGTTACAACTTAAAATTTCTGACCGTAAACAACTGAAAAAATAAAGCCAAAATATTTTGCAGTCTTATCTACAATTTTACTGAAAACGGAACATTAAGACAACAACATGGAAAGTATATAAAACGTATTAAAAAAATTGTGAACGGCAAACCTTTTAGAGGTTTTTTTACTATACCAACTCAATCAGAATTTCCAATCCAGAAAATAACCCAAATATACTACACAGCATTATCTTTAAATCGCATTAATCACACAGCATATCAGCATGTCTTATTCATTCTTTGGAACGTTCTTTTCTCTAAAAAAGTGCAAAATTTTTGGCTTTTGAAAGAGAAAAAATGTAGTTTAGTTTTCTAATAGGCACAAACTTATTATAAAAATATTTTTTTTATAAATTAATCATTAATATGTTACATTTTTTTCGTAACATTTATTTTCTTATTTCCACATAAAACGAACTTTTTTGGATTGTTTATTAATACCTGGTATTATTTTTTTGTATAAAATATATGTATGTTGCACATACTTTATATTTCTTAGTCTAGGTTGCCCCTTTAAAATGCATAAACTTCATAGTTAATGAAATTTAAAAGGAATTTTCTAGATGAATTTTTAAGATTACAATAGAACACAAATAGTTGCTTGATGTTACCATTTACCATTTATGTATATTTGGTATTTTGCATATAAATTATGGATTTCTTAGCAATATAAACATATATTTTTCAATTACTAAACATAATTTATTTTTTAAGCTTAAGTTTTAAGCTTAAGTTTCGAAAACCATCTTCAGGATATTTGTTTATTTTATAAAAATTAACAAAAAATTAAGAGACCTTAAGCTTAAAAAATGAAATAGGTCTATTAATTAATATAAAACGGTCAAAAAACTATAACGTATATATGTTTTTCATGCAAAATATTTAGAAAAGAACAAGATATTTGCACTATTCTACATTCTTTTAGAAGAGCACACAAAAATGTAGGAAAGGGAAAAGTTTACTGTGGAACGGTTGCATTGATTGTAATAAAATTCAATGCTTTCTGAAAAAAATGTATTGTTAAAATAATCATTCTTCAAACTTAAAGTACAATTGCCGCAAATTCACTAAATACTAAGCATATCATTTTTTAAGAATTCAGTTAATTTTCCAAGTCTGCAGAAATGCTTCAAGTTTGATTAAAATTGGGATATTCATTCGAAAGATATCGCTGATGAAAATTTTCCAAAACAGTGTTTTTTCAATACAACCAAAACACTCAAATCGAGCTCGATACTAGCAGGAAGTACCAGTACTAACCACACTTTTTTTTGTTTTATTATCTTCTTTCGCTTTAATAAAAATGAAATCTGTACTATATACAAACTATTTCCATAAATGACGTAGTCCCTTTCCGTATTATATTTTCATATAAAATTAGTTTTGCACTCACTTTAGCTTATATTATTTGAGCTTTCGACGAAACTTTATACTCAGTACTGTAGTGTGAAATGGGCGCAAATTTTTGTTTTCCTTTGTAATTAAAACTGTAATAGAAACGTGCCATAAGTGTTCTTCGTGTTTAAAATCTTAAACACTATTTATCGTGAAAGTAAGAAGAAAAACCTTGAACATAAGACGAGTTGTTTCTTTCTGTGTAGCAACTTTTATAGATACACAAAAAAAATATAATAATTGAAACAATAAGAAATAATTGCAAATAAAACGTTTGTTTAACTCTGTGAATAGAAATTGCTATCAATTTACAGTCCTCAACTTGGAATTTCAATTGAGATGAATTATTGATGCGTTGTCCTTATAACCGTTCTTTATTTGTGGCAGAAATTATTTATTGAGTCTACAAGATTCCTTTTTTTTAATGTCATTAATAACCAACAAGAAAATTGATTGCAGTCTTAATTAAAATTAAATAAAACCCCATTCATTGCATTCATGGCTTCAACCTTTCTACACACATTTCCACTTAAACAAATATGAATGAATATTGTACGAGGTGTGTTAGAAATAGAATAGTCTTTTAATTTCGTGGGATTGGCTTTCTTTTTTCGTTGTTTATTTGTTGCAGAATTAAAGGTAAGTAAGGTTTTTGTATGTTCGCAAATATTTTACATTTGTAGCCATGGGCGCAGCAAGAAAAATTTCCAGGAGCTCTACAACCTTTGGTATTTTTTCTTGGGAGAATGAACTACATCCTTTAACGAAGAGGAAAGTTATGTAATTTCATAGGAAGAAAAAACATTTTTCTAAGGGTAACTAAGACTGCCCAGATAGGCCTATCTATATGCATGTATTTATTACAATAGCAAACTTGCTCAGTGATCCTTTGCTAGTAATTTTTCAATAAGGAAAACACTACACTTTAACTGTAGCAACGAATTCAATGGATTTGGTTCGCTGCGACCTCTTCCTGTTCCCAAAATTTAAGAAACTCATGAAAGCATGGAGACACACAACTATTATATATGTTACCATTGATCCTATAAGGATCATAGGGCCTCACTCACGACTATTGTTTTATAGTTATTACAATAAAATACAATCTAATAAAATCAGACAAATTGTCCTGGAAACCCGTTTTTTCATGAGCAACACATTCTTTGTTAATGGCACTGAATGTTTTCTATCACTTTCATCACTATCAATCATTTTTCTAGTTCTAGCGCAACGCCTTGTATGAGTATATGACATCCCCTTAGCGTTGGTCCTATAACTATAAAAAAAAATAAAGATTGCATCGCTAAAAGAGCTGAGGGTTGCATCAAAAAATATTTATCAGAAATGCAAAGTCATTTTACTTTTTGTGCACACCTCGTATATATGCATCTTTTCATTATGCTTTTAACTCAAATATGTATCGCAATGTCGTGATTGTAGTGACTGACGTTATTTGTATGGTATGTTTGTTGTAATTTTCTCTTATTTTCTTTTGATACAGATTAAACTCAATCATCATTGTGGGATATTTGTAACGCTTAATCCGGCTGGAGCTGAATACGGTGGCAGACAGAAACTACCTGGCAATATACAGGCATTATTTCGCCCTATTGTCATGCAACAGCCAGAGCCACGAGAAATAGCACGTGTTATGTTGTTCGTGGAAGGATTTAAACAAGCAACCGAAATAGCCGAGCGTGTTGTCGAACTATTTGATATGTGTGGAAAAATATTAACACACCAACGCCACTACGATTGGGGATTAAGAGAATTAAAAACCATTTTACTTGCTTGTGGTGAAGGTTTACGTGAAAATCTAAAGATTACACGTACCTCAGCAGCTCAGCAGTGCAAAAGTAATGCAAAAACTACTAGTGCAACTGATAATCATCATTCAACAAATAATCTTGAGAATATTGTTGTAGTGCACAATGTTGACAGCTTTAATAATGGAGAAATGTCCGTTGTGGTGCGGTGTCTACGTGCGTCCACTATGTCAAAGTTGGCGCTAAATGATGTGGCACGTTTTGATATGTTATTGAAAAATGTATTTCCAGAAATTAAAACTAACGATAATTTCAAATCAACTTTAGAACAGTCGGTTACTGAAGCATTTAGTACGTTGGGTCTTTGTGTTAATGAAATGCAAACGATAAAATGTTTACAACTGTATGAACAATTGCAAAAGCGCATGGGTGTCGTTGTAATGGGACCACCCGGTTGCGGTAAATCCACCATAATATCATTATTGCGTCAAGCTTTAATTACACAAACATTATTGTCATCAAAATCATCACTATTGGAGCAAAATCCGCAATTGACCATTTCCGCCTCGACAACAGCGACCACATCTATCCAACAACATTCACAGCAGCCGCATCAACAGCAAATACGTATTCATACTATTAGTCCTAAATCCATGAGTCGTATTCAACTCTTGGGACGTCTCGATCCTGACACACGTCAATGGCTTGATGGCGTATTAACACATACGGCAGCGGTTGTGAATGCCGAACCGCCACACATTCACTCATGGATTATTTGTGATGGCAGTATTGATCCGGAATGGATTGAAGCACTCAATTCAGTACTAGATGATAATAAGTAAGTACAATTTCAACTTTGTAAAATGTTAATGTTTATTTGTTGTTGTTTCATTGCCTTATTACCATATTGGTAGGCATTTTAGTTTTACTCAATTCGTTTATTATAACATACAGCAAAAGTAAATATTTAGACTATGTATTTCATGAACATTTGAAAAATGTACTGCCTGATATTATACGTGTGTATGTACATATGACTTTTATTGCTGTAATATATGGGTATCAGTTTACAAAACAAAATGTTTTTATACACTTAATATCTGTATTACAAAAAATATTACTATTAAACGAGCTGCCTGTACTTTTTATAAAAATTTCTACCGTTTCCGTTTTATAAAATATAATCCCAAAATTTTTTTTAATTTATAAAATCAGGCTCATTGATTTTACACATGGAAAAGGGCACGTAGATATGTCATACACCAAAGAGTGAGGAATGATGACTTTTTTTAAATGCATAGACTAAAAAAAATTATTTTTGTGTGAATCAAATTGTTGTTTTATTATACAGGATGTGAGCGAATCAAGAACTTTTGCTATATTTTTCATAACATTTTTACGTTATTTTCTACTTAATGTTAATCGTTCTGATTCCTGATGTTTCGAAATCAGTACATACGTTAATGGGCAATATCCCACCTTCCTAAAAATTATACTTGAAGTATAACTAAAGAAGTTTTTAGTTTTATTTTGTAATGTTGGTGAACATTTTTTCCTTTACCATTCTCGTTGCGTGCCACACTACCCAATAGGTTGCTCAATATATTTAAACAAAATATGACACAACTTTTTTCACAACATATTTAAAAGAAAACAAAATCCACAAACAGGTATAAAAAGGTATATAAAGGGTGATTTTGTTAGCAACTTTCTTTTTGGAAACACTGTTTTTGGCAGCTCAGCTGTTTTTGTGTAACATATTACTTTTAAACACATTCAGTTTGGTCTATAATTTAACCATGAATCGATTTACAAACGAACAACGCTTGCAGATTATCAATTTTATTATCAAAATTCATCTGTATTTGGTGTGAAGAGCAGCCAGAAGCATTGAATCAAAAAAAAAAAAATGCACTGTTTGGTGCGGATTATGGGACGGTGAATGGCGAGCGCCACTTTGGGATGATTAAAAATTTTTTTGTCCAAAATATAAGAGCTGGACTTGGCTGACATGGTATTTCAATAAGACGGTGCCAAATGCCACACAGCACGCAAGACAATGGCTCCAATTGCGAAGCGAGTTCGGTGAACAGTTTATTTCTACTTTTGGGGCCGGTCAATTTTCCGTCTATATCGTGCGATTTAGACTAGTTTTTATGGAGTTATGCCTATAGGGACAATCCCACAACAGTTGACGTAGTAGAAGCCAATATTGAATAATTTATTCATGAGATACCGGCCGATATGTTGGAGAATACGTCAAAATTGGAGCCAGCGTATGAAATATTTGAGGCGTAGCTGCGGTCAACATTTACTTGAAATCATCTTTAAACATTTAGATATAGATTGTTATATCGACGCACATAAATTTATAAGCGCAATTTATTCTTTTTAAGCTTAAGGTCTCTTAATTTTTTTTAATCGATATTTCGGTACTCATCGAGCACCATCTTCAAAAAAAAAAAAAAAATACTCTGAAGATGGTACTCGATAAGTACCGAAATATCGATTCAAAAATTTAAAAGAGGCCTTAGGCTTGAAAAAATAAATTAAGTTTATAAATTAAAACAAAACGTTCAAAACACTAGAACATATAAAAAAGTGACTCATATAAAGATTTTATACATTTTTCTAAATTTTATCTTTTTTTAAATCAAATCCGAAAGCTTTTAACAAATCACCCTTTATGTTTAAGTAAATCGTAAAAAATAATTTTTCGTGATATATAACAACTTAAGCAAATCAAACAATTTGGCATTGAATAACTTAATAAAATATAGAGATAATGTTGTTTTCCATTTAAGCGACAAACCAATATTGTACAATATAGTAAATACATAACAAAATATTGAATCAAAAGACTTTTGAATTTGTTTAACACATTGTTTTAATACTAACCATAATATACACACGGGCAATTTCATTATAAAATATATAAATTTTTTTCGTTATATTAAAATTTATTGATTCTGCAATATAAATCGAACTAATAAAAAGTAATCAAATATTATCGCTAAACTTATTGAGTATTTAAGTCCAGCGAATGCTAAACAAAAAATGTAATTTCTGCATCTTCTGTTGTGATCATCTTCAAGTTCCTCACTTAATTGCCCTATTGCGGTAACTTCCTCAAATATTTTATACCGAAAATGAAATTTTTTCTGCTCAATTATTCAAAGTACTTACTGGTTATAACCCTGCAAATACTTTTATTTAGTTATTTGCTTACCTTTTTATTTGAAGTGAATTATTACTATTTAAGAAAATGTTCAAGTTAATAACCTTGTTTTGATTGCTTATTGTTATAAATTAGTTGTTTGAAATAATTACAGACATACATATTTACACACATAAGTAGAAATATTCGCATAATTACTACGTTGGGAGTATTGAGCTTATTCGTTTCAATGCTTTCCCCGCAGAATTACCCCAACAATCTTTAAATCTTATTGTAAAATTTCGAACTATTTCCATTTAGTTTAAAAGTTGAAGCTTGCTAGCCATGCTTGAAGCTTTTGGAAAATTTCAAGCGACACCTGATCAAGATTTCATGTAGCCGTCATCGTCTAGTGGTTAGGACCCTGCGTTGTGGTCGTAGTTACCCGGGTTCGAGTCATGGTTACGGCAATGTTTCCCTTATTTCGAGCATTGTCACGGATGAAGTTTTTTTTTAGAAGTTTATTTGTGAAGTTTTTAATTAAAGAAATGTAAAAGGTGTATTATATTTAATTTATATAATTTTTATAATCAAGCGTTGTCTTTTTTTTAAATAATAATTTTATTCAATATTTCGACGCCTCTTTGGGCGTCTTCTTCAGGAAATTTTTTTTATTACATAATATAATTGAAAAAAATTTTTTTGAAAACTAATTTTACATACATACATAAATGAACAAATTGAAAAAATTTTTGTGAACCAATCAAAATTTAATAAAGTAAAAAAATTTTTTTAAAGAAAACAAAAAACAAAAAAAAACTAAACAAAAAAGGTTTTTTACCTCTGAAGAAATGAAAAATCCTTTATACTAATTATATTATAACAATAAAAAATATTTTACATTCCTATTAGTCAGTTTAATTTACCAATCAAATGCCTATAACATTGAGCAACATTATCTGTATCAGTTTTATAGTTTACTACCTTATTACTTGGAACATTAATAATGTTAAGCATCTCTAACATATAACGTCGTTTAAAATTCTTCCCGTTAAACACACACTACTATAAAATAAAGGAAATTTTGAAAATATTTAATTTAATTATATCAGCCACCAGACAACAATAATTATTAAGCGAATTGAAATAACTAGTTGAGATCTGCACCACTCATAACAGCCAGTTTAACTACATAACAACCTGTCAGCTGCCATCCTTGAGATCATTTTTAGCAACTGGCAACTTAATGTTAAAACTAACATAACTACCATTTTTTAAATTATTATTTCATTTTTCAACTAATTTTTTGTGTTCTAATTTAGTACTTGTATTCGGTAAAGCTATATTTTACTAAGGCTAACTTTAAAGACAAACAGCCTTATTCAAAAAAACTTAACAGAGGTTGGTAAACCAACTTTAAGCAAAATTCCTTAAAGTTTCATTCAAAAACGATTATTAGCTTAACACACGTACTTTAAACCAACTTTAACATTAAAGAATTTAAAGCAGCTACTCACCTACTTTAAAGCAATGTTAAAATATTTTATTGTTTTGACAAACAAAGTTTTGTGAACAAAATTATTGATAATATTTGAAATTGTGTGGATTTGTGAAATAAAAAAATGGATATATTAAATTTAATGAACAGAATTGGTAAAATTAATTTTTATTTTATGTGAAAATTATTTTCCAATGTAATTTTTTATTTAGAATGTGCCGCAATTAACGTCTGCCACATAAAAATTTAGAAAACTGGTGGTGATGCCGTGCAATATTACAAGAAAATGCTATACTTAGAGCATTTATTGAAAAATATTTTTAAAACCAATTAAATTAAAATACATAATTGGAAAACATATATTGACATACATACATATATATATATCTTGATTTTATTTTGTTTTTTATTTAGAAATATTTATTTAAATACATATGTACATCCTTTTAAGTTCTTGTAATATCAAAAAATAACAAATAAAATTAATAAAACAAATACTAGTTTAAATATTGCAATGTAAATCAAATAAGGAATTGGTTTTATTTTAATTTACTTAACGTTGTACTAATGCAGACTAGGTTACCAAAACAAAAAACATAATATTAATATTAAAAAGTTTTAAATAACTTAAAAGTAATTCCTTTTTTCCTTTTTTCACTGGTATTATTCTCATTGCTTATCTGTAGAACGAAATTTGCTTCCAATGCTTTTTAAGGGTGTTTTTTTCTATAATTAACATACTCGTATGTATGTAAGTATGTATGTTTCTTAGCAAAATAATGTAAATATACAAAACGTTATAGTGATATACATACAACCAAAACGAGTAAACAAAGCTCGTTCTTCAAGTAATCGGTTTAAAACCTTTACAAAAAAATAGGCGTATTTATTTTACATTGCGATAAATCTATTTAGTTTATGTTTTTTATGTACTATACATATTAATTTACATCTTAAGTACCGAAAAATGACATTTTATATTAAAACTGTGCAAAACATTATTAATATATCCGACTATCCGGATGAATAATATTCGTTTGTTTTGCATCCTTAACTATAAAGAGACAAGAGAGAATGATGGTGTTGCCAGTATCAACATGTAAAATTTATTAAAGCATACACTAGCTAAAGTACTGTTTTTGAATAGGATTTTTTAACATAGGTTTGTTAGCCTTAAAGTCTTTGGTAACTAATGTGAACTTCAAACCTCAATTAAGTTTTTTTTTTGAATAAGGCTGAAAGTTGTTATTTCTGACGTAAATCGAAATTGAATAGCAAAGACACCAACCACCAATTTATTTATATAACACATTTTACCGTCAAGAGAGCACTGCTGATCACTTTATACTGCTCGAAAATTAGATTAGTGTTCCAAAAAGAATTTCAGGTATATTATAGGACTATACATATAATTAAAAAAATGTTTGCTCGTTTTTATTTAGCTTTTACACTATGTTCATTTACTTGTACTAGTAGCGGCCTATTGGCCGAAATTTGGCCGTACTTATAAAACTAACTTCTCCAATTGTTTCATTCAGCCGTGGTCTGTAAATCTAGTCTGATTTTAGTACGAATTTACATATTTAGTGTTCTCTAAATCGAATTCACATAATTTTTCTCCGCTTAAAACCGAGTAAACAAACCTAGTTGATAGTTTGAATTTGAAATTTAAATCCTTTTTTAATGATTTTAATCAAGTTATGTATATGTATGTATTTTAATATATTTAAGTTAGAATAAGATAAGTTTAAAAAACACTATACACATTGTTCATATTTATCGAATGAATAAGCTTCTGAAAAACGTTCAACGTTCTAAAATTCAATTGCCAATATGGCCAACAGGATCAATCATATTTTTTTAAATCAATATTTTTTGTTTATTCAGATTACTGAAAATTCGTCTATGTATGTTTTTTTTTATTTACATATAGAGCCACTTTTTAGTCATATGTGGACCGATTTTGAAAATTCTTATTTTTAATATAAACAAATGCTTCAGGAGAGATTCACCTAATATTCTTATATCTTGCTTAATATAATAGTGAGAGTGTTCAAAATTGTCTGGGCTACTCTGCGACCAATGCATGCTGTCACAAGAAAAAGAGGAATGGTACCTTCGATACAAATCAATAAATAATTATTTTATATCTAACTTAATATAGTAGTATTTAAAGAATGGTATGCTGCAGAGGTGATCGCATTTCATACCGACTAACGAAAACAGCTCTAGGGAGTGAAATAAAAACTTTTTTACCAAAAATTCAAATACTAGTATAACCTCTATTAAATTCGAAATAGATATAACATTATATGCCGATCCTTCAAGCCGGTGCCAAAAAATTTTACAGCTATATACAGAATTTAATCATAGTTTCAATCATCTCGACACCGTCTTCAAAAATATCAGCAGGTAATGCATATCATATACTAGTGGCTATTGTACTCAGGGTATTTTTGTTCTCTGTACCCTTTGCTCTTCTGTTTCCCATTTTCTATGGTACCAAATCATGGACCCGAAAGCTCCCTGTTAAACCTAACCAAGTGTATTTAAAAATATCATATTCATTTCGATCTATTTAGAGTCTATATTTGAAGTGGGTAGAATTGTTGTTAAAAAGTTTTTGTAAATATTCTTTATATCATTTGATAATTTAATAAATATATTTCGATTAAAGAGCGCATAAATTTAAATTTTCGTATTAAATTTTATAGAAATCAAAAAATGTAATAAAGGATTCAAGAACTTCCGAAGTAATCAAATTTTATACAGCAAACACTTTTTTTATTTATTAATTTATTTTGCTATTATTTGTCCAACAAAGGTTTTGAAAGTCACACCGTTTTTAATTTTTCAGGAAATTTTATATTGCTTTTAAGAAAAAGTCACTTATTTATTAACTTATTTATTATTATTTATCTATGGAATTGAATTCCTTACAGATAATTACTAATATTAATTAACAATTAATAACATTAAATAAATTACAATACATATAAAAATTCAACAAAGATTTTTTAATTTGAGTTTAAATAATTTATAATAGCATTTTTTATTACATAAGTATTTAATGAAAAATCTATAAATCTATAAAGCTGGTTAAATGTGCTACACATTCTTCTAAGGGGATCAGCATCAGCATAATTAGGTCTATGTACTTTTACTACTAGAGGAATGAAATTTCGGGATATACGTTGAGGGACATTAAACGAAATTTCATTTATCAAAAATCCAGAACAAATGTTACCTTTAATAATATTGAGGACAAATGAAACGTTCAGCATAGTTCTACGACTTTTTAGAGTAGGCAGCTTAATAAGGGCAAGTCGAGACGAGTAAGACGGCAAGTTAACTGGGTTAAAACATAATCCTCGAAGACAAAATAACAGGAATTGCTTTTGCACCGATTCAATAGCATCAGAGTGAATTTGGTAAATAGGGTCCCATATTATTGATCCATATTCGAGAATAGGACGTACCAGTGACATGTACAATGCTTTCCCAATGTACGGGTCGTTAAACTCTTTAGCCCAGCGTTTAATATAGCCAAGTGTAGCTCTAGCCTTGTTTATTGTAAATGTTATATGAGAGATGAAGTTCAGCTTAGGGTCAAGTAAGATACCTAAGTCTACAAAACTATCAACCAAATCCAGTTGATGAGCACCAATAAAATAGTTTGCAGTAATTTGATCAGATCTTACAAATCTCATTAGTTTACATTTATTCAAATTAAGCTCCATTAAGTTTATGTTGCACCACTCATAAAGTGAATCTATGTCCATTTGAAGAAGTTTATGGTCTAAATATTTATTATAACTTAAAAACATCTTTACGTCATCAGCATACATCAAGTCATTAATAAATAGTGAAAATAGTAGCGGCCCAAGATGGCTACCCTGGGGAACACCTGAAGGTACGGTTATGCTTTTGGAAAATGTGTTTTTAAAACGAACTGTTTGTGATCTATTTGTTAAGTACGAATATATCCATTTAATGCTTGGCTCAGTAAATCCCATTATCCGAAGTTTCTTGATAAGAAGTAAATGATTAACTTTGTCAAATGCTTTTCTAAAGTCTGTATAGATGACATCTGTTTGCATCCTTTGTAAAAAGCTACGATTTATTGTGGTAGTAAGGTGAAGAAGATTTGTGATTGTAGAACATCTTCTTTGAAAGCCATGTTGACACGAGGATATGATACTTGTAACTTGGTAGCATATAGATTCAGTGATAAGCTTTTCAAACAATTTAGGTATAACACTTAACTTTGCGATTCCACGATAATTTTCTACATCAGATTTGTTGCCAGATTTGAACAACGGAACAATGAAAGAGTTTTTCCAAATATCGGGGAAATGTCCATATTTAATTGATAAATTAAACATCAGAGTCAATGGAATAGCTAAGGCTTCAGCACAGTTTAATAAAATACAACTGGGAATTTTATCAGGACCTGCATCATATGAAAATTTTAATTTTTTTAATTCATTACTGACTGTGTATATATCAAAGTTTGGTCACAAATTGTTATTTCACCACTTTTAGTTATTGTGCATATTTTACAACAACCCTATAAAATCTGTTTAAATATAATAACGCGCAAACGGATAAGATCTTATGAATTATATTGGAATTAACAATTATGATTTTGAAATTTGAATTTTTTCACTTCCTTGGTTTTTTATAAATTTTTAAAAATTGTTTGTTTGTTAATAAATCATAGTTTTTTTATTATTGTTTGTTAATGTTTGGAGTTTTCGTTGAGTTTTTAATTAACTAGAAGCATATACTTCTACCTACCTGCCTTTATTTTCACTAAATCACAAATAAAAAAATTACATACTCAAAAATTATCTTTATTCATTTTTCGTAAATTCGTAATTTTTTCGCATGTTTCTCAAAGTGGCAAATAGTTTGTATTTTTCTTTTTTGTCTTTTTAATAATAAGTTTTATTTATTACCTTTCATGGTTTTCCTATAAATTTATAATGGATATATGTAACTCTTTTATCAAACTATATATATATATATATATATATATATATATATATATATATATATATATATATATATATATATATATATATATATATATATATATATATATATATATATATATATATATATATATATATATATATATATATATATATATATATATTGCAGTAATTTTTTAAGTGTATACTTAATAGATTTTAATTACTAAAGCATTTAAACCTTATATAAAAATTATTAAAAATTTATGATGTTAATTAAAAATGTGCAATTAAAAAACAAATATTGCAATTAAAAAAGTCATTAATTAATATATATGAATTTTAGTAGAAGATAATACTAAAATTAGATCAAAAATAAATCATTTTTATTATATTTAATAAAAGTGAAAACAAATAATCTGTTGGAAGCAAAAGGAATACTAAAAAATTGAGATTTTAATAGTGAAAATTGTTTAATGATGTTAAGGCTTACAAATACTAAAAAATATATATGTGTTTCAATATAAACATTGGATTTCTGAAAAATAATTGCTTTCAATAGCCACTCATTGGTGTGGCAAAAAAAAAAATCTAACACACAGTGGGTCATGACGTAAAAAGCTGAATGTAGTACATAGTTGAAAAATTAAATTTTTATATAAAAAAAAAATTAAATTTTTATATAAAAATAGTTTTGTGTTCATTAATGGTGGATCTTTTTTTCGTATTCTAAAAACAAATTTTAAACAATGGGATTAACAAATTTTAATTTGTGTAATTTATTAAAATAACGTACTTTTCATTAATAGTGGATCTTTTTGTATTCTAAAATCAATTGAGAGTACAATAATTTTTAAACAACGATATTAATCATTTTAAATTTAGGTACATTTTTTCTACAAAATGTTTTGTTTGTTGTGACTTTAGCTGTTCATATGCCGACATTTCATTGGTCGTTAAACCAAATCGTCAGTGAACTTTAAACAGTTCGAAAACATTTAAATGCACTTTTCTAAAAATTAAACCATGAAAGTATATTTCTTAATACACATATTTTCATGTTTTCAGTAAATGTAAGTTTTATGGACGAAACAACTTAATTCGCTTTTTGTAGAAGTTTACGTTTTAAGTGTGTTTTATTTCCTGAAGATGGTACTCGATGGGTACCGAAATACCCATTAATAAAAAATAATACAAAAATAAAAAAAATTAAAAAAAATAAGAGACCTTAAGCTTGAAAAATAAATAGTTTGTTTCATTTAATTTTTAGTTTAAATCAAATGCCACAAAAGTAATAATATTTTCTTTTATGATGCGATCTTCATTTATATTTTTTTAGTTATTTTTGATGTCAATCCATATAAATAATTTATATATTTTTTATATTCTTCATTTCTATGAACGTTTCAAGTTATTTAGTATAATTTTCAATTGACTTCGAAAAAGTGTTAGTTTGAGAAAGATGTTTAAAGATTCACAAACAATTGCATATTGCACGCTAAAAAGTATTCCATAACCCCACTGTGTGTTTTTATTATACAACGCCTTGAATGACGTTGACAATAAGTAACCACAAAAATATTTAAAAAATAATCATAAAAATGGCATAAATTCTAATAATGCCAACGATTTTCACAAAAACAAGCAATAAAATAGTAGATTGCAAACATGTTTTTTTCTTATTTTGTTTGTTTTAATTAAACATTTAAAATTTATTGTTGCGTTTGGTGTTGTGGTTGTTGTTGCTGCTGCTGTTGTGTTATAGTATGTTGTGATGTAGGATGTTGTTGTTGTTGTTGTTGTTGTTGTTGCTGTTGCTGCTGTTGATGTTGAGATTGTACAGCTGCCACAGCAGCGGCCAAAGCCGAAGCCGATGGTGGTATGTGAGTGCCATGAGTTGCCACACGCATATGAGCGGCAGCCATATGAGCCTGTGGAGCCATATGTGTAAACATATTACACTGTTGCTGATGCAAGTGATGAGCATGAGCATGATTATTGAAGTGATGTGGTGCCGATATGATATCCGGTGAAGTTTGCAAAATTATTTCTGGTTCAATCATATTTATTTCGTGTTCATCACCATTATTGGTAGTACCAGCAGCCGCTGCTGGTGATTGTTGATTGCTGTGGGCATTTGTCGTAGGCGAAGTTTCATTGTATTCCTGTTTGATACCATTCTGTGAATACAAAGTGGCACTTAGATTTTGATGTAAGATGGGATGGCACAGTGAGGGCATTAATGCCACACCTGGTATGGGTAAAGGATGATGGGGGAAATTTGGTGGTGGATAGAGTAGACCCTTGTTTAGTTGTGACATATGAGCGGCAGCTGGATTTGTGGAAGTTGGCATATTCGCTGTTGTAACTTGAGTTAAGTTGTTGGCCATATTATTATTATTATTGTTTGTATTAGCACTGGTAATGGTAGTTGTTGTTATGCTACTAGTAGTATTGGCCATATTGGTGTTTGTTGTGTTAGCACTATTTGTATTATGTATTCTTCGCCTCTGTGGCTGATGTTGTTGTGGATGATGTGGCTGCTGTTGCGTCTGATGTTGTGTTCCTAATGGCAGCGGTTGCTGTTGTTGTTGCTGCTGCTGCTGCTGTTGTTGTTGTTGCTGCTGCTGTTGTGCAGATTGCTGCTGTTGTGCAGTATGCTGCTGTTGTGCAGTTTGCTGCTGTTGTGCAGTTTGCTGCTGTTGTGCAGTTTGCTGCTGTTGTTGATCTGTTCCCGTTATGCCATCATTAATTATAACCTCCGGTTCAACAGGTGCTGTTGGCACCAAATTGAATTGTTGTGCCAACGCTGCCTCATCAACAACTATACCTTTTTTACGTTCTTTTCGTATTTTATCACGCAATTTTTCTAGTTGTCGAAACGCCTCATTTGCTCGCCGTGCCTTCTTTCGGTCACGATCTCTTTCCTGTTCCATTCGCCTATATTCGGGATTCATACGTTTTAAGCGTTTGCGTTCACGATCTCTTTCACGCATTATCATTTTGTTTCGGGCTTCTTCTTCTGGTGTAAGCTGAAAATAAAACGAAAAAGACACATAATAAACAGCACTTCATAGAAGTATACTGAAATGTTAGTATCGGTGGAACGTCTATATTTTTCAATTATTAAATATTTCATACACAATTACACACATAAATTGTAACAATGTTCTTTAGTTTTAGTTGTAGAGCAGACCAGAGCCGTGGGTGAGAATCTAGACTAATAGGCTTGCGCTATTGCTATCCCACGGAGGCAACCGAAATATACTTATAATAAACATATATCGCTCATATGCTGCAAGAACATCATATTTATTAAATCAAAATGTTTAAGTTAAATCTGCAGAACTAATCGTCAAATCGCGTTCTTCATATTGTGCAATAATATCTTGTATACTTACATTTTGAGAGAATATTTTTCGTTATTTTTCTATTTGATTTGAAAATTTTGAAACCGTTTTGTGAAAAAAGAGTTTTTCGAGTTATGACATATTTGTAGCAAAAGAGCAAGTCAGTTAATAAAAATTTCACATAAAATTTTTGGGAGACGGTTAGTTATTGCTTTGAAAATCGTTGGCAAATTGTTACTTCAATTGTTCCGTGGTAATAAACAAACAAAACTTTCATACAAGATCTTTAGGTGATATTAAGATTTTACGAAGAAGAGTTTGAGCCGAATAAATAAAGGGACAGCTAAAGAGAACCCTGCTTAAACTTTCCAAACCTCTTTGCCGAGTGTTAGCAAGGTTAAAAAATCTCTTGATAAATTGTATAAAGCTAAAGGAAGACAATTAAATTATCCCATTTATTAATTTTTTTTTGTAGTCGTAGCAAAAATTAATTAAATCTATACCATCATTTACATATGTACATAAACATCACTAATGTATTTACATATATAAAATCTTACTTAATTTTTAAAGTTGTTCTCATTTTCAATATAGTTTCTATTCACCAACTAAATGCATACTGCATAATAATTACGATTTTCTTTTAAAATCATTCCTCTATAGGTTACTAACATTACCATCTGGCTGGCGCATACAATTTGGTAATAATGTGAATTTTATTTTCGAAACTGATGATGTACGTAATGCCTCGCCAGCAACAATATCGCGTATGGGTATTGTAAACATGAAGTAAGTATAAAATAAAATCACAATAAAATAAAATTAGTGCAAACCATTTCTTATTACTGCGCCAGCAATGAAGATTATCCTTTAAAATGCATAGTTGAACATCAATTGAGTAAATTTGAGTTTGGTGGCTTAATACTGAGTTATGTTGAGGAAATCTATGAACCAGTTATGGAATGGTTAGAAAAGGAATGTTTAACGTAAGTTTTTTCCGATATACTATCATTTCCATTTTTTTTTTTTAATTTTTATATTATTATTTAGTACAACTCCTTGTTTGACACGTTCTCGTATGTTACGAGCTTTACTATTAAAACTGCAAGCTGGGCAGGATAATTTTAATATACAAAATCGTGAAGAGTTTGCGGTGGCTGCGTGTCAAGCAGCATTCGAATTTTTGCCATTTGAACGTCATAATGAATTTGCCAACTGGCTGTATGATAAGAGTGGCCTTTATATACCAAATCCCAACCAAGCGGAGTTAATATTTTATAACAAAAAGAAAAACGCAGTAGATGTCTACGAAACGGATATAATTAGTGGCGTTGATGGGGAACTAATTGAAACGTCTTCTATTAAAATGTATTTGCATCAGTTGATGGGTTTCCTAGAAGCTCCCTGTAATACACCATTTTTAATTGTGGGTCCTGCTGGAGCAGCTAAGACTTTGCTCATTCAACAAGCTGTTCAAGAGATGTCAGGTTACGAATTGCTGACAATTAATTGCTCGACACAGCTAACACCAACATATATAATACATTGTTTGAAACAGGCAAGTTTTTTACATTTTGCTTGTTTATAATCGAGTGGACTCCTTATATTACAAACAAGTGAATCATTTTGAAATAATAATCCTTTATATAGCCTTTTAGTGCCCGATAAATTGATAATCTATCTTCGTAGTTCGAATGAAAAACTCAATTCGTGATCATGATATCTTCCAAAATTTTTTATAAGAAAATTGTTTTTCATTACATTGCACATGTTAAGATGGTTTCAATGCGAATTGAATTCGCCATTGTTCTGTTTTCTTTAATCTACCATTAAATGATTCCTGACATTACATTTTTTTTTAGAAAACTATCCGGTAGAAATTGTTTTAGTTCATATTGGAGCTTTTTCCATTTTGGAAATTACTTACAGCCTTGGTAATACGTTCAATATTTAATTCACAGTCACTTTCGCAATGACTTTCCTGACCGTTATCTATATTACTTAATAAAATAATAATATCGTAGTCGATCAATGACTCTTGTACATGTAATTCTTCTAAATCCTACTGATGTAGAGAATCACATTTTTCGCAGCCGATTTCGTGAAAAAATTTAATCATATGATGGGTATATCTATTACAGCTTCCATATTGATACCAATACAATTGGCTTACACAGCTTTCCAGCAAACTTCCGTACTTAGTGTTATTTTTGACACATAGATGCAACTAGAACTATGCGATGAAATTTTTTTCCAGAAGTAAAATTTTAAATTTTAAACATTTGTAACACTATTCAGTAAATAATGTAGATATTACTCAAGCTTTGAGATTTGCCAAACGTTTAAAATCTTTGCCTTCAAGTGCCTGTGGTTTTAAAAACTTATTATTTTTAAATAATAAGGAAAATCGAGCATTTAAAAACCGTATAAATTTGAATTCACACAAAACGACCTCGTATAACTCGATATAATAAGATTTTTTTAGGTATTAAAATATACTTATTCGAAAATAATAATAAAAATGAATTCTCCTTAATTGATTCGCCCGATATCATCAAAAAAAATTTATAGGAATATGAGAAAAGAAATTAACGTTTTCGTTTAAAAATTTCTTAAATAGCGTATTGTTGTGGCTTTAGCTGTTCTTATGCCGATATTTAATTGGTCGCTAAACCAAATCGTCAATGAATTTTAAGAAATTTTATAACCTCGTATTTTTATGTCAAACAAACAAATACAATATAAGAATTGTATATGATTATTACAAAATATATAATCATAATAGGCTTAGAATGCTTTTATACAAACAATTATACTCAACATTAGTATATTTTGTTTATTTACTGCTTAAAGTTCACGGACGATTTAGTTTAGCGACCAATGAAATGTCAGCATATAAATAGCTAAAGCAACAACAACCAACACATTTTTTAAAAACTCTAATTGTCTAATTGTTAACAATTAGTTGAGGAAAATACCCCATAATAATAAATTTATATATTAAATTTCTTAAATATTTATATATTAAATTAAATATTTAAACAGTTGCCTCTATAATTTGCTTAATTGATTACCTCGTCCTGTCCTGCAATCTATTATTAAATTACTTACGGAGGGCATATCAAATAAATTTTAATAAGGAATGATTTAAAATAAATTGTATCCAATATTTATATTTTGCCTTTTCTAATTCAATCAATACTTGCGCTGAATTTTTTCCACCTAAATTATTTTATGTCTTATTGTCCTATAAGTCAGATGTAGCAATATTACTATCATGTCGCGAATTAGATTATTTTTCCTTTCCTATTAGCGACTACTTTGATATTTTACATAAACAAAATTATTGTTTGAGGACGCATTATAATATCTAATTACCACCATATAACTTTCAATTAAAAATTTTTTAAGTCGTAGCCAGGCCATTTGTTTTTATAAAAATAAATGTTAAAGACAGATTAATTAAAGTTTATTGCTTTGAGGTTTTAGTTCAGCAATTAATTTCTGAAAACTGCTAAGCGAAAAGTTTCTTTTGTAAATAAAATATATATTTTGCATAGTTCCAAAAAGCTTTTAACCACTTTTAAATGTTCTTTTTTATCTATGTATTTTATGTATGTTTGTGGCATTTGATGTTTGTTTATACATTCATATACATATAGAATTGTGTGTCTGTTAGTGGAGTGCGTGGACGGGAATACAAAGCGAAACAGACACGTTTGGTAATGTATTTGAAAAATTTGGATCTGTGTTGTTTGGATGCTTGGGGTTGCAGTGAAATTGTTGAATTATTATTGCAACTTGTGCAACGACAAGGCTTTTATAATGATAACAGCTCAAATTCTGGCCTAAATGCGGTTAAGAATAGTAGTACGAGTGGTGGCAACGCAAACAACGGCAATAACAATAACAGAAACAAAAGCAATAGTACTAACAACAGCAGCAGCAAGCTGGAATGGATAAATGTAAGTGGTTTACAAATATGTGGTTCCATTTCACAGGCTGTAACGCAAACGGCAACAGCTGCGACTGCTAATGCAAATTTGGTGAAAATTGCACCCCGTTATTTGGCCATAAATCACTTGCTGCACGTCGGTTATCCCACCCAACAAGATATGCTGGCTGTTATACAACGTCATCTAGAACAGCTACTTTTAGGCAACCATTATCAACATCTTCAAGGTGGTGGCAACAGCAACAGCAGCAGTATCAGTTCTCATTTTAAAGGAATGAGTTTGCAAAATGTTCAATCTATAGCTGAAGGTTTAATGGAATTCTTTGTAAAGGTTAGTAATAGTGCCATGGAAGCAGCAATTATTTAAAACGCGCTTTCTTTTCAACATACACTTGCTCCAATGAAATGGACGAATATACGAGTACATACATACATATAAGTACAACTTTTTAATGTTTTTATCTTTTTTATATTTATATTACACAGTTTCAAACTGCCTTTGGTATGAGTCGAAAACGAGGTGCCAGTGCTAGTGGCAGTACCACTGATGCAACTATGGCTGCTGCTGGTTGCACTGCTCACTATCAATTTTCTCCGAAACTTATAATGAAAACATTGGCAAATCTCAAATATTATACGGAAAATTCATTTAATGAGGTGAGGTTGGTTGCTGCACATTCTCGTTCCGTTTTGGGTGTTTTTAATTTATTTTTATTTGTTTTGTAGTATTTTCATTGAAATGCATAAAAAAGAAAAAATATTTATTAAAAAATTAATTAAATTCTTCATTTTACGCTCTCTCTATCTCCCGCTGTTTATAAATATTTTATTTTAATGTTGGTTTAACGGCTGCTACAAACTACAAACATAATAAAGGCTTTGTATTGTGAGTTGGTATCTATGTTTAAGGATCGTTTGGCTTGCGAGGATGACGCTGAGAAATTCGAAACAATATTAAGACATTCATTACGGAAGATTGGTAGTAAAGATGTAAGTAGTAAAATGGTTTTTTTGCGAATAAGCGATTGTTAACTGAAGACAAAAGAGTTGTATTTTGTATGTAAGCAGGACTTAGCATGAATTTATTGTAACACGCTATTTATCGTATTAAACAACTATTCTACATCGAGTAAGTGTTTACACTAGTCAGTTTTTAAAGAATCAATTATTGATTTGCTTGCAAGGTGGCAAGACGAAGAGAAACTAGTACACTTATGTATGAACCTTCACTTCGTTTTGCTCTCATTCGTACATATATTAAAAGATTTCATTAACAAAAATTGCCGAGTGTCAACAAAACGTGATATTGCACACTCGATCTTACAAAAGTTTATATGTTTGTGTCAAATAAAAAAATATTTGGCAAAGTATTCTAATAGGAACTTCCTAACTTTGGCAAATGATAGCGGCCATATTGTTGAAGCAACATCTGTCAAATTGCCTGATTTATTCAAACCGGCTTACCAAATCAATATAAACGGATATAACATTTAACAACACGTTCAAATGATAAAATTGCTTTATCAGAATGGATGTTCTGTCCGGGTAACGTTCCGTGCGCTTCGCCCACTTTACGGTCGCCGTAATCGTCCTCAATTACTGGATTAATGAGTACGTCAACAAATAAAATTGTCGAATTCAGGACAATACCAATCGACATGAGAACCAAGAGCGTTCAATGCATGCCGAAAGTCACTGTTTGGTATGGGTTTGAGGCCATGCCATCGGTTCAATTCAGGGTGATTTATGTGCCACAGTCATGGAAAATTAGACATTTCGGTGGACATTTCTACGATGTTATATATGCCATACATAATGATATCGATAGACTTTTTAAATAAATAAAAAATCAATGATATCTTACACGCCTTTCTTAATCTACATTAAAAAACGGGTGAATAAATTCAAAATTTTCGATCAATTTAATTTCTATTCGAAAACCAGGGTGAGGGTGGTATTTACGTTATCAATCGAAATTTCCATGTAAATTGAATTGAAAGATCGAGAAGTCCTATTTTGAGTAAATCAGACATACATACACTTATTATTCGGTCTACATTATTTTATGTCGCGTTCATTTGTATCGAATTAATGAGTAGCGTTCAACCTTTTTTCAACATAAAATCATATTGGGCGTTGGTGCCGTTCCCAAAAAAAAGTAATTAAATTAAACGGGAAGGCTTATAATTAAATTGTTGGTGTGAGTACTTATATTAGTCAATTATATACATACATATGTATGTATGTATGTGTTTATTATCCGTGTAAATGGATGGGGAATGCAATTAAAGCAAACGAAGAAGGTATTTTTCCACATAATCTTATTTTAAATCAATGCGACTTATGCAAAGTTTTAAACAATTTTATTAAGAAATTTTTTTTATGTACATATGTATGTACATATGCATATTAGATAAGGCTTCGATTTATTAAGAAAGAAATTAATTAATGCCGTGAAATTATTTTATTATTAATTTTTTATTATATTATGTACATACATACATACACACTTATGCATGTACATACAGTGGCTCACAGCTTATTTCGTGCAGATGCAAAATACAGCTTTGAACCGTTATTGCAAGAAAGCCAGAGATTTAATCAAAAAGAAAATTTTTGTGAAAACATTCCTTTATTGAAATGAAAAATTTGTGCTAATGTTTTTAAGCATATGCAAAAGTAATTAAAAGAAAACTTAAAATATAAGAAAAATTCAAGTCACAGCTTATTTCGTGCAATGCCAGCAGCCTTAGAAAAAACTTAGATGAATTATGATTTAATATTTGGTATGGCCTCCCTTTTGCTTAATTACACCTTTAAGATGATTTTCCATCGAGGCGACAAGTTTTTGGGTAGTTTCGGGGGAGATCTTGTACCACTCCTCGACTAGAGCAGTTTTTAGTTCGTTCAGATTACTAATCTGCCTTTTCCGTATCGTCAATTCCAAAATTGAACACAAATTTTCTATTACGTTTAAGTCGGTAGATTTTGGAGGCGGATTCATGAGATGTGGGCAGTCCCATAGCAGCCACGACTGCACAATCCCAGATTTGTGCTTCGGGTCATTGTCTTGGTAATACCGAAAACGATTGCTTATACCCAAAGCATTGACACTTTGCAACAAATTGTCTTTCAATATGTTTAAATACATATTTTTGTCTATTGTGCCTTTGATAAAAACAATGTTACCAACTCCAGAGGCAGCCATACAATCCCAAACCATCACACTTCCACCACCGTGTTTGACAGTTAGTCTTAGGTGTTTGTTCTGGAGCTCTGTATTGGCCTTACGCCACATGTAATTTATGCCATCCGAACCAAAAATATTGAAATTTTGCTCGTCGGCAAAAATAACGTTTTCCCAGAACGTATTTGGCTTTATCACATGATCCTGGGCAAATTTAAACCGACTTTTTATTTTTGTGTGATATAAACGTCTTTTTTCGAGCTACTCGGCCGTGGAAGCCATGTTCCCGTAGCACACGGCGCACTGCTTCGGCACAGCATACTTTACCCGTTTCATTTTCAATCTTGACCACCAACTTTATAGACGATATCTTTGGATTTTTTTAATTTTCCGGACAATCTTCCTTTTGTCAGCATCCGTAAAATTTTTATTTGGAGCATTTCTGCCTTTGTCCGCCACTCGATTCTCGCGTACATATCGCTGTATAATGTATTGCACCGTACTAACACTCAGTCCTACCATTTCAGCTATTTTACGCTGACTTTTTCCTTTTTTAAAATGCATTAGGCCCAATTCCCGTTTTTCCAAACTTGTCCGTTTACCCATCTTTCAAAACACACGTGATACTCTCTTTGGGTGCGATTTTAGAATACTTATACGCAAAACCACAGAATAGAATACTAAATAAAATAAAAAATAAGGGTATTCTATGTCGTATGTCGTATTTTGTATTAATAAAAGAAACTGCACGAAATAAGCTGTGAGCTTTTTTTCTCATAACTATTCTTTTTTTGATCTTTTTAAAAGAAAAGATAAATTTTTCAAATTTTCTTTATTACGCATTTTATTATAAACATATTTAGTTAGAATTGAACGATATATTTTTTTCGGTATCATCATTAGTTTTAATTCTTTAAGGTTAAAAGGTTTTGTTTTGCATCTGCACGAAATAAGCTGTGAGCCACTGTATGTACTTATGTAATCAAGCAAGCAAATAGAATATAACAAACATATGTATGTACATACATACATATGCACTAAAAATGCACACTAAAATGCGAAAATGCATAACAACTAATATTAAAACTGCTCCAAAAGCGCATATACTTACATATGTACATAAGTACTTACATACATACTTACATACATAAAAAAAATCTGTGAACAATGAGTTTGCTCATTGAAAATAAACACGGTATATACTTACATACATATGTATGTATGTACATATTACATACTTATTTTATATAAGTACATACATATTTTATTTATATAAGTATGTACATATGTACATACATATGTATGTCATAAATTTAGAGATACATACATGCATACATATTTAAAGAGATCGTGTTGAAAAAAAATGTAATCGATTTGAAATAAGAAATACAATAAAAACAAATTTATACTACATTTCACACTGTCAAAACTCTTTGTACAAAAATGTTTTGTTTGTATTTTCTTTGCACATCTTGCATTTGTTGGTCTTTTTTTCAAATTAACGGTGATTTACGGTTATAAAGTGCGAACATTGTTCATAACAATGACTGCTTAAGTTAGTTTGTGCTATGTTTTTGTAATACTTATGTACATAAGTACATACATATGTAAGTATATGCGTCGTAAAGTGGCATAATTAAAAACATCAAAAAATGCTAGGAAAAATTTTGGAGGTTATCAGAAATGTTTTCAGTTTCAAGGAGAGCAATTTATAACGTTACAAATCAAGCTGGAAAAGAGGAGAGACTGGCATTAAAACAAGGTGAGCGAAAAAATAAGATACACAAACGTGCCGGGCGTTTAATAGTAAACCCAAAAATGTTCACTAGTTGCGACAGAACGGCGTATGTACATACATACATATGTATGTACATATATACTTACATACATACTTATATTAATGGAAGAGCTTGGTGTTGTTATTTGACACGAAACAGTGGTTCAGACTTACATAAATAAAAAATAAATTCTTATCAAGAGCAGCAAGAAAGAAACCACTACTGTCAGCAGAAAATGTAGAGAACGATTTTTCTTCGCTACTCTGAACATTTTACACCCGAATTACTATTGGGACAATGTTATTATTTGCGATGAAAAAAAGATTTTGTTGTATTACAACGTTGCACCAACTAGGGTGTGGAGAAAGCCTTTAAAACAACTAAACATCATCCCAACTGTAAAATTTTTGCAAAATGTCCATAATGATCCGGGGCTGTATATCAAGTCGGGGAGTGGGTGATCTTGCTTTTATATACCCAACAATGGACGCGCGTATAAATCTGGATTCATGAGAGACAATCAACCACACTTTATATTTTATCAAGATAATGATCGAAAGCATAATTCTCACATGGTGCGGATGTGACTGCTATATACTTAACTGTGGACATGTCATCGATACACCCGCTCAGTCCCGATCTTAATCCTATTGAGGATCTATGGATGTAAAAAAAAAAAAAAAAGAATACAAACGCCAGCCAAAAATATGACATCTCTTAAAATACCAATATTAGAAGAGGGCAAAACATTCCTAAGTACATTAATAGGTTCAATGAAAGATCTTCTACAGTGTGTAGTAAATGCGAAAGTTTTCCATACCAAATATTAAATATTCTCAAAACAAAGTTTTCAATATTTTCACTAAAACAAAATGCGTAAGAAAATTTTTGTGCATGGAGTTTATTAACAGTGTGAAATGATGTATAAATTTATTTTTGTTGTATTTCTTTCTTATTTCAAATATATTACAAGTTTTCTTCCAACATGATCCCTTTTTAATATCTATAAATTTATGATATACATACTTACATATGTATATAAATAAATATAATTTTTTAACAAGAAGTATAATTTAACTAAACCATGCTTATTTTCAATGTGTACATTCATTATTCACAGACTGTACATATGTATGTACATACATACATATGTACATACTTATGTACATACATATGTTTATGTCTGCACATTTTAAATTTTATTTTATATATGGAAATAGATGCAGTACTAGGCTTCTTGAGTTTTTATATTACTAATGTATAAAGTCTTTCCAATAAAATTTTCAAAATTATTCACCCCTATCGCCAATAAAATGTGAAATTTTTGTTCCCATGAAATTTTCATTCCCCATGAAGGGAAATTTGCTATCGTGAATTTTATGGGAATGTTTGTTCCCGCTATCAATATGTAGTGAATGTAAAATGAGAAGAATGTATAAACGGAATAAGAATATAATTTCAAATTGTATGTATGTACATATGTATGTACATACATATACATTTAAAAAAGTATTTTGTTTTAGAAAGGTAAATAAATACAAATATTTATGTCACAAATTAAATTGAAAAGTATTTATTTAAAATCAATAAATAATTAAATTAACAATTCAAGTTTTCTCCTCCATAAAAGTCTTCTGGCAAACCAAAGCTGAAGGAATTTTCTAAGCCCTCTACCGTCTCTTTCATTCCTATTAGTTCATATATGCACTGCTCGCTAACTGACAAACTTTTGGTATTGTTTTGTCCACCTCCTTTTTTCCATTGGCTTTTCAAATTAGCGGCAGCCTTTGACCGGACATACCTTTTTTGGTCTATCCACACCTAATACAAGTTATATACATATGTACGTATGTATAAAAATATACAATATATAAAATAAGACTACCTTCTTCCACTCACGGATTCTTTTCAGAGGAGGACAAGCACTATTTAGATCCTCTACAAGAGAACTCCAGAATTCGCCCATCACATCTTGGAAACTTACAAAATCACTAGCAATGGGTTGGTTGTTTTGCTTTCTATTGAGTAGGATGTCGCTTTGCACTTTATTTGTTGATTTCGACCTAAAAAATAATTTTATATAATCAGAATATTCGAAAGAAAATAAAAATTACTTACATTTTTATCCAGTCCCCTAGAGAAAACAAAGTGAACAAACTAACACAAAAAAGGGGAAAAATAACGTTCACGATATGGCGAATTTTTTTTAATGGGAATAATTTTATGCAGGTTATTCCCCACTGAATTACATTTCGCACATTTGAAGGGAAAAATTATTCACGATTGCAACTTGGGGAAAAGGGAAAATATTTCGAGGGAAAAAACCGTTCACGATAGGGGTGATTATTTTGTATTTAAGGTAACGACACACAAGTCATTCAAAATAAATATACTTAAGTATTTTCAAAGCAAGGTCTTTATTTAATTTTACTTTCAACGAAAAATTATAAATTTAAATTTGTTTCTTTTGACAACCCCGCTACTTTGCTTCTTTACGCAGTTTCAATAGTATTGAATGAATGTTTCCAAAATGAGTATATGAAAAGAAATCTATGTTTTTTTAGTGCAGCGGAATTTTTATGGTACTGTTTTTTAATATTCTAGAAAAGTGCATTCGGAAGAATATATTTTTATTAGATATTTATGTGTCAAAGAGCGCATCAAATAAGATTTAATATAAATATCCAATTTTTATGGCAACAGTACTAAATTATTCGAATCACGAATATCGAAAGCACTTTATTGGTGGCTATTTCATCCAAAATTTGGGTTTATTCAACCTTATTGCTTGATATATGTACATATATACTTATGTATATTCCATTTGTATATACTAACTTATGTACAAATGTTTGTATGTATGCATATACTTACATATACATATACAGTTAAAACTATTTCTGTGTAAAAGAAAATATAATTAATGAATTATTTTGACCAGTCTATATACGAAAATGAATTTAATGAGAAAAGTTTTAGTTTCTATTTAATTTAAACTTAAAATAAACCTTAAGTATACATATACGAATACATGTATGTATGTAAATATTAAATTCCGTTGATACTCGTAGCAACAGTCCATAAGCACAAAAATTTTAAACATTTCTTAGATTTATTTTTCCCATATTCCTTTATAACCCTACTTGCATTGCTTAAATAAATTCCGTTTAAATCAATTTTTATCTTTTAGAAAATTTATTTTGTACCAAAAACAACAAAACACAATGGCGAATTGCAAACCTTACAACATGATGAATGGCTGGAGGAAGTTCAAAAACAAATTACTATTTGCAGTGAGTATAGAATGCTAAAGAAAAGAAGGTCGCACACAAAAACAACAGCCAGCACAGTCAACGTTAAGTAATGTTAACAAACACTGAATTGTAAAATTTGTTCTTTTTCTCTCCCTCAATAGATTCGGAAAGTTTTATCATTGATGCTCCGGTAACAAAAGAATTACTGGAACAAACAGCGAAAGTTGCACGTTTATTGGCACGAAATAACACACACATACTGTTGGTGGGTGCGGCAGGTGAAAGACAAATGCATTGTATTTATGCAGCAGCCACAATGCAACAGGCTAAAATCCAATTGCTGCAAGGCGGTTGTAATTATGCTCTAATAGATTTCTACAACGATTTAAAACTGGTAAATGAATTTGGAGACGCACACAGTTAAATTCTATGGCTAAAAAATTGTATTTAATTTAAAAGTTTTTTCTTTTCTTTTCTGGTTTATTTTCTTGGCCAAATTGCAGGCCATGCAAACAGCAGCTTTGGAAAATCAATGCACCTGTTTGATAATTGAACATTGTTGGCTTTCTTATGTGCCGGATATAATGAAACCTATTGAAGCAATATTAGAAGAAAGTGAAATATTGGATTTATTTGGTGACGAGCTAGAGTCTATTGCCAGTTCGCTTAAACATGCGGCACAACTAGAAGGATACCAAGACACAATAGGGTCATATTTCATGAAAAGTAAACAATATCTTCTAGAGCTTCAAAATAAAATCTACGTATTCTCATTTTTTTAGGAGCACAGGAAAATCTTCATTTGATAATTTGCTTGGATCCTACGAGTCCCCAAATTAATGAATATTTTACTAAATATCCCTCTTTATATAGAAGTATGGATATAATGTATTTAAGAGGCACTTCCATAGAAACTTTTAATTTGTTGCCGAAAAAATTTGTGGAAATATTAAGTGATTTACCTTCTTCATCGTCAGTTAAAGAAAAAGTGCCTGTTTCTAGTTACTTTTCAGAAATTTTACATAATTTAATGCAACAACAGGTGCCTTTGAGATTTTATCAATTGATTAAATCTTATTACTATATCTATTGCAATTTGTCAAAGGACATAAACAAACGATTGGAAAAGTTACAGGTAATAAGGATGTATATTTAAACTTAAATATTAATTTAATTAAAAAAATAAGTTTACGAAGACACAAATTGTATTACTTTAAACAATAAAATTGATAGAAATATAGATGACGATTTAATTTTAAAATTGTAACGTGGTAGAACTTTTTCAAATGTTTTCGAGAACGATGTCTTCCAAATCTATTAACGGATTTAAATACAATTTACATCATTCGAAGATGGTAGATTTTGCAGGACACTCTTCGGATTTATTCAAGTTCGATTCCAAAAAACTTTTTCGAATGTTTTCGAAATATTTCGAGAACGATGTCTTCCGAATTAATTAACGAATTTAGGTACAATTTACATCATTCGAAGTAGTTTCGAAAAATGTAACCGATTCAACAACAACATACAGAATTATTTAGAAAACTACGATTTTCTCAATAGAATAAATTGACTCCGGTTAAATGCATGGCATTCGAAGCGATTTTCAAAGCTTCGAAAAACGACTGAGTCTATAAAATGAACCTTATGAGTTATGTATATAAAAAATAAACACTTCGAACGTTTTCACAACATCATCGAATCAACGAACGAACGAAACAACTAATTTTAATGAAATTTTCGGCAATTGAAATTGTGCTTTGAACTGATTAGGTCTCGGATCGATTCATATTCTCAAGACTTTTAAGCGAAGCCTTCAGAAGGCACAAATTTCTCTCCAATCGACGGCTATTAGAGGTTTACTTATACACTCACACATACATACATACATGTATACGGGCATCATCAAGCAAACACTCATAAGTTTCCTACGACTCGATTGCCGAAAAACAGGATGAAAGTTGAAAACTTTTAACAACTTTAGCTCTTTTTTATAGAATCAAAGTTTAAAAATTTTAAGGACATATTGATATTGACAAGGTATTTTTTTAGACTCAAAAAATGTTTTATATAATTAAATCCAAAAAATGCCTCGAAACTAAGCAAATGGCTTAAATATAACACTTGATCTGTTCTTTACAAAATAGTTCCTGGTGTATAAGTAATTTCTGAAGTTCAAGCAACACTTGCCTTGGCTAGTTCTTCTGCAATAATACAACCAGACCGCATTGCGGTCTAAACATATAAATGTGAAACACATTATTAAGGAGTGACTTTTTCATTCTAAAGTGCCAATACATGTAAACTTATGACTTCTAAAGAAGTTCAGTTTATAGAAAACTTGTGTAATTCGATTCTTGGTTTTTGCTTGATTTTAAATATTATATACTTATATATAACCTCTTTTAAATCTTGCTGATTTTTCCTTTTTCAACAGCATGGTGTCGACAGATTAGCCTCTGCTCATGCTGTTGTAGATACCTTGAAGTCCAATGCATACAAGCAGGAAGAGGCCCTGGCAGAAAAACGTGAACTTGCCAATGAAGCTTTGGAAATGATTTCGTCAACCATGAGAAATGCTAATGAGCAAAAGTCCAGCATGTTAGAGCTGAAAAAACAGACACAAACAAGCAGTGAAATACTTAAAGAGAGACAAAAGGAGATACAAGAAGAGTTGGCGGAAGTAGAACCCATATTGGCAGAAGCTTCAGCAGCTGTTGGCCAGATAAAATCAGAAGCTTTGTCTGAAATAAGATCCCTTAGAGCTCCACCTGACACGATACGTGATATTCTAGAGGGAGTTTTACGTTTAATGGGCATAAGAGATACGTCATGGAATAGTATGAAAACTTTTTTGGCCAAAAGGGGCGTGAAAGAAGAAATAAGATCTTTAGATCCGGCTCGTATTAGTCCGGAAAACTGTGAGGCTGTGGAAAAGCTATTGGCCAATAAGAAGGATTCTTTTGAAATTAAAAATGCCAAAAGAGCATCAGTGGCGGCTGCGCCATTAGCAGCTTGGGTAAAAGCCAGCGTTAGGTACTCCAAAGTAATACAAAGTATTAAGCCATTGGAAAAAGAGCAAAAGGAATTGCAAAAGAATTTGGATATGGCTGAAAACGAGTTGCAATCTTTGATGACGGGTCTAGATGATGTGGACAACAGAGTTAAGCAGCTATCGGCTAAGTTGAATGCATATACGCAGGATGCAGCTATATTGGAATTAAAACTAGAGGAGGCTCGTAACACCTTAACAGCTGCTGAGGTTTTAGTGCAACAATTGAGTTCGGAATACAAAACTTGGAGCCTGCAACTGGAGGAATATAAAGTGAATTACAAAACATTAGACACTAAGTCGTTGCTAATAGCTCTGACATTAAACTACTACTCACACATGTCACTTAAGAAGAGAAGGTTGTTAAATATTATCGTTTAATTAATTTTTATTTTTGTCACAATAATTTCTCTTGATTTTTGCAGTTTTTCCCTTAACAAACTTACCACAGAACTGCAGATTAAAGAGTCTTTTGATTTGAATAAAAATTTATTAAGCGAGCAGGAGCAAATTATTTGGGAAAGTATGGGCTTGGCCAGAGATGCTCAAATTATAGAAAATGCAGCTATTGTAAGAAAAATGCTGGAGATGCCTTTTGGTTGCTACCCTACTCCTTTATTATTAGATCCCACAGAAACGGCCCTGAATTGGTTAAAAAAGTATTTGCAGTCAAAAGATCATCCCTTTGAAATTATTTCGCAAAATAATCAGAAACTTTCTTATTCGATGGAACTGGCAATAAGATTTGGCAAAATATTTATAGTAGAAGATTGTCAGGAGTTGAGACCACCACTGATGCAATTGGTTTCTAATAAAGTTTACATAAAATTCAATAAGAAACAAATAGAAGTTGGCACAAAAATGGTAGATTTACATGACAATTTTCAGCTGGTCTTGGTGACCAAAACGCCTAAACTGAGAATCGATAGTGAAACATCTGCGTATATCAGTTGCATACCCTTCACGGTCACCGCAGTGGGATTAAGTGATCAGTTAATGTCCAAGGCTATTATAATGAAAAATCCTGAATTGGAACAAAAACGTGTGGATCTTTTGAAAAATGAAGGTATTTTACTCAAACAACGCATAGAGCTGGAGGATAAACTATTGGAAGAGCTGTCTTTGGCTCAGGGTGACATACTGAAAAATGAAAAGCTATTGAAAACTTTAAATGAAGTCAAAGAAAGTAGTAGTTTCATAGACGACTCCCTTAAAGAAAGTTCTCAAATTAAGGACACCTTATTAGCCGATTATACTGCATTAAAAGAACTGTGTTCAAAGGCTTCATTATTCTATATGAATATTACATCATGCTATGAATTATCTTCTTTGGTATTCATAAAACTGTTTCTAAATGCCCTCGAACTACATGATATTGGTGGTTCTAATTCGTCGAAACGAATGGAGCTAAAATTTTATGGTCAATTAGTTAGAGAAACTTTTCAGTATTTGGCCAGATCTATACAAAAAGATAGACACTTATCATTGGCTTTGTATACTTGTCGTACAGCCTATAAAGATCGCTTTAACGATCACGAATGGGAACTATTTGTGACGAATTTCATGTCTGGAGCTGACGGAAGCTCTATAGGCAGTAACACATTGAGTAGAACACAATTATCACAAACTTTTAGTAAAGAATCAGTCTTAAAATTGCAAATTTTGCTTAACCAAAAACCGGATATGGAGGAGAAGCTGCAGCTGCATAATTTCAACATATGGAGCAGCTTCAAAGAGGGTAAATCTTCAGACATACCAGGTAAGAAATTATAGAAAACAATTGCTTTACCAAAAATACTGTAAGTACTACAACCAAAATCTATGGAGGGGTTTGTTTTTGCTAAGAAAGCCCGAGGTTAGAGGTTGACGAATTCAGAGCATGTAGGGATGACATTGAGCCAGTGGTGCACTTTGTCTGTCATTCCCCGGCTTTTGTGCTGGAGAGGTACCGAGTTCTTAAAGTGTATAAGTTTGCCTTTTTTTCCATGTGGGGTCGCACAACAGATCCTTACTGGATTATAAAAAAAAAATTTACATGAAAAATTTATATTTTATGTTTTTTACAGTAACCGGCCTTAACAACTTTGAAAAGCTTTTGGTGGCCTTAATAATAAGACCAGATCTCGTTACGTATTACATAAAATTAACAACAGAAGAAATGTTGGGCATAAACATTGATTCCATACAACAACCATCTATTGAACAATTGGTAGACGAGAGTTCGGCCGAAAAGCCCATACTTATGATAACCCAAACTGAAAATGATCCTGCCTCGGAAATATTAAGTGTAGCTGTGCGCCTAAAAGGAAAAGATAAATATCATGAAATATCTATCGGAAAGGGTATGGAGAAAAAAGCCATTGAAGCAATTAAACTCTCAGCAGAATTAGGTAAATGGATATGCGTTAAAAACGTACATTTGGTGCCTTCCTGGTTGCTTGAGCTGGAAAGAGAATTCAGCATAATGAAGAAACATTCTGATTTTCGTTTATGGTTAATATGTGAATCTACTCAGGGCTTCAGCGAGGCTGTAATGTATAAATTTGTAAAAATTTTATACCAATATCCAGCTGGTATTAAACAGAAGGCCAAAAGAATGTTACAAAATTATGCTGCCATGGAACAAGATCGAAGAATACTTAAGGAATCTAAACTAATGAAGATACGAGTGGTACTCTTTATAGCTCTGTCAGTGCTACAAGAGCGCAGACGTTTTATACCACAAGGATGGTCACGAAAATACGAGTTTGGTGAGGCAGATCTCAAGGCTGCTCTGCAATTATTGAAATGGTTAGATGATTTTATGTTGGGAGGGCGCATTGATTGGAAAATTATGCAAAAATTAAATGAAAATATTGCCTTTGGTGGCCGCATTAATAACACAAGAGATTTGCTTGTTTTACAAAAATATTTGCAAGAATTTTTTAATAACGAATGTTTAAGTTCAAAATGGACACCCTTAGGCGGCAGCATTACAATAAGCACTAGTACACAATGGTCAGATTATTTTAATGCTTTATCCAAATTACCAGATCAAGATGAACCTGAGATGTTTAAGCTTTCCAAACAATCGAACGTAAGCCGCGAAATGGAATATGGTCTAGATATTTTAAGAGAATTAAGGATATCCCATTTTGGTTCAGCAAGTGAAGAGTTAAATCAACAAAACTTGGAAAAACAAATTAAACCAATACTGGCTTTATGGCGAAAGTTGGCACAGGTAAGAGAAAAGACTTTTAAACTCAAACTAGCTTTTATTGTCCAAAATGTAATGGCTAGAGGGATGATATCCTATAATGGGGATTAAGGAACAATGATAGTTGTTATGGCATTCAAATACCAATATTTTTGGTAGATTTTGCGGTATTTAGAACGTATAATATATTGGATATATGGTTGAAAATTACGCTGTTCTTATTTTTCTCTTATAAAATTTAAAAGATGTTGCAAAATCTTCGAAAGTCTAATTTTTATTTTGTTTATAGTAATGCTTATTAACTTTTCCGAAGTTTTCCTTAAGCATTTTATATATACACATATAGATATGTAGTTGGATTGGGAATGAAATCATATTTATAGACTTTTGACTTAAAATATACCCGAATTGGAAAAAACAGAGAATTTCTGAGGTAGTATATTGCATATTTTATATGCTGTATGTCGTATCGCAGGTTCGTCCGCATGCAGTTGTTCTTAACAATCGTTCATTAACTTTCACCAACACTATCATGTATTGATTTCTCAATGGACAAAAAAAATGGAAGTCATTCTCAAGGAATGACATATATATATATATATATATATATATATATATATATATATATATATATATATATATATATATATATATATATATATATATATATATATATATATATATATATATATATATATATATATATATATGTTCCTTCCACTCCCGGAGGGAGCATAGGGCTTCTACAAAGCATATCCATCTTTACACGGGTTGTTGTTGCAGTTGTTTTCGCATTATTATTATTGGTTTTTTGTTTCAGTTTTGACATATTTAATACAATAGCACATTTTACAAAAAAAAACTTATTTTCCGAAAAATTTTATATTTTGCAACAGGGAATAATTTATTTTACTAAGGTTTATTGATAGCAGTTCAAATTTCGTATACATAGTTCATCAAAATGTTGTTGATGCACATATATACATGTGTATATTTGCATTGTTTTCTATAAGCTACCGATTTCTCTACACGTGCACATAAAAATAAATTCATGTGAGTTTCTATTGGCTTTGTGTACAAGCCACCAATACGAGTAATTCTAAATTTAAAGTAAACTAGCGGACCAGGCGAACTTCGCCTCGCCCCAATTTTAAGCCTTCAGACAAACTTTCTATTTTTTAATTTCAAAAGCCATTAAGTAATAATTTCAAACAAAATTTCATAAAAAAACTCGATTTCGGATTTTTCCAATTTTCCGACTTTTCCGAAGGGATTTTCCAAAATTCCATAAAAACCTTTTCCTCGAAAATACGAACAACTGACAAAAAGTTTTACAGATATCGGCCAAGCCGTTCTCATTTTATGAATTATTGAATTTTGTCACGCCCCTCCACCCACAGACCGAAAATAAAAAATCGGACTTCAGTGTCACCCGCCCGAGTATTCTGAAGGTTCCCTGAAATTTTCGTCAAAATCGGCCCAGCCGTTTTGGAGCCATTACGTCACATACATACATACATACATACACACATCTAATTTTATATATATAGAAGATAGATAGATATTTGTTCACTGAATGCCAGTTTGTTCTGCATAAAATGTATTATTACGACAGACGTCAATATTAATTTTCGTTTCGGTATGATTAGTTATTGGAATTAGGTTGGACAGCCCACCACTTAGGTTTTGAGACATGAACTTGTGTGCTGGCTGGTGCCATTGAGTTGATGGATTTGGAATGAATATACTTCTTAATTACAATTCCCTCTTTCTGCAGCAAGACTATTCAACGTCTATATATCATTGCAGTAACAGCACCATAATCAGATTTTTAAATAAATGTACATATGTATGTATGTATATAACTGTTTTAATTTCTTATCTGCAGAACTGCTCCATTAACGTAACAGCTCAAGAGCTTGACGAAGAAAAACAATCATCTAACCCATGGGTAGTTTTCATACACACAGAGTTGAAGTTGGCAGGTGAAGGCTACCAAATGATACACAATACCTTAAGTCAGGTATATGGCAATCTTAAAGCACAGCAGAATAATGTCGAGAGTTTAGCAGAGATACAGCTGCTAAATATACTGGCTTGCAATCAAGTAAGTCTTACTATAAATTTATAATATAAAACAAGATTTACATAAGTATATATAAAAATTACTTAAGGTCCCTCCTAAGTGGCAAAGATTGTGGTGTGGTCCCACAACTGCCTTGGACTATATAAAAGCTTTTATGCATAGAGCTTCCAGTGCAGAGGCTCGCTATCGTACCATGCAATTTTTGGAATTCACTGAAGAAGTTGATTTAACCACAGTATACAACTGTCAAACACTCATATCGGCTTTAAAACTTATTAATTCGCAAAAGCAAAATGTTTCCTGCAAAAGCCTAATATTGCAGTCTCAAAGTATAACCTCCGAAAGGGCGTACTCCAGCAGCAACACAAACCAAGTCGCATTGAAAGTGAAACCACTGCAGGTAAGTATATGTTAAAAATTTTCTTAATTCCGGCTTCTGTTTTATAAAATGTTTATAATGTCTTACGTTTGAACTTTTTCTCATTGATGTCAAATACCTGAGTTGATTTGCATTGTTTCCATTTTGTTATTACACATTTTTTCCACATACCTTTCCCATTTTAGCCATAAAATGTTCCAACACCTTTTGCCGGCCGTTTTTAGTTAATAATTTCTTACAACTATTTTTGATTTATTATTTTAATAAAAGAAAATTATTATTCTGTCTGCTTTTGTATAAAAATGTTGTTTTTGATTGACATCACGGTAGGACATTTGACATTTAATGTAAGAGATTAAGTCTGCTTCATTATTTGTAATAGATGAGTTGAAGGAGTTTTTACGACAGAGTTGTATTTTGACACTACAGAAAAATTATATATAAATTTTTAATGAACGCGAATTTATTTGAAAATTTGACGATACAAAGAGTAATATTAGGAACATGAAACTGCTTAAAAATATATTCATATATTTGAGTTTATTATATGTATATAGAATAATAATATTTGACTGTATATAAGTGTTAATGCATAGTAATGTGATATTTTTTTTATTAGAAATTTACTTCTTTAAAATTTTGTATGAGTTTCATGTTATTATTTTAAATATATTTTTTTGAAGATTTAGTCTATATATATATATATATATATATATATATATATATAATTATATATATATATACATATATGTATATATATATATATATATATATATATATATATATATATATATCACAGAATATACACAGAATACCCAACTTTGACGTTTAAAAAGGTATAACGTGCATAAAGT